>BFEA01000025.1:585565-596897 GCA_003427395.1 Chara braunii | reverse complement strand
TCATCCAGGAAGATTGAGAATGTATGGAGATAGGCGTATGCGTGCTTAATCATAGGTCGGCGTTAGTTGGAATGAATAACTTAGGCAGCGCGTCTCATCAAGTCAAAATTAAGGCAGACCGACTACCTTGTCGGCTGCATCAATGTTATTATCGATAGTCAACTTCTCATTGGCGATTGTATGCTTGTTCTTTTGGAATTCGACCCGGGGTGGTCGGGTTGTTTTGATATCGTGTTATTGGATGTATCAAGTGATGATTTGGATTCTCCCAGATATTACTTTAAGTTGAATATAAAATTGTGTCGACTACAGATCGATTTCTTTAATGTAATTATTTGTGGACGTTGTAACCTTTTTTGATTGTGCGTAAAAGGGGCTAGGATTGTACGGTGGGTTTCGAGTTTGGTTGAGGCCGTCCTAGTCGACCGACATTCGTTTGTACCGAGGAGATCAGCGCCCTCGGGAACGGACAAAGTTCGGTTCCACTTGGCGTTAACCTAGCGTACCTATACTCCAGCGAGCGAGCAAACGCCCTCGGCTGACCTACGTCTGCAATTGCATATAAAAGCCTTCGCATGTGGGTCAGTAGCTCGGTAGGGATACGCCCCTGTGGGTGGTGACAGCCCCTCAGGAAAAATAAGTTTTGCCCCGTGAAAACCTATCCTGTCGTAGGGGACTACGGGATGTATAGCTGACGCACCCGGGTAGAGCGGCAAAGGGACAATGCAACCGCATCCGTTTCGGCGGTTCGCGGGACTATTTATGCATCGTCATAAGTTGTCTCTAATTTTGTCTTTGTTTTGACTCCTGCGTGACATATCCGGGAGGGCCCTCGTTCGCGCGAGGGCCGATGCGCTAGACAGGTGGCGCCGTTGTCGGGGATAACGACAAACTACCGTTGTCCCTGGGGGAACGATACTCGGGTGTTTTGTTATTTTATATTAATATTTGTTTTTTGAAAACAGACGTGATTGATATTTGATAGACCCTACGAATCATTCCGGCTTCTTGGCTTTATGCCTTATCGCTTGCAGGTTAATCTTATCATAGAAAGATGGCAGAGGGTAGCAAGCTGAATGACAATCTTTGGGACAAGATGAGGCAGTTGATTGAAACTTTTGGAGAGAAGATTAAAAGAGCAGCTATTGCTCCAAAGATCGACGTTTCGATTTTTTATGGAGATAATGTTTTGAAATTTCTTTCAACATATAAGCAGTTGGCTGCCACTCATGATTGGAGCGAGCAAACGATGTTGCAAAGGGTGATGTCTTGGATACATGTACATTTGCGTAATGATGTAGCAAAGTTGGTCTCTGAAGTTAAAAGTTGGAACAATTTCAAGAGACTGATGATTGCTAAGTTTTCTAAATCACCCGGAGTCCGAGATAGAAAAGGGAGGAGAAAACAGAGAGATTTCAGTAGTGATGACGGTAGCAAGAGTGATCAGTTAAAACATTATCATAAGCTTACTAAGGCTGAAAGAGTTGCACGTAACTTGGTTCAAGGGGGTCAAGGAACCAGTCGTCGGGACAAGGAAATTGAAAGCATCAGACCATGTGGATCTCGGGGAGATGTTGTGACCGCTTTGGATATTAAGTCGCCTACTCGTATACAAGGCAAACAATCAAGGAAGAAAGAAAGGAGGAGGCAGACTTTAGCTTACTATAAGTCTATGAAATGTATTTATTATGCTCTAAGTGGCCATAGTATAAAATTTTGCAGACGTTTTCAATTGGATGCGGAAAAGGGTATTGTTAATAGAAACGAGGAGGGGATCTGGTTTGACAGGACGAACTCTCCGATCATCTTGGTTGAAGGGGATAAGAGGAGTATTAGAGATGTAATAGTTGAGCGAATGTGGAGTAGGATTAAGGAATCAAATTAGATTATACAAACTATTATAGAGTTAGACTGACGTTCCACCTGGTTTTCTGTTATGGCCAGGAGAAATGGAGGCAGCAAGTGGAAGCGAAGGTGGTCATCAAGATAAAGATATATCGAATCTTCAAAGGATAGTTCGTCTCCTAGAGCAGAGAGATACGGAAAGAGAGAGTTTGCCAAAAATAAAAATTCTTTTTTTCGATGGCAACTTTGTTTCCACTTTCCTAGACAAATTTGAGCAACTTGCATCCGTCAATAATTGGGATGATCATAAAATGTTGCGACTGGTTCTGAGATATGTTGAAAAAAATCTTGTGGATGTAGTCCGGAAAATAGCCATAGCATCAACATGGGTGAATTTTCGATGTGCCATGTTAAAGAAGTTTTGGCTTGGGGATAAATTGACGACATTAGAAGATTTAAAGAATATCAAACGGGATGCGTACGTAGTAGAAGAGAATTTTTTTCTTGACTATGAAAGGACCGCTCGTCGGATACAGAGTTTAATGGATAGACAGAAATGCCTTACTTTCCTCGTAAAGTTCTCTGAGGCAGAGCAACAGGAGCTTATCCGTGGGGTAAACGGCGAGTCAGATTGGGCAAGGATCCGTTCAAACTTTAACAACGGGAACTTTGATCAAGTCCTTCATCTGCAACTTCGCTTGCTACAGTCTGGGGGAGAATGTCGGGATAATAAAAGGGAGAGGGATTCAACCCTCAACTCAATGCTCTCAGAAGTAAAAGGAATAATGAAAGAAATTCATAATGGCATATGTCATGAGCATCAGCGAGAAAAGCGAGGAAGCAAACGACTGATGGTGGATCGACATGATCTAAGTAGAAAAAATAGGAGAGTTTGTTCAAATGATGTCTCAACGCCAGTTGCTCAGGAGAATGAGTCCTCCAAGTTAGAGTCTCGAGGTCGACAAGGGCAGCGTGCGAGGAGAGGGAGAGAGTATTGGAAGAACATTGTGTGTAAAAGTTGTGGTAGAGTCGGACATACTCCAAGTATGTGTAAGGGGTCGAAAGTCGACGAAAAACAAGTCGATTAAATTCTGATTCGATTGTTTTACTGAATTTTGTAATTTTGTGTGGGATCATGATTTTTCGTCTGCAGCAGTGAAATCTGTCTTGATCAATGTCCTCCTTTGTCCTCTGTAAGAGTATGCTTGCGACAGGGAGACCTGTCTTGATCAATGCGCTCTTCAAGGATTTATATAAAAAAAGGGTTGCGACATGAATTATTACACATGTATATTTGATTATTCATACTTTGTTTGAACGACTCCAGGAGGTTGATACATTCGAAAGACCCGTTAGGGGGTTAATCCTGACTCAAAAGACCTATCAGGGGGTTAATCCTGCTTTTTTTCTTTTTGGATAAATGATAATATCAACTGAATGGATGTAGCTTGGAACTAGTCGGAGGGCTTCCGGAACCATTCTAAGAAACGAAAATTTCCTGAGTGGTTGTCAATGGAGGGAGGCACCAACTTAGTTTAAAGCGGATTGTAAAATTGTTATGTATTGTAATCATTTCGTAAGAACCCTGACTTCTATTTTGATGGTGAACGACGGGGAGGTCGTTCAATGGGGTCCGGGAATGTTGTCGGGGCAAATACCCTGACAATTGCCGGGGTTTTTCAACGTCGGACTCTTTCTCATTGAATTGAAGGACTTGATGAGACGACGTTGCCAAGAGTTTATTCAGACCTGACCTATGACTGACAGATTAAAAGTTTTCGGACTTTAGTCCGAACGTGTGTGGCGTCTAAGTATGGTAATGCTTCGCTTTTGTCGGAGCCGCAGGAATATGCGGACGTGGGGATGGAAAAACTAAACCTATTCTAACAGTCGCGCGATTCAGGGCCTGAATGGGCTAAAAAGGGAGGATGCGCCGGGTATAGGGCGCGACGCAGAAGGAATGGGTTGTTTTTGGCCAAGGAGCGTGACATCGAGCCAGGGGCCTGATAGGCCGATGCCATGCGGCCTACTAACAGGGTAAGGCCTGCCGGCCAAGCCTGCAAGGCCGTAGGCTGAAAAGGCTTACAAGGCCGCAGGCAGGCGGGCAGGGCCTGCGAGGCCATAAGCAGGCAGGGCCTGCAAAGCCCAGATATGGGGGATAGCGACTGGGCCTCCTCTTCATATAGAAGGGCTGCTCCTATCACGACTATCACTGTCGTGATAGAAGCCAGCCCAGTAGGTTACAGTGCCCGACTGCTATTCAATGGACACTGGGATCGAATCCTGAAAACTGCAACTACTCGGTTAGCTTCTTTTGGAGCAGCCCAGCTTTTTGGCGCGGCCGTTTTCGGCCGTGCGATCAGTAAGATCGCGCGGCTGAAAACAGCCGCGCGGAGCTGTATGGCTCTGCGCAAGGATGACACGCATAAATCGAGAAATGGTCCATTTTTTTTTTCTTAAGTCCAATAAGGACTTGAACTCGGGTCTGCGTCTCAAAGCTCGTGGGCTAGCCACGAGACATAACCGTTGGCAGAGGACAACAGAAAAAAAAAAAAAAAAAAAAAAAAAAAAAAAAAAAAAAAAAAAAAAAAAAACCCTAACTAACTAACTAAAAGCGAAGCGCCAAGTGGCACCCCTAGAAGTGACTGGGGCGTTTCAGCCCCACTGCACCAAGCAGCGCTCTGAAAAACGGGCGACTGTTCTCGTAATTAGGTAAGTTTTTTACTTTTTTCTTTCTTCTTTCCTTTTTTTCTTTTTAGATTTTGTTTAGATTTTTTTTTAGATTTCTTTTTAGATTTGTTCTTTTTAGATTTCGTTAAATTTTGTTGTTTTTTTTCTTTTATTTTTCTTATTTTGGTGCCTGAACACTGGGCACTCGTTCGTTTCAGATGAGCGGGTCATGACTGCGCCAGACTGTTTCGTCGGACTTCCACCGACTCATCAGGAGGCTGAGCCTCGACAGTCTGGGCAATACCGGGATGTATCTGCGCCAGAACATGGAGATGTACATTACTCTGAGAGAGAGAGAGAGAGAGGGAAGGAACGTCTTACCTGGCGGTGGTTGCAACGTGACCACGAACGGGTAGGTTTTTTTTTCTTCTTTCTTTTCTTTTGCTCTTTCTTTATTTGTTTTGTTTTTGTTTTTTCTTAGTTCTTTTATCAAGTTCCCCTGGTGTCGTTGGGCTGTGCCCGTCCAGTTTCAAGAACGGGCTGCGGCAACCAACGGCACGCCTGAACCTGGCGCTGTTGGCGCCCAGGTGCATACGTACGTTGGGGGCAACAGGGAAATGAATACCCCGTGAGCTTGACACTATCTTGACTCTGTGAAACAACCCCGCCCGTTTGCTGCTAAGCGATGGGCTGGTTCTCACAAGGAAAACTAGGGGGTAGAAAGGGAAAAAAACAGAGAAAGGGAGAGGGGGAGAAAAATGTAACGGCCATGAACGTGGCCGGGGCCGCGGAACAGGTGCAGCCCCTGCAGGTGCATAGCCAAAGCCAGGGACTTGATGTTCCTAGTGGAACATCAAGATTCCCAGCCCTCGATCGAAGTTCAGATCGAGGGCTAGGCTCAGCCCCGTTTTCTTTTGGCTGAGCCTCAAGTGGCTGCCTACCACTCCGGCCCAGCTATAAAAGCAGGGCTGGCCAGCAGCATCCTCACTCAGTTGAGGTGCTGCCCACATTCTGATTGAATGTGGAGTAGTGAGCAGCATTATGCTGCCAGAGTGCTGAGGGCCAGTGAGTAAGAGGAGTGGAGTGGAGGTCTGCAGTGAGAGAAGAAAGGAGAGGCTGCCATAGCCGCCRTACTGCGTGGTGAAGTGCAGGGAAGGTGCTGCTTGCACAGCGMTGTGGCGGCAGCTACTTTTGGTGAAGTGCAGGGAAGGCTCTGCCCGTTTGGCACGACGGCRGCAGRTCTTCGACAAGCGGTGCAGGGGAGGCTCTGCCCGTTTGGCACAGCGGCGGCAGGTCTTCGACAAGCGGTGCAGGAGAGGCTCTGCCCRTTTTGCACGGCGGCGACAGTGTATTTTCGCYAGTGCTGCGGGAATGCTGCCGATTTTTTTTGGCGGTAGCTGTGCGTTCTGGGTAGTGGCGCGRAAGCACTGCCGAAATTTTGCGGCGGCTGCATAGGTGCTAAYGGCGGTGGCGCGGAAGTGTTGCCRGATCTTGCAGCRKGGTGRAGCCGTTTTTGYTGGTGTGTGACTAGACTATGAYGCTGCACAACGGCGTGGTACTAGTTTGACGGCGCAGCGAGCGGTAATTCCGCCATCATTTTTTTTGTAGTGTGCGGCAGTCATGGTGGATCCATGTGTGACGTGGAGGTTGGGCTGACGCTGGTGCGTGGTTAGGATTGCGCGACAGTGGTGCGTGGGCCGGTGACATGAGGAGGACGCGGAGTGAGTGCTCGCGACAGTGACTATTGGAGTTGCAGCGCTTGTGGGTTGCTCCAGAAGGACATCCTTATTTCTTGAAGGGGCTCGCRGCAYATGCAATTTCAACCAGGGCCGCCTTTATTTTTGGCAGCGCGCAGCGCAAGCTGGATTTGAGAGTGGGACCATCCAGTGYTGTGGCGGTAACGTGGGACCATCTGGGACCATTTTGGGACCAGGTGGGATCGATTTTGAAGATCGGAACCGACATATTGGGGTGGCCATTGTGAGCGTACGTGGTACTTGGAGACGGCGTGGACTGGCAATTGGCTGTGAGTATCCTTGGTGGGGGAAGTACAACTGAGACTATGTTGGGGCAGCCTGGGACTCATTGTTGGGAACACYCTCCTGSAGGGTTATCTCACTTGAGTCTTTCAGTAGAGGCGACTTTGGCTCATACGAGCACTTGGAGAGTGAGGTGACCGTCGTTCAGTGGAACGACCACGAGTTGTGCGGTTGTGAGCTGCATATTTCCAGCCTCAACGGYGATCGTCTTCTCAGCTTTGACTGGAATACTACTCGGCTTTCTTGAGTGAGCCGGATTAAACTTCACTCAAGGTCAGTTGAATGACTCAGATTTCCCTTCACACCTGTGTGAACCCGCACTTTGCTTGACCTTATTGTTTTGAATGTTCAAAAGAAAAGGCAGAGGAAGTTGTGTGAATCATGCATGTGAATGGGAAAGTCTGACCTGAGTATGGGATTGTACTGTTGTCTTTTTATCTTGTTTTCTTTGCATGTTGTGCAGGTAGGTAGAAGGATRCTTGCTATGGAGATTGACATTGCCTATTTGGGATGGAGAAAGGGATTGTCATGTTTCTATCTTTCACTTGCCTGCATAACAAAAGTACTTGAATTCTAAAATGAGTAATTTCAACTTGTGTCATGGAAGAAAACTTGTGAATAAGAGGAAAATGCAGTCAATTGGACTTAGCATTTTTTCAAGATTGACACATTTTATCCGGAATGACCTTCTATATCTATACCTGTCAAAGTGATTCTCATTATCTATCTCATTCAATTTCTTTACGTCTAAGTTACCATGAACCGAGAAGGGATGAGAATAATTGAAAGTAACTTGCAGTGAACACATTCTTTTTCTATAGAAAGCATCCAAGGCGGGGGTTCGTATGCTTTCGGAGCCGGCCCTGATATCGGCTTGGAGTGKACCCGACTCGTCGGGGGTGGTACTTTGCCGACTCGGTGGTGACGGCCCAACCTCTGAGATCCGGGCCTGCGGGCTCGGGCGAGGGGAAGGAGTATCCACAGACCACTTCCTAGAGGAGAGGCGTGCAACACCTCAAGCATGCACCTGATTAAGAATCATCCGCGAAGCAACCTRTCATCCAGGAAGATTGAGAATGTATGGAGATAGGCGTATGCGTGCTTAATCATAGGTCGGCGTTAGTTGGAATGAATAACTTAGGCAGCGCGTCTCATCAAGTCAAAATTAAGGCAGACCGACTACCTTGTCGGCTGCATCAATGTTATTATCGATAGTCAACTTCTCATTGGCGATTGTATGCTTKTTSTTTTGGAATTCGACCCGGGGTGGTCGGGTTGTTTTGATATCGTGTTATTGGATGTATCAAGTGATGATTTGGATTCTCCCAGATATTACTTTAAGTTGAATACAAAATTGAATCGACTTCAGATCGATTTCTTTAATGTAATTATTTGTGGACGTTGTAACCTTTTTTGATTGTGCGTAAAAGGGGCTAGGATTGTACGGTGGGTTTCGAGTTTGGTTGAGGCCGTCCTAGTCGACCGACATTCGTTTGTACCGAGGAGATCAGCACCCTCGGGAACGGACAAAGTTCGGGTCCACTTGGCGTTAACCTAGCGTACCTATACTCCAGTGAGCGAGCAAACGCCATCGGTTGACCTCCCTCTGCAATTGCATATAAAAGCCTTCGCATGTGGGTCAGTAGCTCGGTAGGGATACGCCCCTGTGGGTGGTGACAGCCCCTCAGAGAAAGTAAGTTGTGCCCCACGAAAACCTATCCTGTCGTAGGGGACCACGGGATGTATAGCTGGCACACCCGGCTAGAGCGGCGAAGGGGCAATGCAACCGCGTCCGTCTCGGCGGTTCGCGGGACTATTTATGCATCGTCCTAAGTTGTCTCTGGCTTTGTTTTTGTTTTAACTCCTGCGTGACATATCCGGGAGGGCCCTCGTTCGCGCGAGGACCGATGCGCTAGACAACTTCCTGTGTGATGATTGCATCCCCCCATCTGGTAGAACAAAATACAAACAAAAGCCAGGAGTGTTGTCCCTAGCTCCGGTTCGGTTGTGGCTCGGATAAATGTGAACCTGAGAGGACGGCAAAAGCAGAGGGCGAATCTGAGATTCACGAAAATCTTATATTGTCATTCGCAATTTCATTGATTGGAAGTCGATGACCCCCTTACGTCGGAACCGTCCTGTTCCTACCACGTTCCCCCATGATCACGCCGTTGTCGCTGAGCACCATGGCCACGTCAGATTGTGGCGTATTCGAATCTTGGCGTTTGCGATGGGATGCTGCACGGAAGGCGGCACTATGACGATGTTGTGGGTGCGCAATGGAACTTGTCAGTGCTCCTTCCATCTTCGAGGTGCGTGATGGGTCTTCCCGCAATGTTGCCAACTCAAGTGAGGTGTGCGACGGCTGGTGACGTGTGGGTTCGTCAGTGCTAGTTGTGTGTGCGACAAGGGGCGATGAATCTTGGCGGTGTGGGGTGGGTCTTCGCATTGGGGAAGTTCGACAAGTTGCAGATAATGGTTATAGCTTCATGTGTTGTGAGAGTTCTACGTGCAGCGTTCCGATGACAGGCGTACGGGATAACGAGGGACAGCCGGCACAAGATCTGAAAGACAACAAGACCCACGATAGGCAGACTTGATCAGCAAGCCGATCGGTAAGTTCCATGGCCCAACCACGACATCCTCACAGCATCACCATTCTAGCAGCATCCCATCACGAAGGGGCAAGATCGAAAGTTCCATGGCGCAACCACGACATCCTCAGAGCGCAGCCATTCCTGCAGCATCCCATCGCGAAGGGGCAAGATCGAACTCGTTGTCAGTGCTCCTTTCATACTGGATGTGCGCGATGGGTCTTCACGAAACCTTGCGAACGCACGTAAGGTGTGTGACGCCCAAGGGCGACTAGCTTCCTCACTGCAGGTTGTGTGTTCGACACGGGTGATTGATCTTGGCGGTGCGCATTTGGTTTCGCTAAGGAGAAGAATGACGCCAAGCAGTGGTAAGGATTGCGGATGCATTCGTCGTACGAGTTCGGCGCGCAGCGTTTCGATGACAAGCACATAAAATGATGGGATCACCACAACGATGGCATAACATCCGGAAGACTTCAGGACCGTTGACAGGACGACTGGATCAGGAAGTCGATTGGGACGCGATCTCGAGGACGTCCAGACCAATGGCCATGCGACGTCGTCCACGTGTCAGATGTATTCGTTGGGGGCGTCCGATGATCTTGACCGCGAAAGCCGCAAGCTAGTGTCATTCGTTGACGTCATGCAGAAGATGATGACGTCAACATATGTCAGTAGCTCGCGACTTTTGTGCTTCTGATCAGTAGACGCGCGTGGCGAAGATATCTGACGTGGACTGACGTGTATATGTCGTCGCATATCGATTGGTTTTGGCGTCGTCAAGATCGTGTGTCGATCGACTCGTGTGCAAATGACGAGGTAGAAGAAGATGTGAACGGGCGACTGCATTTCGATCTCTTCAGGAAGATGGGAAAAGAGGAGCCGGATTCAGGAAGATGGGAAAAGAGGAGCCGGAAATCAGGGAGGAAGAAGATGTGGACGGGCGATGAGAAGACGTAGGCCTGTTACTGACCTGCGAGCCGATAAAAACCTCAAACGCACGTAGAAAGAGCCCAGTGCGAACGCGTTCACACGCAAGGTCACGCGTCACGTGCCGTTTACGTAAGCGCCCCTAGCTATAGACGATTGCGCGGAATAACGACGCCCTGAAAGCTCTTGTGACCTGCGATATGATGGCGGGCGTCTTCTAGCGATGGCGGACGCGTCGCTGTGGTAGAACACAGAGCAAATGACACCAGCGAATGGGGTTGACAGCACCCCAGTCCGATTCATGCGGCCAACCGGCACGTTCGTTGTAGGACAGGGGGGGGGGGGGGATCCTCTTCCGCTGGACGCCGTAAGGATCGTCCCGACGGAGAGTCGCTTCGGGAGCTGTGTCATCAGGTGGGCCCATTTTTTCACAGACTGTCCCATCTCGAAATCGCCCGTTCCGCAACCATTGCGGGAGGGGAGGCCATAATTTCGAGAGGACAGGCCAGTTCCAACCGCCCGATCGCGCTTAATAGACGATTACTATACACCAGCTTGCGGGAACTTTCCCGCCCACCTTTTTTTTTTCGGGGCCCACAGGGATGCATCCGCCATTCGATTGACCCCACCGCCATTGGACAAATTTACGCCACTGCGCTGTAGCCGCAGGCAATTGCTGGTCCCGAGGACCGTCCCATCTCGAAATCGCCCTTTCCGTACCCGTTGCGGGAGGGCGGGCCGTAATTTCGAGCGGACTGGTCTGTTCAAACTGCCCGCTCGCGCTGTATCAATGGCTCCCATGCACCCGCTGGCGGAAACTTTCCCGCCCACCTTTCTTTTCGGGGCCCACACGGATGCATCCGCCATTCGAATGACGCCAACGCCATTCCATAAATTTGTGCCACAACATTGTAGCCAACCAATCTCACGCCCGCACCATTCGCCCTTGCCGTCGCCAAACATATCCCTCGCGTCGCCATCTCCCGCGTCACCAAACATATCCCTCGCGTCGCCATCTCCCGCGTCGCCATGTCCCGCGTCGCCATATCCCGCGTCGCCATCTCCCTTGTGGCCATCTCCCGCGTCGCCATATCCCTTCTGTCGCCAGCTCCCGCGTCGCCATCTCCCGTGCCGTCGTTTTCTACGTCGCGACCCGCACCGTCATTTTCTGCGTCGCGGTCAGCACCCACGTCGTCGACGCCGTTGTCATCCCACAACGCTTCTAATCCAATGAAGAAAAAGGTGCGTTCTCTC
>BFEA01000025.1:570759-585321 GCA_003427395.1 Chara braunii | reverse complement strand
TCTCTCTCTCTCTCTCTCTCTCTCTCTCTCTCTCTCTCTCTCTCTCTCTCTCTCTCTCTTTCTCTCTCTCTCTCAACGTAAGAAGGTTTGTCATTCTGTGCTTGCATAGAGCCCCGCATCCATCAGCGTGCACACACATGTTCAGAACGTGTTATCGGGACGTGCAAGCGGGGCATTTGATCGGGTCGAGTGGTCTTCAACGATCCGGGACATGTGACCAAACCGGGATTTTTCTCCGTAAGTTGGATTTGTGATCCTGGTGTGTGACGGGGCATGTGATCAGTCTGCGTGATCGGGCCGTGTGATCAAGGCGGAGATTGCCTCTCTCTCTCTATCTCTCTTAGAGTCTCTCTTTCTCTCTCTCTGTCAACCCAGAAAAGGGCCAGAAAGGCTTATCATTCTGGTCTCCCGTAGAGCCCCGCATCCATCAGTGTGGCCACATATATTTAGGACGTGTTATGGAGACGTGTGAGCAGGGCATTTGATCGGGTCGAGTGGTCGCCAACGAACCAGGACGTGCGACTGCAGCGGATTTCGCATCGTAAGTCGGATGTGCGATCGGGGTGTGTGATGGGGTCATGTGATCGGGGCTTGTGTTCGGGGCATTTGATCAAGGCGGAGACTGAGTACAACGAAAGAGATGCACGCAAAAGAAGAACGTATTATTGCGGATCAATCGCAGGAACCGCACTATTCGAGCGACGAAATAGACTCACGCAAAAGAAGAACGAAATAGACGCACGCAAAAAAAAAAACGACCGAAGAAAACGAAGACGGAAAAATAACACGACCGAAACAGCATGCGAAGAAGAAAAATACGAACAATGTCTAGAGAGAAACCAAAAAAAAAAATGTTAAGACAAGTAAGAAGAACGAAATAAAGCGGACGGAAAAGATGAACGGATGAACCGATAAGACGAAGAAGGCGATTGACAAAGACGAAAAGGTGTGGGAAGAAGGCGAATGACAAAGACGAACCGATAAGACGAAGAAGGCGAATGACAAAGACGAACCGATAAGACGAAGAAGGCGAATGACAAAGACGAAAAGGTATGAGAGAACAGGATCCCCCTGTTTTACTACGCGCTTCCAGCGTGCTCTTTTTCTTGGCAAATTTCGTTGTTTCTTTCGTTCGGATTTCTCTCTTTAATTTTTACGTGCGTCTCGTCGATTTGTTCATTCGTCTTTTTCGTCCTTTTTCATTTTTCAACATTCTCATTTGTCTGTTTCTTGTTCACACATATTTTCCTGGGTTTTCTCCTGTCTTCGTCAGTGTTTACCATTTTCACACACGGGGATCGAACTTTCTGTGTTTCCCCTCTAATCACCTCGACACGTGGCAGAAGAATCTTCTCTTTGTCATCGCGTTGTCTTCCTTGATCGTGATCTCGGTTATTTCAATGGACGCATGCCACCCTATTATCCATTCCATGGATGGTGGTCTTCCTTGTGTTTTGAAAAGTCGAAGTGTTCATTCATGCACATTTGTTGTGAAGTCTCGTCTTTGTTCCCCAGTGTCCCTGACACGTGCATGACCATCATCAGTCTGTCATGTAACATGACCCGTTCATTATACCCTATCAAACTACCCGTCAGCCAATCGTCGCAAGAGAATGAGAGAGACCTTCGCTGACGTGGTCACGGGCGAGGACGGCAACTCATGTATGTCATGAAGGCAAGAATCGTTTTGTTTTGGCGTGTTTCGATCATCGCAAGAGAGGGTTTCAGGACCAAAAGTGTGCGACCGTGCACTTGTTTTGCTCCCCAGCGCGGAGGTCAGTCGAATGCACGAGTGAACATTTAACAAACCAATCAATGAAGACGTCAATCGAGACAAAAGCCTCGAACGAAAAACTGCGTTCATATCGAAGGTTCGGATCAACCCGAACGGCAACAACAGGACATCCGGAACACACGCTGTCAAGTTCGGATTGATCCGAAGCTCACAGGGTCTTGTCGACGACACGCGGTCGGATCAACTGGAACGACAAAAAAACACTGTGTCGACACCATCCTCTGGTAGTCGAACGTATCCAGACCACCCGTGTCAAATTCGGATGCATCCGAGCCACACCCGTCTTAAAATCACAAGGACGACGACACCCCCATGTGAAGTTCGGATGAATCCGAAGTACAGTCGGGGAACGCCGGCAGCTCGGATGGTTGGTATGGCGACGACAGACCATGGCGTCCTTCCCCCTGTTTCAGGTTCGCACCGACGGTGTCGACCCCACCCGTGGGGTCGACTTCGTCGGTGTGGTTCGGATAAATCCGAAATTCGCCGATGTGCTTCGGATTAAGCCGAACCTGAAACCGGGGGAAGGACGTCATGGTCTGTCCATCCGAGTTCCCGGTGTTCCCCTGTTGTACATCGGATTCATCCGAACTTTGCAGTACGAGAGAGCCCGAACCAAATCGGGGACACACATCTGCCACGGATCCACCAACAGTCAGGGGAATCGCAATGTAATCTTGCACACCGCACTCCGGTGGATACGAACGACGACCTCACCCCAGTCAGAGGCGGGGAAACACAACGTCGACGTTACCCCGCTTTCAAGTTCGGATGCGTTCGGACCTTCCCTCGATTTTCTTCCGCCATGAGTTTTCCTACCTGTCGATCATGCGTCTTTGCGAATAAATGGACATTGAAGGGTCCGAGCACACTGGCGGCACACATCTGCCTCGGATTGGTCCGAATTATATCACGACTGCCTTGTCGGGAAATTCGGATGGATCCCGCCACACCGCTTTGAAGTTCGGATGCATCCTAACCACACAAGGCATCCACCCAATGCATTATTTTGGACATAGCAAGGCCCTTCGCTACTTCTCACTTTTGTTTATATCATATCATAGATTGATAGAGCCTAAGGCGGCACGCCCGTCAGTCAGGGCGTGCCGTATGTCGTTCGCCTTATCTTATGTATATATAATCTATTAGAACAAGAAGTCGACCTTTCGCTTGACAATGTCAAGTTCGGATAAATCCGAACCGCAACGCGGATACACATCTGCCTTGGTTCCATCAACGGTCTGGGGACGTGTGACGTGATCTTGCTCCCCTCGACACTGGTAGATATTAATGGCGACCATATACGACGTTGACCTTACCGCCCAGTCAAGTTCGGATGTATCCGAACCTTCCCACGATCTTCTTCTACCGTGAGATTTCTTACTTCTGCGTTCTTAGAATGAAAAGACATTAAAACGTCCGAGCACAACAAGGGCACACCCCCGCCTCGGGTTGACCCAGAATGAATCGCTCTCTCTCTCTCTCTCTACGAGTCGAGAGCATGAAGTAGGAATTGCTAGTAATCGCCGTTCAGCATGCCGCGGTGAATATGTGCTCAAGGAACATACCAAAAACAAGTTCAGATGAATCTGAAGCACACGGATGAAGACGGGTTTCCACACGGGTGAAGACGGCCTTCCCCTTGCGAAGTTCGGATGCATCCGAACCACAATGGGGTTACACACCTGCCTCCGCTCCATCAACGTCGACCTTCCCTCGCTGTCAGGTTCGGATTCATCCGAATCATCCATTTCGCAATCCGCTTACGCAATTCCGCCCTGCTATTGAATACCCCTATCGATTACGGATGCATCAGGACCACACGATGACCTTCTTCTGCCGTGACTTTTCTTCTGGCTCAATCTTGTGTCCTTCTGAATGAATAGATATGATTATCGCTTTCTAACATAGACAAAATTTCCTCCGGACGTCTTACCTCCTGCCATTGTGCCTTTGCGCCGTCGAACAACCGAGAGAACGTTCCTTCGGCAATTTGTGTTCGTGTGCGACCTTGCGTTCTCTAAAGGGAAGTGTGATGATGATGAGTTAAATTGCCCGGCCTTTCTCTTTGGTGACGTCTTGCCTTTTCCATGTTTCGGATTCATCCGAAGCTGGCAGTTCCCATCCTTTGCGATCAGGCCCGTGGTCCATTGACATCGAACAATCACTGGACTTTGCGTTTTTCTGGTCCAGGTGGATGGTGGTCTTCGTAGGTGCTGTGGGTCGACGTTGATGTTAGGACATGCTCGAGTTTTCAATCGCTCCGTCTTGTGTGTTCTGAGTGTCCTGAGTGGATGTGTGTTCAATTGCTTCACGTGTTTCAGGGAATGGCTACTCACAGAGAAACCCACTCCGCTGGTGGTTCCGCCCCACGTGGGGAGGAGCCTCGAAGGACAACGTCGACACCGGTCATGGCTACGAGTCGGGGTGGTGTCGGTGGGGAGGAACAACTAGGGGCTCAAAACTTGTGGTGCGACTACAGCAAGCGTGTTTGGCATTTGGACTGGGCCTGCTAGGACGCCTCCAACCCGTCGAAACCACGATGTGGGCTGGTCTTGTTCGTCGCTGGTCGTGGAGATACGACGCGTCTCGCAGGGTCCATCGTTGAGTGAGCGGATGAAGGCGACGACATTTTCAAGTTTACCTTGCGGAAGCTTTACAGAAGTAATGGTTCCGTCGACGAACACGCAAAAGGATGCAAGGTTGCTGGGAAGATGTTCGGGGGGTATGGCGCGGGTGCGATGGCTTTACCCTTCTTTGTCCCTTTGTCGCCAGGCCACGATGAAGTCGTTCACGTGAAAGACTTCCTCGAGGTTTGGGCGGCTTCAGTAGACCCTGGCAGTAGCATGGACGTCAACCATGGGACATCGATACGTCGTCCTATTGGGTTCGCGCGAGGAGACAGTTTTGGCGGACGTGTGGGAGGGGAGGGTGGACTGCCAGGTACGCCTCCTGATCCGACTGTGGGCATGTGGGACGACTCCGAGGACGAGCGTGTGCATGCGCCTTTGAAACCAGGCTTGCAGGGATCTCGACGCCAAGGTTTGCTAGGGGAATCGCCAATTCAGACGTCGGTTGGAGGCAGCATTAGCGAACGGTTGGAATAGGCCTCGGGATCGACGCCTCCCCGACGCCTCGTAGAAAGGATCGGTGAGTTCGTTCGTGGCAAGAAGGTGGCCGAGTTGTCGATGGGCGATCGACCGGGTGACTCGCAAGTTCGAGAGGTGTGTGGGGGATACGAGACGACTCGGTCGGTCCGCCCTGCTCCTACACATCTGCAGACTGAGGCGAGCCCACATCGGGAAGCAGGTGGGAACGTCGCTGGTGACGAGGAGCTACTCGAGTTGGGGGCGACTCGAGGGATCTTGCCAGAGATGACTTAATCGGGAGGCAACCGCAACTTGCCAGGTGAGGAGGAGCGGGAGGGCGTAGCGGCCCTGAAAAGGCAAAGAAAGGAAGGAGGGAGTGCTCGGACGTCGACGACAAAAGAGCGCGGTTCCGTTGAGAAGAGGAAAAGGGTTGGAGGTGGGGATGATATGCCCAAAGAGTTCTCGACACGGCGAAGAACCGGAGAGTCTTCCGGGAAGAGGTCGAAGTCGGGGAAGGAGGTGGACGACAACGTGGAAGTCAGGAAAGGGTTGGAGGAAAGCAGATGAGGGCGACACCGGGAAGGGGGACGACAGCGTGGAAATTAACCTGAACACATTTAACCTCGACAAAGCGTTCTTCCTGGAGATGAAGACGAGGGTGCAGAGGGACGTCGTGTTGCACGTTCATCCCGAAAGAATCTTGCATATTCCAGACTGGGAAGACGAGTACAACCATCGATCCTTGGACGAGTTCCTCGTGGATACCATCGCGGCGGCTATGATCGACTGCTACGAACGTAAAGACATGAAATATACAAAGCCAATTTTCGTTCGGGCTCTGATCGTCGCGCCAATGGAGAAGGACAAACCTGTAGTGTGCGTGCTGTCTCAAGACTTCGACGACTCACACCCCGAGAAATACTGGTATTATCCTGTGTGTGGTCAGCATAACGCGAGGGCGGCGATGAAGGTGAAAGACCATCCTGTGTTCAGTTACTTCAACTTCTGTGAATGGCCATTCAGACCAATTTACTTCCCTGACGACGAGTTCGACGGCTACGCCCATGTCAGCTGCGAAGACAACGTTAAAGACAAGAAGAATCCACCGAGGTTGCAGATTTTTTCCATGCGGGATATTCGCAATATGTGGAAAATTAAGGGGAGACCGCGTGTCGTACTCGGTAATGCGTCCAAGAAAAAGGAGGAGGTCTATAAGTGGACTCACTTCATGGACTCAGTTCATGGCCTTAGCAATGAAGAAGACACCGTACACCCCTTTGTGGGGCTTGTCAACGGAAGAAAAAAAGAAAAAGGAATGGGCAAAAAAACTTTGATACTACCTCCCACTGGCCATGGCTGACGAGTCAGTCTTTGTGTTGGCAGAAAAATTCTACGACGAGTGGTCGAAAGGAAAACTTCTGGCTTCCTACGGGCGACGTTGGACTGAAAAGCCACCAACCCATGAGGAGGTGGCCAAGCCAGGACTGTCCACTGTGACTGACAGCCAGGGACTGAAAAAACATGTCTGGTACGTTAAGGTGGACGACCCGTCGTTGAAAAAGGGCAAGGGGAAGTCAAAGAACGGCGCGGAGGAGAAAACTTACTACGTCCAAATTTCTCAGCCGGATGTCCACTGCTGGAAGGTGGCAGACTTGACGGACCTCGAGAAGAAAAGGTTGTTAAACGACGTTTTGAACCTTACCGTCATGTGGGTTCAATCAAGTAGCAAGAAGTTGGCCGAGCAGGGGAAGTACAGTGTGAAGGAGATGGCCGACATAATAAAAACTGACCGGATTATGCTGAGGCTGTGGCACTACGTGGAGTTCAAGTATGAGGAAATGGAAAAGGAGGAGTGGAATGTCAGATCCTCGTTCATCAGGTCCAAGCGACAATTGCTGGACGATTACGCGAACAAAGGCCTCGACGAAACGTTTTGGAACGAGAGCAGAAAGTTTGTCAACAACACCACCTATGTCAACAAGTGCCCTTAGTATCTAGGGTGTCAACATGACAACAACGTCAAGAAAACCATTGCCCTCGTTAACGACCCACATTTCCCGGCGGAGTGGAAACGTGTGATGCTATCTGTGATCACCGGAGAGAGCGCGCAAAGCAAAAAAGGCCCTCGAGGCATTGATGAATGCACCAACATTTTGGGGAGGAAAACAAGCGCAGTGACGACGCTCGCCCCGTTTGTCGTCGACCCATTGAATGTCATGGACCATAAGGACGCGTTGGGAAAACTGGGCCATCAGTTGCGCCCCCACACTTCCGTGCTCGACTTGTGCGGAACTGTGGATCGGTCGCGCTGGGATTTTGGAGCATTCGCGTCTTTGCGTGAGTTCCTGGGCTTCGTTTGTCAGGAGTACTAGACATTGGTGGTATTTGTTCCCTGCTTGTGGAACGTCTCCTTCATGACATCCTTGTCTGCGCTTGGGGCTACCCAATGCTACACGGGGAAGTGGGTGCGCAAGACGCCAGCGAAGAAGACGCATCAGTTCGGAAACAACGTGTGGGAGGAGCCAGATGTTATGCACATCCTTTTCAAAGGCGAGGATCCGCGACTGCTGACTCAGCCAGTGTACGAGGGAACTGTTTCTGAAGACAATGTCGCCGCTCTCCGGAGGAAGCCGAAAGTGACACCTACGGATGTGAAGGAGAAGCCTTTCAAGTCCTTGCATTTCACAGACTTTGGGAACCTCAGCCAGAGGGGGGCTGTGTACAAGGAATTCAAAAGGAATCCTAATCAATTATGCAGTCAACTTATTTTCTTCTATGGTGTGGCGGATGCTGTATTGTTCTTGAGCAAAGCCGCACACGCAGGTGGTGTGGAATCTGCTTCACCAGGGAAGGCACGTCTTGGCCTTGAAGGGGGACTCAACGCAACTTGAATATACCGTGCAGTTGTTGACCATGAAGTCCGGTCCGGAACATACGCGTGCGATTTCCACCATGTCATCGTCGAGCCCGTTTATGACCCGAGTAAGGATATGTTCTTCAAGTTGACTCCGAAGAAAAGGCGCCAGGTCTACTCCTTTCTTTTCGGCCATCTACCGAAGTTTAGGTTTGACGAGCAGTACATATGCGAAAGCAAGTCGCCATTGCAGTCCTCTAGGGCTACCACGGGGCGAGTCGCAGCAACACATTGGGCTTCATGAAGAGGTTGGAATATGTCTTTTTCGATGAAGGTGTGGCCGATCCGGCCGACTTCACTTTGGACAACTACAGGCTGGCATTTGGTGAGGACGATGACTTCAATATCGAGACTGAGCAGGAGGAGAGCGTTGAGGACGACCTCTTCGATTTCGATGGCCAATTAGCCATCTTCAATGCCCAAGTCGTTTCTGAGTCGCCCTCAGTATGCAAACCGGGAATACCGCTCGCTACACCAACCTCGGGCGGTCCCACACCCATGTCCTCCTCAGCGCCTGTCTAAAGGGGTGGGTTGTCCCGTCTGAGGACTTCACCGGGGGAGCCACTACGTCTCACACTGCACCCGGAACGTCTACAACCCGGCCAACCAGTTCCTCCTGACCATCCACATCTCTCGGCTCCTCCACAGCCCTACCACATAGGCGACAAACACACCTTCTCCAAAGCCGAAGATTGGGGCCATGATGTCGTGTGGCACCCTGACCATTTCCAGCCAGTCCTTCCCAACGGTGGGTGGGCAGTGGCTGTGAGGGACATGAGTGGAGGGTGGGAATATGAAGATTGTTGGGACCTTGATGCTTTCAAGTCTCAAGCCTACGAGGCGGTATTGCAGAAATTGGTTGAGGTCGGTCGACGAAGCAAGGACAACCCTGCTCTGCGGGCATACGTGGACTCATTGTTCGATTTATTGCAAGCAAATAAATGGTTGGAAGTATCCTCCGCGTTCTACAGCTTTCCGTCGAGCCCGTCATTGAATCAAGTAAGTTGGTAGTTACCTGCGCTCACCCCGCCGGCTGGAGTTGTGGTGCGCAAGTCTCGCGGAAAGGACGACGAAGGGGATGGTCAGGGCGGGGGTCAACGCGGAACCGGGGGGGGAGTGAACAACGCTCGACGAGACAGCGGTCTCCGGGGCACAAAGGCGGCGGAGAGGGGAAAAATGGCAGCCGAGAGAAGAAAAAGCCTCGCAGCGGAGAGAAGATAAAACATCACAGACGAGACGGGCAGGGGTCCAACGTCGATGGCGAGGAGGACGGTGCAGCATTGGCAGTAACATGCAGCACCTCGATGGAGACGGGAAACGACTTCAGGCCTGGGTGGGCGTGGCGGCCTGGCGAGCAGGACTTTGTCATTAACTCCACAGGTGTGACACATTTTATCGATTTGGTTGGCGGGACAGTTGATGCAAAGAATGGCATTGCCCAGCTCAGTTCCAGACTCAATTGGCGGATTGTCTCGGATCAATCCGAACCACGAAAATGACGTCGTTGTCCGGAACTCAGTGCCTTGCGGGAAGTAAGACGACAACATACCTTGGGTTTGACTGCGACAAGCTGGAACCGTTTTCCGTTTCACCACATCAGGAAGCCTTTCCGATCTGCCTTTTGGACTTCTGGTTTGACTCGCCTGCGCGTTACCTCTGGGACTGAAACCAGTTGGACATGTGACCTTCGACTCTGCTGAACAGACATGACCCCTGCTGCAGCGGCCTTTCGGGCCTGCCTTTTGGGACCGAGACTCAAGACTTGACCTCAGAGGTCAAGTCTCGAGTCAGACATGAAGTCCAAGACCTGACCTTTGTGGTCTTTCGGGCCTGCCTTTTGGGACTGACTCAACACTTAGTCTCAGTCCCAGTAGTCACGCTACCCGCCTTGTATTTACCAGTCCACTTTAAACTTGTGAGTGTTGCCTGACATTTGGTAGTCACTCCAATTTGTCTTCGACACTAATGAAATGTGAGCATGTTACTATTGTCTTTCCCCAAATACAACGCACTGTCATCAGAGTTGTATTTAGCCTCAATGACACCTCAAATACAGCTACAATGACCGTCAACAGCCATTTCGTCAAAACGGACATATTATATTTTTTGAACAAAATCAAAACTGATTTTTTTTGCCAAAATCCGGTCGGAATTTTTTGCTCATGGGGGTCCGGCGTTCCCAAAACGCCGGACCCCCCTGGTCTATGGTTGAGACCAGATACAAAAAAAAAAAAAAAGTATCTGGTCTCAACCATAGACCAGGGGGGTCCGGCGTTCCCAGGAGCAAAAAATTCCGACCGGATTTTGGCAAAAAAAGTCAGTTTTGATTTCGTTCAAAAAATATAATATGTCCGTTTTGACGAAATGGTTGTTCGTCGCTTTATTTGGGGGAACACTGTAGGACGCCAACATCTATTACAGATAATATTAAATTCAGAAACGACAAATGGTGAAAAGAAAACGCATCACACCAAAGTAGCATGTTATTAGTGTGTTGTGCACCTCGTTTGATTTCCGATTTTCAAACATTTCTACATTTTTCTCATGCTCATCGTTTGATTAATCTATGGACACATAAACCTCCCACATAGATAACAGTGTTATAGGGCTTTAACTATTTAAAAAATGGAGGATAAAATTAATTTCAGTAGTTTACGAATTTATCTTTGAACTGTATGATTTGATGAGAATAAATCATCAATATAGGGCTATAACCTTTAAGACAGGAAATAGTAATTTATGAAGCAATGAATGGCAAAAAAAAACACGTCGTACGAAAGTTTCATGCTAGTAGTGTGATGTGTACAAAGTCCGATTTTCGACTCTCAGAAAAGCACTCCCATACGAGCAATCGAGAAACAAAAAAATATTTCGACGATGAACTTCGACGTTATAGGGCTATATCCTAGTTTCACCAACTTTCTAAAAAAAAATTTAAATGAACACCAGTACACTTTGAAGGCTTTTATCCATGTTTTTCTATCTCTTGGTGTTCTAATGATTCTTTATGGGATAAATTCTACACCTTGTGATAAACCCTAGATTTGTTACAAACTAAACACCGTAAAAAAACTTGATTTCAGCGTAATCGAATTTGGTTGTAAAACGAGGCAGAAAAGATGACGAAAATTCGTGCCTTTCTGGTTTGCTCTAGTTTAGGTGTAACGGATGACTGTTATTTTTTGCTATTTTGTTATAAAAATACAAGCCCCGGATCACATTTTTGCTAATCGTGTTTTTTTTTTTTTTTTCTGCTACCTTCCCATTCACGCCGAATGACAGTGTACCGAATGCCCTCGAAAAAAAAAACTTTTCTAAATTATCATAATATTTCGTGCAACCAGAGATTTTGTTTTCTCTAGTTTTCACGAATCCTATGTCATGATTTGAACAAGATGTGCGAATATGCATGTCTTTATTTTCAAGATATATTATCTACTAGGTGCCTTTATGATGGTTTTGACTCAGATCTCAAGGCTTCCTCAACCTTCTGGAAATTCTCCAAAAAAGAACTACACGCGTAGGGCATATTGGACCTGGAAAGACCAATCTCTATGGAAGAACTCCAGGAGGCAGCTAAGCAAATGGCATCCTGAAAATGCCCAAGGGATGATAGTCTCCCTATTGAGCTATATCTGGCAGTCTGGAACTCCATCAGCCCCGGGCCTAACTATTGAATATATATAACGGGTTGTTGACCGGTGGGTTACTAACGAAAGGAATGAGGAGGGGCATTATTATGTTGATTTACGAAAAAGGGGAGAAATCAGAAGCACGAAATTGGCGCCCTATATCGGTACTAAATGTGTCTTATAAGTTGCTAGCCAAGGTCCTCGCAATTAGGCTGGCTAGATACCTACCATCTCTAATCAGGAAAGACCAAGGGGGCTTTACCGCTCTATCACGGACAGCATTGCATGTACGATACAAGCGCTGGAAATCATTGCTAAGGAAGATCAAAACGTTGCCCTCCTGCTCTTAGATATGGAAAAAGCCTACTATCGGGTAGGCTGGGCGTTCGTGGCAACGACACAGCGAAATATGAACTTTGGTCCCAATTTCAGCAGATGGGTTGCAGTCATGTACTCCAGTGCTACGACAGCAGTGAGGTAAACGGAAAAAAATAAAGAACGTTCTCCCTTACTCGCTCGCTGCGTCAAGGATGTCCGCTGGCTCCTCTACTGTTTGTGTTGCACTTGGAAATCCTGCTAGACAATGTGCGAGCTAACGATTCGTTTGAAGGATTATCGCTCTTAAATCAAATTCAATGGAAGGGCGGACCCCTTGCCAACAATCTAACACTTGCATGTCTAAATACTCGTCCAAATCTGCCAGAGCTAAGGAAAATCCTAAACACATACTGACATACTGTGATCTCTTGGAGGCCTCCATTAACTGGAATAAGTCCGTTAAATTATTTTTTGCCTGAATAACTTGCAAGTTCACTGGGGTTTGAAGAAGGTGCCTGCAGATACTTCTGTCAGTGACCGTTTCCTGGGAGTGCGGGTTTCCTCAACAGATAATTCATCCTTCGAAGACTTAACGTTAGAGGAGAAAGTGGTGAGTCGTCTGCTATGGTGGCAAAGCTTGATGCACCTCTCCTTGGTAGGCAGAGCTCTGGGGATCAACTCGGCCGCTTTTTCAGTTTTACGGTTTGTGTTGGCTGTACCGCTGTTGGGAGATGTGGTGTATAAATATATTAGGAAAACAACAACTAGGGTTCTCTGGAAGCCGGGGGCAGTCCTCAACATGGCTTCATCTCAAAAATCGCTTGGGAAACAATCACTTTCCCAAGAGATGAGGGGGGGCCTGGGGATCCTGCATCCCACCAGACAGAACATTGCACTGCTTGCCAAATGGCCCATAAAGGCACTCACAGCTGATGTAGATGCACCCTGGCGCAGATTAGCCATTTACCTGTTGAGAGGACGGAGGGCCTAATGTAGCGACGAAGACGAAGACGTGTTAGCATGCCTTTTGATTAGATCTTACGTGAACAAACAACCAAAACCGAAGTTTCGGAAGGATATTTTAGGGGCTTCGAGGCACATCCTCCCGACGGAAAGGGACAGTCACAGTACTAGAGACTCGGTGCTCAATCAGATTATTTTTTAGAATCCGCTCTTACTTGATAGTGGGGGGAGAGAGTTTTCTGCACAAGATGCCCCTGGCTGCTTTGGTAATCCAAAGGGGAATTGTCACTATTGGTTAAGGACATATGGGATGAGGAAAAAGTAGACTGGAGTCCTCTTCACAAGGTTAAACACAAACTCTCAAGAACTGCCATTTTGTCAAAATGGACATTTAATTTGTTTATTTTTTTAACGAAATTGGACTCTGGATGAAGCCTTTATCCCAGAACAGTACGATGTAGCAGATCACAGACCATCCGAGGGAGGAAGGCTGGGTGGCGAACGAATGGCAGGCCTTGGAGGCCTTTGAGAGTTCTTTTTTTTTTTTTTTTTTTTAGGCCTTTGAAAGTACTCCAAGGAACTAACTCAGATACTCAACTCCTCTCTTCTTCTTTCATTGGATGGATATCAGCAAGTAGCAGTCAATTATTATCATCTAATGAAAAAGAAAGGAGCCAGAGAAGCTAGTTGGACTGCACACCTCCACATGGGGAAGGATTGGGAGGGAGAGGGGGGGGGGAGTAATGGCTGCCTGGACATCTCCCTTTTTTTCCCATTTTGGAGGACTCTTATTTGGTTGTAAAGGGACACGGGAGCCGGTTTCCAGGAGCATGGTCCCACTAGCAAAGAGGATCGGATAGAATACCTGAATCTAGACGAGTTTAGGGAGATGTGCAGGAAATCGACATTGAACGGCTTTTCTGCATCTCCGCTTAAAACACATCCAGATTCAGGAGCTCGATCCTATCCTTTTTGCTAGTGGGAACTCGGCCCAGTAGCCTATGCCTGGGCTGTAGCGCCAGCCGTTATCTCGGGATGTAGTGTGGTTTTTTTTCTTTTCTTTTCTTTTTTTTCTTTTTTTTTTCACGCACATGCTCGCAAGCACTTTGTGTGGGGTTTCCTGCCCCCCCCTTCCTTTATTTGCAATAAAAGTTATCATGGTTAGCAGCAGGGAATCACGAATCTGCTAAATCCCCTCCAACGTGGAATCACGAATCTAGACAAAGGGCCTCGCCTCAGTGCTCACCGCATGCACAAAAGACAAAATTATGCCTGTGTATCTCTCCATGTTCTTGCGGACAATTCATTCTCATTTTATGCATTTGGAGAGTAGTGGAGCGAGGCAGAAAGACCCACACACACACACACACAAAAAAAAAAATAATAATAATAATAATAATAAAGACCCACAAACGCAGAATACGTGGAACCACGAATATAGTAAAAACCCACCAACGGCGCTGCTCAATTGGTATTACACCCACGAACTGTCGAAACGCATACGCAAGCTCCAAAACATACGACGTGATTTTTTATTTGCATTAATGGATCATTTTCTGATTTAAAATGAATTGAAATAGCACATAAAAGTATGAAGAACAGCTTCAAAAATGAGTTAGAATTGCACTATGGGTCAAGATACAGTTTCAAACTGCAGTTCGCCCCATGTATACAACCCACCCACCTGTCTGGCCAGGTAGGGTGCCCTAAGTGCAATTGCAAACTGTATCCATCTTGCCCCATAGTGCACTTATAACTCGTTTTTTTGACACCCTACTGAAGTTAACAACCCCCCCCCCCCCCCCCCCCCCCCCCCCCGTTGATTCACCCTTCGCCCATCCTGTCCCGACC
>BFEA01000025.1:554256-566518 GCA_003427395.1 Chara braunii | reverse complement strand
CTCTCTCTCTCTCTCTCTCTCTCTCTAGGGTTCAGCCTCCTGATGAGTCGGTGAAACTCCGACGAAACAGTTTGTCACAGCCCCTCGTTTGTTGTCCTCTTCTCTCTCTCTACCTACGGTTTACCGGGCAGTTCTGTTTGTGACGAGATATATATATATTCATTGACCAAGTTCCGCCTTCTTCTTCATCCACAGCTGATCGAGTGCACTGTCAGCACTGCCCTGCGCACGGACATAGCCGCACAGTGCGAACGTGGTGAAGTTGCCCCTGTAGACGCCATTCTCGTCAAGATGCCCAACATTGATCTGGACGGAAGCATGGTCCTTCGACGTAATCAACCGATTCGTCGAGGAGCACTTGCGGGGGATGTAGAGATCGACGTTGTCTCCCTCCTCGTTCTGCATCTTGACGGCTACGGCGAGCGACGACGAAGGCAATAGCGAAAGCAGAAGAGCGGCTGGGGACTGACAAACGCTTCCGCCTCCAAAAGCCGCCTCACACCCAGTTCCCTGCGAATGACGGCCGCCCAGTGGTATAGGTTTGAATCCTCGTCTTGCGTTTTTTGGGATATATGCCAAAAGTAATTCTGAATTTATTTAATGCAAAATACCCCCATAAGTAAGATATATGCCAAAATGCCCCTGAATTATGAGCGTAGACCGGTATGCCCCTCTGACAAAAAGAACATTTTGTGAAATACCCACCTTGTGCCGGTTGGACCCCCATCTTTTCAATATACCCCTACCGGGTACCGTCAAATTTTGCGAAATGTCCCAGTACTTGCCACCTTTTCCTAGGGGCGATTGCGAAAGGCCAAGGCCCAAACGGGGAGGTCCAGATCGCAAATTTGTACACCCACCTAACAGGGGCATAACACAAAGCTTTCGGCCCCAAAGGGGATTACCCTCTACACACATCTTTCAGGGGCATTTTGGCATATATCTCGACTCATGGCGGTATTTTGCACATTATCCCATTATTTTCTTCTCTCAGTTTCACGTTGTGGGCCTCCCTTGTCGCCTTATGGAGAGACATAGGACCTGTCAAGTCCCCACCAGCAGCGAGGTTGCATGAGGCCTGGAGGCAACCGGGGTTTGGAAACCCACAAATCCTGTACTCCCAAGGGCAGCCGTTCTCCATTAGGCAAGGATCACACTCGCTGTCCTGGGTAAAGAAAGGAGTTTTCTCTGTGGGGGACCTATGGGACATACCTGCAGGCAAGTGGAAGAATGCTGTTTATTTTTGTTTTTTTTTCTCTTTCTTTGAACAAAGGGGCCCCGTGCCAAGGCTCATATTATAGAATCGAATTCAGAAGCAACTCACGCCTCTTCCCATTAAGGCTGGAAGAGCCTTGGCTACTGCTCCCATGGAGACAGCTTCCCTATGCTACTTGATTACTCCCTCAATCGGGAAGGATTGACCCCATGCTCCTCAGCGACCGAACTCTACCTTACTAAATCAATTATCCTCAAATGAATCCAACATGGACGAACGATAGGGGGGGGGTCTAGCATGGCGAAGGAGAAACAAAGGAGAAACAAAGACAACTCAAAAGAGACAAGTAAAACCTAAAGAGTCAAAGCTTATCCCTAAGGAGCCATAGCTAAACTTTAGCTTATTGGATACACACCTCCCTTAACCAGCAAGACTGGCACAATTTTGTGATCATGAAGGTGAGCAGCAATTGGACGAGGGCTTTGGTTATAACAAAAGTGCGCACATTGTTGGATGAAAGGCATTCAGGCGAGGGTCAAACCCTGCTTTCAACCGCTGCATGAAGGCTTTGGTTTTAGCAAAAGTGCACATATTGTTGGATGAAAGGCGGTGAGGCGAGGGTCAAACCCTGCTTTCAACCGTCGGACACACCATCGATGTAGCCCTTTCACCCCCCCCCCCCCCTCCCAAAGAATGAATCATCTCCTTCCTTGCCCGCAAAAAAACCTCGCCTACCCATAGGCCCCCGTATAATCTTGACAACCTTTGTTAGTTCACCCCGAATGGGGAGAACTGGAGGGCATTTACAAGTGGTTACTGCAATTCTCTTCTCTGGTGATATAACAAGACTCGGTATCGTTGATATTTTAGTTGTCGTTGATAACTTTGTCCCAGTCGCTATTAAAGAACATCAAAGACTTGCTGCAATAAAAGCAATGATAAATTCATATGTTGCAATAAAAAAAAGTAAGAGTTAATACACCAAACCATCCAATGTATAGTCGCTTTTCAACTTTTCAGTGTTGGTAACCCAGTCACAAAAACAACCCCATAAATTTGAACCTTCACGTCTTTTTAAAGCAACAGTCACAGAAAAATAAGTATTGGAGTTAATGAAATTTTCATCAAAACTTTAATAAAAATAATTCTACAAATTATCAATTTATAACAATCATAAGACAATTTATAATTATAATGATAAGAAGTTTGTTATTAGACATTGTAGAATGCAAAGTATAAAAATAATAACTAGATTCTTTTTAATTTTTGATTTTTTATAAAAAATCATTTCATGTTTGTTTGAACCATAGCTAAAAGATTTTCTACAATCATACTAAGTATAGTCAATATTTGTAAGATGAAATTTTGTCTTGTTGTACACTAAAAAATATTATATTTAATATTCAAATAGTTAAAGCTAGTACTCCTGCTTTAGAAATTATTGACAAAAAAACAACAACTGGTGTAGGAGAGTGAGAATCAAATAAAATGAAAAAACATTATTCGCTTGTTTCAAACAGTGCGTGGAATTTTAAATTCACATGGCTTCTAAATTCACTTATGATTCGTTTCCTCCTCTCCTCTGGTGATTGGGCAATGGACAAAGTTAAAATTTTGTCTGGGAATATATTGGGACTTGGATCTCGTCAAGTAGCGCACAAACGATCCCTGATCAAAACAGTGGTTCGAAATCATGGAGCGACCATTGTCTGTTTACAAGAAACCAAATTGGACAGACAAACTTTCAACCGTCAATTATCATGATGGCGTGGTCCTCAATTTTGGGTCCGTCTGTCGGTGGCGTGACAATCTTTTTTTCGCGGAATCTTCCTATTGAGTTAAAAGATTATTTATGGGACGATGAAAGCGAATGAATTTGGGTTGTCTTTGAATTGGATGGACAAATGTGGGGCATTTATAATATATATGCCCCTGTTGCACCACGACAGCGGCCTTATTTTTTTGATTTCTTGCCAAGTACAGTCCCTTCTTTAGACCGACTCATCCTTATAGGGGACTAGAACACAGTTTTGCACCCTTACATTGATTCCACAACGCCACAATCGCCCTCACGTGAAGCACTGAAGTTGATAGCAATTCTTCCACACCATGGTTGGATAGATGCCTACAGGCGCTTCAACCTCAGCGATCCTTCATATACATGGATTGGAACATCTTTGACTAATACTCAATGTCTGCCTCGCAGCCGCTTGAACATATGGTTTGTCACGACTCACTTATTACCCTTACTTCAACAAGTGGAGGTTGTCCGTACTCCTGGTTCATATCGTCTCCCATTGCTTGTCACTCTTAAACGTGAACTACAGATTCGTCGATACAAAGATCTCTACAGATTTCCAGCATGACTCACACGTGATGAAAAAAATATTAATATGTTCAGGATACTTGAAAATTTGACATGTCCACAATGCCACCACACTTTTCTTCATCAAAATGACTGTCCTTGGCATTTGACTATTTGGTTCGACTCAGTCACACCGAACTGCCGGAACATTACCGACTCCAACAAGCCAAACTTTATACACAGTTACTTCAAGATATCTACACTAAACTGTCTGACTCTACCATTTTTGATGTTATCCTTTTTGAACTCTACCGTGCGAATGTAGAATCTTCTTTGCACCATCATATAACTGAACATCAACGTTCGGTTATATGCATAAAGCGTAAGTGGTTGGCTGCAGGAGATCAAATGACTAAGACCCACTTTGCCCGGTGATGAACTTTTAACATGGATATTATGATACTAGAATTACAACACCCCTTTCATCTCACCCAACCTAATGCTCATACAACAGAACAAATATTACAATACGCCACAACATTTTACACAGATCTTTTTACCAACAGAATCCAAGACATTGATATGGAAGAGCATTGCTAAACACACATCTGGCCCGCTTTGCTTTCTGGACTCACATATCAACAAAACGCATATATTTATATCGCCTTCACCTATTTGGAGATGAGGCGAGCTATCCAGCAACTTCCATTGGACAAAGCTCCGAGCATTGATTATATTCCCACAAAAATTGGTCCGCCAATGTTCGTCAACGGTTACTCCGACAATTCTTGACCTCGTCAATGCTTTGACTGAAGGTGAAGTTTTGTCTCGTACTCACGCCCAAGGTGTCCTCACCCTTGTTCATAAGAAAGGTGATAAAACGCAGATCCGTAATAAACGACCGATTACACTTACCACTACCCTTTATAAGGTGATATCTAGAATGCTAGCAAATCGAATACAAGAAGTGCTGCCTAACTTGATTCATAAAGATCAGACTGACTTTATACAGAACCGTCAAATCTTAGACACAGTAATGACTTTCTGTCAAGGCATGTAATACATCAACCGGACCGAGCAACCGGTGGTTGTCCTCCTCCTTGATTTCGAAAAAGCCTATGATCGGGTCAACTGAGAATTCCTCTTTTTGCTTCAGAATCTTCGAAGATTGAATTTTGGCCCCAAGTTTGTGAATGCAGTATGGGCATTGTTCTTAGGCGCTACTACACGGTTGATAGTCAATAGAAAACTTTCAGAACTCATTTTGTTAATAAGGTCTGTGAGGCAAGGGTGCCCTTTAGCGCCGTACCTATATATTCTTTATATTGAAGCTTTGCACGCGATGATAAGAGCTGATTCTCGGGTCGTAGGTCTACGCTTTCCCTCGGATTGTGAAGCCAAGGGTCAAACCTTTGTTGATGACAAATCGCAGTTTGTTCTACTTGATGATGGTGTTCTTGCCGCTCTCAAACAAACTATCGACTCCTTTTCACATGTTTCAGAAGCTAAATTCAGTTAACAAAAAATATTTTTGATTATTTCTCTACACTGCCCTCCACCTCATCACTGGGGAATTTCAATTGTGACTTCTCAAGAAGTTCAAAGATTGCTTGAGTATCATGTCAATTTACAGGGTGACATAGGTCAGACTTCACAACAGATTGTGGAAAGAATCAATTTCGTATTAACTTGATGGGTCAAGGCTAAAGGAGTTGGGCTCTATGACTGAGCACTAATCATTAACAATGTCGTTTTTGCTAAATTTGGTACGAGCACTCCATGAAAGCTCTGCCTTCATTAGTTTACCACCATATAAAGCGCGCTGCAACTAATTACATTTGGAATGAAAAAATTAATGAACAAAATTTTATTTCCAAAGTTGCTTGGAACAAAATCATTCACAAAAAGAATAAAGGTGGTTTGAGAGTGTTGGATCCACATCTGCAGATTAGTGCACTTTTGACCAAATGGGTGACCAGATTTATTTTTGCAGATGACTCTGCAACCTGGAAAACCCTCGTCAAAACCTTGTTGTCAACAAACTTTGCTTTGCAAACTGACCCCGACATTGTTTATTTGGCCCTTTTTATGCCTGAGTACTGCCGCAAATCGACTTTGTCTGGGATTTGGAAGTCTATACTGACAACTTGGAAGCTCATTCTCCCTATGTGACTCACCCTCGTTTTGCAAAGTGATCGTCTATTGTCTCAGCCAATCTTCGACAATCCCTGTATTTTGACTCTTGATGGCCAACCTTTTCCTGTGCTGGGCACATGCTCGTTCGAACGGAGTTGGATGTCTCGTGGTGTAGCTACCTTGGCCCATTTGTGGGATTTCACCTCCAATACTTGGGACCAAGAGTTGCAAATGCAAGATTTATTGGTTGGACATCGAGAATGGAGACAAAATTTTAGCATCATACTTAATGTCATTCCACCAGAATGGACGCAAATCATCTCTCAGCATCGATACTTACCCGATTTCTGGTTTTGTGAGATAATCTCACAACCGCTTTACAAACTGTGTAGATTGGAACAAAAACTTGAAGTAACAGATGAAGAATGAGAGATGACTGCCTGGACAGCGACAAATGGGCACATTGGTTTGGGAACTACACTCACCAAATCTTCTCGAACTTCTATCGTTTATACTCTTCTTCAGTTAATGGCTGTTTGTGTTCTGGAGCAACAGAAATGTCTTAATATCTCTTACCTTCCTTACAAAATTGCTACAGTTTCCTGTGATTTACGACTTGCATATTATCTTTTGCTTCTACCTGATGTGGACATAGATTGGAGTGTTGTCACCAAGTGGAGAGCTCTTGGTTATATCATCCAACCGCAACGCCTATCAACTTTTTCGCTCCTCCTACCGGCGTTACGAGTGGCAAAACATGCGGGGCTGTTTTGGCAACTTCTACATAATGTGGTGCCTACTGCTACATTTTTGTTTCGCCGCCGACGTCAAGACTTGCCTTTTTGTGCAGCTTGCTTGGTTCCCCATCTCGTTGAAGATCAACACCATCTTTGGATTAATTGTGGGAATGTTCGACCTGTTTGGACATACCTTGTACACCAATCCCGTCTGCCCCTCCAATGAGGAGACTTGTGGTCAGATGAATCAATTCTATTTGGAACGATCACCCTTCACCTCTCTAAAGCTCAAGCTTACGTTTTTGAATCAGTTAGGGCAACGGTCCTATGACATCTATGGCGGCAACAGAATGGTGTGGTCTCATGGTGCTCTCTCGCATTAAAAAAAACATGAGACACATCATCTACCTTGACTGGGTTCATAGACTTGGTAAGGCTTCAAACTTGCGAGCATGGGTACATTGGTTTCGTCAACATTGGACCTCCTGCTCTTCCCTGCTCAAAGGACTGTAGATTTAACCCATTCCTGCACCCTGTGTAACTTCGGCACATGTTTCCTCTGCTTTTTCAAGTATATTTCCTCAACTTTTTGTTCTCACTTGTTCAATTTAAAGATACATTGACTGATAGGTACATTTTTTTACTAATTATAAAAAAGGACTAAGGACTGTAATAGTATAGATTTCTTTGGTGTTGTTTTTCTCCGCCACTTCTTTTTACTACTTGTTATAACAGAGGAGGGGGTCCACCTCACAGATTAGGTTTGGAGGCCTTACGACCCCCGAATATGTCTCTTTATTTCAGCTGGTTTGCACTGCCTTGGGCACTGGGCCCTTATGGAAAAAAAAAACAGTTCATGGAAAATAAAGAAGGAAAAATGTACTTACCTTTACAAAATAAATAAATAAATAATTTTATTATTATTATTATTATTATTATTTTTCGCTTATGAGTAATATTGAAACTTCTCGATAAATCCTTACAGACTAAAGAAAAAAAAAACTTCATAAAAAAAAGAGATTATACAAAATGGGAAAAAAATATTTATGAATATTTTCTTAATGTAATATAAAAGTACAACAAATCTAAAATCAAACAAGAAATGAAAATCCAAATTTTAATATATAATTTAAATACACATTTAATAAAAAAACTAATTATTCATAATATATTTATATACTAGGCTACCAGCCGGGCTGCCTGGGTCACCCTATTTTCCTGGGCGGCCCGACCGTACAAGGACTAAGGAAGGTCCCAGCCAAAAAAAAAAAAAAAAAAACAAATATCCAAAAAATCCAAAAAACAACTATGTTATGCAGAAAAATAAATTGAACAACTTTTGCCTTAGGGTCACATCGAAATTCCTTACCAACTTTAAAATAAAATATATTTTAAATATATATATATATATATATATATATATATATCGTCAAATAGAACTGCCACAGCCCCTCGTTTGTTGTCCTCTTCTCTCTCTCTGCCTACGGTTTTACCGGGCAGTTCTGTTTTTTTTTTTTTTTTTTTTTTGGCTGGGCCGGGCAAGTGGACCCGGGCCACTCTGGTAGCCTAGTTTATATATATATTTTAATATTACAAGTGGACCTCCCGCAACTATGCTGCGGTCAAGGACGACACCAAAAACATTTTGCAAACACACCCCAGACATCCGTTGGACCGCATTTTTGAAATGCACCCTACCAAACAACGTCCAACTTTGCAAAATGCCTCGGTAGTTGTCAACTTTTGGTGGATGCAACTGCAAAAAAAACGCTCAATTTTTAGGGATATTTTGACATATATCCCAACTTATGGGGGTATTTGGTCAATTAACACCCCCCCTAAAATGACCAACAACATCTTCTCGACATTTGGAGGAAAATATGACAATTTCCCCCCCCCCCCCCCCCCCCCTTTCTCTCTCTCTCTCTCCCTCCATCTCTCTCTCTCTCTCTCTCTCTCTCTCGTGTGTGCGAGTTGTCGCAGTTTTTCTAGTCGGACCTCTTCGGACGACCAGAAGGCCAACAGACTGTCACACACAATAAATAAAATCAATTAATTAAAGCAAATCCCTTCCTGTTGTGTGTGTTCGGTTTCGAGCGAGACCCTTCATTTGCGGTCTTCGCCAGTCCCAGGTCTTAGGAAGCTCTTATTTTGATTCGAAACATCAATAATCATGCAAATATTAATCATAAAATTCTGGTATGTCATGTATGCATGAATTTTGCCAATTTTTCTAATTTTGCGAACCGTGACAAGAATCATCAGAAAACGCAATCATCAAGCAAAGTCAATGCAAATGGAGCAAGACCGACTAACTCGACCAATAACAAGATAAATGAGGGAAAAATGAAAACTCGTAATAGTCTCAGAGAGCACACATAAAGAAAACATGGCTAACACTAGTCAAAAGTCCTCACTCATCCCTCAAAGTCATACACTCAATCCCTCAATTTGCTGTGCGTTTTTTGTGCTTTGAGCCATGTCTCCTTACTACCTGAGGTTGTGGTCTCTAAATATAGAGCCACCTGAAAGTTCGGATCAGTTCCAGCCAAGTCCCATTATATGGAAATCAACCATAGCACAAAACTCCTTCCACATAGTAGGAAGATATGACTGAGAGAAGATCCCTCGTCTGAGATGCGGAACTCTGATGGTTCGGTCACTGCCTCATAGTCGATCGCTGCAGGTGAAATATACCTCTTGGCCAGATCTACCAGGTCACCTTAGTAAGAACCGTCAGTGAGAGTGAATGGTACCGGAGGCTTGGGGTAGTGAGTGTAAAGCTTGGGCCCAAAGTTGCGGATCAACTTTCTTCCACTCTCATCGAGCACACGTTCTCTCTCCTTAAGATACTTTGCGGCTGAGATCCAGACAGAATCATAGTGCTCATGAGTTTCCTTGCCCTTTTTTCGCGTAGAGTCTCAGGTCATGAATAGTTCCCTCTGCGAAACTGGTGAGAACAACGAAGATTGACAAATCTCCCTGTGTGAAACCCTCCACATTGACACTGCATATCTGTATTGGAAAACATCCTTGGGAGCTATCTGATTGAGACTTACCAGTACTGACCTTCTGACTGAGTATGATTGGACTGTATTCACGTGACAGTTCCACTGCTGGTTTTCTTATGATTTCCGTGGTTAACATGACTCGATCAAGTAGAACGATTGTGCAAATTGTTCTCACAAATCAGAGCCCGCTAACGCACAGTATACTTGAACACAGTTTGTCTCCTGATAGTGTCGAACGTTCCCTCTCACTTTTGATCTCCGAATGTTGTCGAGTGATCCCCACCTTACCAATTCATCTTTACGAAGTTACACGAGCTGCTCACAAGATATTTTATTACTTTTCGTTCTTACTACTGGCTCTTGACGACCCTCCGTGCTCGGTCCACTGATTCCATGGAAGCAAGAGTGTTGTTTGATTGCTGTTGGCTTGGGTGTTAAAAGAATAAAGACCGATTCCAGCAAGGAGTTTGATAATTCCTTTAGACAACCATGTTGCCAGACTCCAAAACACTAGGAGTTAACCGCCGGCGACAGGGTACTATTTTGAGGATTTTGACGGGGAGAAACAACCTTTTAATCCCGACTTCGTTGGACCTCGGCGGATCGTTCTGTTTACTGAAGACTGGAAGACGATGTACAATTTTCTGGAAAAATCCTGGAGGTCAACTCTTTGAAAATCAGAGAGTAGAGGAATTGGACGTCTCCACACTTGAGCTCATGCATTCCAAAACTTTGTCTTGGCTTGTTCTACTGTTTCTAATGAGGAACCTATACTATGTAGCTGGTCGTCTATTCCATAGAAATAAATGGTATACTCGATTAATTTATTCTCTTTCACTAGCTCTAGCGCCTGGGCCTTCATGAAGTTTATATGGTATTTGATATCTCCGACGGCCGTCTCCACCCAACCTTCTACTCTGTCCCGATGAAGTGTACATAACATTGCTAGTGTGCTCTTACTTCCCATATTTTCTCACTTTCTTAGCAATGATAGTCTAAGTTGCCCCGTCCACTTTTAACGAGTTAAGATAGAGTGTGAAAATCCTTATCATTCGAGAGCTTAGAAAGTTACTTTCATCTTGCGATTAACGATTGGCTGTCAGTGAAGAGTGCAACGACTAGTGGCGATTCGCCTCGCGGTCTAAGGTGCCTTTGTACCAGAGTTACCAGAGTTACCAGAGTGAGGGGCAAACGAGCTTGAGTAGAATCACGTCTCGGTCACCCCATCACGAGTTACTCAATAGGGCCCTTGATAATTCGACCGTAGCTGATTCTCTCTCAGCACAACTAGAAAACTCGGATCAAGGCAATCAAGATGTAAGACTAACTTGCCCATGCCCTTAAGATTCTGGGAATTTTCTCCTTAAATAATGGTCCAGGTACAACCCTGGTTTTCCATTAGGCAGCGGTGGGTGCTTGCTGGTAAACCCTGTTAGAGTCATCAAACTGACCACAAGCAGTAACAACCAGCCCCGGGTCACACGCCAAATACTGTTGGCAGTTACCAACACTAGAGCACCACGAAGGACTTAGCTGAACATAGATGTAACTGGGTTCGAGAGTTGCGCTACCCACAGGGCCTTATTTTACTCACAACAATTGGTCACATGAGCTTTCTGCGAATGGCTCATCCGTTCATCACGAGGAATCTCTTATTCAGCATAGAGCCCCCGGTGCAAAATCCACTTATACATTACGCGAGCTCCTGAACGCAAGACTCACCCTCATTTCGTGCAATATTTTTTGAGTGAAGCTTTACCTTCCCATAACGCGAAATGTTTTCCCTGAAGAGGTCAGAACGTGTACAACGATGTGGAACAACTTGAAGCTTAGCCGACTTGTTACAACGGTTCATTAACGACAGTTCCGTCCTAGTAATACACATAAAGCTGTAGATATGATTTCTTGTTTAAAAGGCTATTCTGAGCATTAAAGATGAGATAACCGCAGGTGTCGAGTCACATGAAGGATCCCCAGGTTTACGCCATGGGCCTTGTGCTTGCCCTCTTTCATTAGATTGCGAGACTTCCGACTCATCTAATTATACTAACGAGGTAGCGTAAGGGGTTCATTTCGATCCCCCCCCCCCCTCGTGCATTTAATCTCTTTTCATGTCCGTTTTCCTTTAGCTTCACTCATAAATACTACCTCACACTTCAATCACCATCAAGAAGGTATTTTGCCAGAAGGTAGGCGACTCTTCTGAGAACGGACTTTTTTTTGCTCATCACATGCAGGTGAGCGGATGAGATTAGGTTACCCGCATTGTGGAGAGACGGTTAACGGGGGCCCAAATATTCGTCGTTTTCGTTGGCAATTGCGGTGTAAATTTCATCAAAAATTTGAAAAACAAACGATATGAGACCATAGTGCAAACATCAAAAAAGGAAACAGGCCAAAAAGAACAAAAAAAAAACAAAAAAACACTATGAAACCCTAACACAAAGACACTATTAGAGTCAAAATGAGGCGTCCAACGAATTTAACAAAATGCCAACTTTTTCATTATTGATCCAAACATGTCAAAACTRCACACATGACGTACCCTAAAGCACATATATAAAAAAAAAAAAAAAAAAGCAAAAAATCAGCACAATATGACAGTTTCAGTGCAATTCGGTGCAAAATTCATCAAAAATAACACCCCTGGTTAACCGCATTGTGCCCTATCTTAGGGTAGACCCAGGATCACACAGTTTTGTCCCACTTAAATAGGTGGCTAGAGCTTCAACAAAAAGATACATGCAGTCTGAGCACGCCCGCAAGCCCGCAAACCCAATTAAATGACCCGTGCATGACTACACTGCACCGATTGTCCTTGCAACGAGAGGTCAGGGGGAGCAAACGAAAGGGGGCA
>BFEA01000025.1:535375-554096 GCA_003427395.1 Chara braunii | reverse complement strand
GCATGACTACACTGCACCGATTGTCCTTGCAACGAGAGGTCAGGGGGAGCAAACGAAAGGGGGCAATGATTGTATTAAGTAAACATAAACATAAAAATAAGGAAGAGAGGCATAAGTAGACTGAGGAACAAAAGAGGGGAGACGAGGAGGTTTTCAAGCGAATCAATCATAGGCCTTATCTATGATTAAGCTCCCCTCCCCATTCAAACACAGTCACCGTTTATCATTCCAACCTAGACACTCTATCTGCTTTCAGCACACGATTCATCGTCCTCGTAATCCGTTTACTGATAAGCTTGTCTATGCCTACGAAGGCAGATGGTAATTCACGTGACGGCGTCCAGATCACTTCCTGTTATGCTCCAAGAAAAACCGACACAACTATAGTCTAATCGTACTCGACTACGGTTCTCGAAAACAACACAATAAAGGCTAGGGTTACGCTTAGTTAATAACTTCTAGAATCGAGGCAGCAATAAACGACTATGATTCCGATAGTCGGTACAGTAATAGCCAGTTCTTGATTAGTTATGGCGAGCACCCCTCGGTCAGCAGCAGGAACAACTCCAAGTAGACACTCATGCGTGACAATCTCAAAAGCCCGGAGACTCATGACTGGCCGTGGAGGTTAACTAGATCTCAACGAAAAACCTTGACATGAAGGACTAGAAGCCCCTGACGCCAAAGAACTCGTCCCTGATGGTCAATGTGAAACCAATGCCAGCAACTGTTGGCTCAAAGGTTGCGTCATCAACCTCTTACTTTCCGTTAGCCTGACCACTTTTCTTACTTGCACGTGTTTACGCGTCCTCTGCATGTTCGCCTGACTATCTTTCAGCACCGCCTTCCCTTCTACCGATGTCCCTCTCGTCCATGCTTGTCTCCTCACCCTCCGGTGCGCACCACCCGCTCACACATGCATGCACCTTTTCACCGCCTCGCACCTACTCTCTGCGTAGGCGATAGTCAATACAGTGTCCCACTAATCATACACCGACAACATTGGAATGACTATGGTGACCACAACGAGTTCATGCACAAGTGGTACACGCTGGCTATGATGAGGGCGAGACATGAAGCGACAACCCGCGCGTGGAACATTGTCTCAAGATGTCAACGAGAGTGAACAAAATGATAGTTTCTAAGAGCATGTTTGACCCCCCTTGTAGTTAACCAGCAGGAGCCTGATGAGCTTAAATCGTTAAGTTACGCGTTGTCGTAGAAGAATCGTGCGCGTTGATCAACTCCCATCTTAACACCATTCACTCGCTCATTGCTTTTAGAGGCGAGCAAGAAGATCATTCAGACCAGATAGGTAGTGATGACAACGGACAGGGGGAATACCCGTCTCTCCCAACACATGACCTAATTAGCGCAGCGTCATGCTACTCACATACTCAGACACACGATGTTTCCCCGCACACATAGAGGTTAGCACAACGCCTCATTAGCTGTCCAACCAGAGCACACACATAGACTCCCTTCCTTTCCTCTACTCGTTCGGAAACGACTGTAGCAGTGGTCACTGCCCACTACCCTGTCGTCGCGCATGGGAGTCAAGCTGACGTCAAGAAGTAAATTGCCCTCTCCCCCCCTCTCTCTCTTTTGATTGTCATGCACGTCTTTCTTTTGCAACTGCCTAGCGCCCTCCTTCTTTCCCATGACTGCTTAGCGCCCCCAAGTACATCGTCGTCGCGAGTTGGCCTCTGGGCCACTTTCCATAGGTTCCGCAGTTGGGGGATTCCGCCGCCACTGGTTCAGTCCATGCCAAGACTGGGTCCGGACTTCCTGGTCACTCTCCTCACTCTCTGCTTCCGTGTCGCAGTCTAGGTGCCGTTGTTCCCTCTTTGTAGTGTCCGTCGAGGTCTCTCCCTCTACGTACGAGACGGTCACCTTGATTTCATCCGTGACCCCGTCTCGTCTTATACCTCTCGACTCTGTCCTTAGCCTCCGTGATCGTCAACTGCAGACCCTGATCTGCCCTCATTTCTTCTTCTTTCCCTCCTTCCACGTTCATTTTCAGCCTGGACTCCTGGTTGCATCGAATGTAGTCCAACATAGTCGTCACGACAGACCCCTCGCCTGACATTCGCTCCCACCTTCAGAGAAACTGGAGGTACCTCGGCCTGTACCCATATAACCCGCTACTGCGCACCATGATCGAGCCTTTTCCGACCAGGCCCTATACGGTACCTGTCTGCCGGCTCCGCAATAGCCAAAACCAAACGCTCAGGGCATGTGCGCACAAAGGAACTCACGCGTTCACTTCGCCGCTCGGTCCTCCCCCTTTAACTCAGCCGTGCTCGACGTAACATGACTGCTTAAGTCCAAGTGGACGAAGGCTCGTTTTCCTAAACTTTTATAGGATCGTTGCTTACCGCGATCCCCGTGCTCTGAACGAGGGATTCAAATACCTTTTTCATACTCCGTAAAATTGAAAGGAAAAATTGCTTTTCAAAATTTTAATAAGGCGAGTAAAATAAAAAAGGAAAAAACAGGAAGCCGAACCCCAACGGTCATAACACAAGTGGCTCACTTAGCCGTCAATCACTAGTCGCTTCATTTTTTGTATGAAACGACCACAGGCTCGACGTAGTGTTCCCATAATGGGATACTGGCGGACGTGTCCCTCCTTTCAAAAGGAGGTCGTCGGACTACCCCTCATGAGTACCCGTGTCCGATGGCAAGGAGGAGGCTTATGACCTTTCAGAGGAGGTAATAACCCTCCTACCAAAGCGGTCGCGGGTTGCCCCTTCTTTTGGGGTCCCGCTATGCAGCGCTCAATTAGTCATATCGAAAATGAGTTGAACGTGATCTGGCTGCCAACTTGCAACCAAGGTTCGAAAATGAACCGTTAGCCCCCCCCCGCGAAGTGACAGAAGGGCTGAAAAAGGAAGCAGGCTCGAAAGGATAGCTGGTAAAATTAACGAAAATAATAATAACAAAAGCAAGAAAAAAGAAGGAAATTATAACGTCGTTACGACCAGAAGCCGCTAGATCATCCCAAACTAAAGCAAGGGGTCAGATCAGCGCGCAGACCTGACACACGACTTCCTTTCGCTTTTTATTTTCCTTTCTTTTTCTTTCTTTAATTCTTTTCCGCTCGATTGTGACAGCAACTCCGTGCATGTAACCCATAACTTAGCTAGGGGCACTCGGCCCGCGGTAGAAAAAACTGCGCCGGTCTCTCTACCTTCACGTCCCTGGGCGAGCCTGGCGGCTACCGAGGCCAAAGGCCGGTAGTGCTCTGCTGTTCAACAGGGCCGAGCCTGCATGGACAAAAGGAAAGTCCAATGGCGCACCCCCATCCTTTTGTTGAGGTAAACACTAACCGGACCTGTCCGCAGTAGAGCAGCGCCCGGACATGCCTGGGGCACCCGTGTGGTACACAGTCTCCAGGGTTGGCAACAGGTACACAGCGAATCCTGCCTGGAGCAGGCATAGGGTACTCATCAGGAGTATATGAGCAGGTACTCGATACCAACGGAGGGCCAGGACACTGCCCCCTCCGACAGTGTGCGCCCCCTTGTGCAACCTCCTCCCCCTATCGTGACATCCTTGTCCTCCTCACGACCCCCTCCCGCTCGGACGAAATCCTCCCCCTAGCACGACCTCCTCCTTCCCCTGCCGCATGACCTCCTGCAACCTCTCGTCCCAAGCGTGCGACCTGCTCCTACCCCTCCCACGACCCATGCCTCCCCCTTGCACAGCGTCCTCCTCCCCCTCTCGCGACCTTCTCACACCTCTCTACTGACCTCATCCAGCTCCTCCTCCTCCTTACGCCACCTTCTCCTCCCGGTCATGTGTCCTCGTCTGGCCTCCTCAAACCACTCGCGCGACCTCCTCCAACCTCCCTTCCGACCTCCGCTGCAACCTCTCGTCCTCCTCGTGCGGCCTGCTCCTCCCCCTCTTCCTTGTGCCACCTCCTCTTCCCCCTTGTGCATCGTCCACGCACAGTTCGCCGACGCGCACGCGTCTTTAGGTTCGGCCCACTCCCCCACCACGCACACTGCCCGCACGCGCACGCGTCGTTGCCGGTCCACGACGCCCTGCTGGCAATCGCGCCATAGCTCAAACACGACACTCCCACAGTCCGCACCCGGCTACCATCCCTCCACCATGCCATACCCCGCGCACTGCACTGCACATACAACCACTGTAGATCGCCGTAAAAAAACGCTCGGATAACGTCATCTGTCTCGCCTGCGCCCTACACCACGGCCCAAAGAAAAAAAACCCGCAGGGCCACACCGCACTCTCGCACTGGTCGATATGCACACAGGTCCACATGCGGTCACCACGAAACGCCGCCACCCTCAGTCCCGCCCGCAGTCCCTCCGCGAAAAGCCGCCGCTGATTTCTTCCCTTGCCCCAGTCCCGCCCGCGGCCGCACAGAATTTCGCTGGGCCCAGCGGGAAGCGTCACGCTGGGCCCTTTGCAATCTTTAAGTGTATAGAGATATTGATATAGATTAATATGAATACATGGTGTAGATTATAGATAATCTTCATTGGTATTCAATACCCTTCAAAAAGTTGTCCCCATTGCCTGGCTCAGGGCCCTTAAACAAGTCCCGCGAGTCCAGAAAGGAGACTAGGTGGTACCTGTGACAGCACTCCCCTCCTCAGTGGTCATATTTAAGGTGAGCAATTGCATGGCAGAGCAGGGGGAGTTGAAGGCTTGTGAACTGGAACTGTGGGGGGCTCGGCTGACCCTGCTAAAAGAAAAACGCAAACTTAGACACCCGACAACCCTAGACCGCTCTCATTCTGGTTAGGGTTTTGGGATGACAAGGACAGTTGGTATGGGTACGAATCAACAATCCCTCTGGCACTAGGAGGGTGCTAAGTCGCTCCCCCTCTGGAAGTTCAAAGTGAAGGATTGCTACAGAAAAATACATAGGAAGACAGACATCACAAAAACAGTAAAAGACCGGTGGAAACGAGACTCCACACTCACAGACCAGGAAGATTACCTAATCTCGCTATGCCCAACTGATGTCCACATCTCACACAAATTCTTTATAGATGCCTACCAACCCCTAACTGGGTGGTGTCCCGCTCACAACTAGAACAAAAGCAAATGACGCCGCCTATCTGTACCTACTGTGGTAAATCTACCCCGAAGCAAATTCCAGATTCTGTGCACTGTCTCCTCTTCTGTCCGGTGGCAAAGAAGATATGGCAGTGGTGGAGCGCTGCATGGCTATACTTCATGGGACATAACTTCCTAGGGACCCAGCAGTTATACTACTAGATCAGCTGCCCAACAATGCACGAACATGAACGCCGTTTCGGACGAACCTCTTCTCGCTCACCAAGCTGGAAGTACCGATGACAACTTGGCGAGCCAGATGTTCTCACGCGCGGAAAGAAATTCAAAGAAAACCTCTTCGGATACCAACAACCTAGATCGCACATCATTGATACTGTTTGCACTGCCATCTACAAGGTCTGGACCCAACTAAACGACTTCCTAGCTCAAATGACATACCAACTCCGGAGAACAAACAAATAGCCCTGTTTGAGGAACTATGGTTGGATCCGAACAAGAAACTGGGGGAACTTGATGCATCACAATGCATGTTGTGGAAGCCTTGGTGGCAGAATAAGCGCCGCTGGCAGTGGAAACCAATCTCGGTCACTCACCGCCCAGTACCGGGCCAGCTGCTACTGCCCCTTGGAAACAATGCTCGACAAGAATTCGAAAAAGATTTCCCTGGACCTAAGATCTGAAGGAGCATATGAGTCGCCCGCATCAATCCATCCATTTCGAAAGCAGCCCATACCCACTTTCCATCCGAGTCCCACAAATAGTATTTGAAAATTATTGGCAATGTTGGAGCAAACAAAACTGCTAACCCCACCTTGATTCCAATGGTCGGGGCCCAAAATTGAGGGCCCCGCCACCAAGACAATTGTGAATTTATTGCCTCATGATCCAACTTTATTTCTTGTAAACATATAATCTTCGCATTGTGATTTCTAGTTGCAATCTTGATCAAAGAGCGTTTGTGCTCGACCCTTCTAGTATCTAGGCCACACATATTCCAGGATAGTATGTTAATTTTGTCCACTCAATTAGCGGATAAGGGCGAGACATGCCTTTCGGCTTTCCAAAAAACATGTGCTTCCCAGATGGGTGAAACATTTAGGGGGGGGAAAAAAAAAACCAGAATTGCAAAGACGATTGGACTGGAATTCATTCTGCCACTTTTTGCATCATGAGGCCGGCGAAACCGAACTCACTCTGCAGTCCAAAATCCACCAAGATCTGTTTTCACAGCCATTGAGCCCTTTGGGTTGGCTAAATGTCTCGATGTAATCCATCTGGCGCGTGACATGTTTGCCAATTCGTAAGTGTTATCAGTCTGCGGGCATACATGAAGAGAAAGATGAGGGAGAATTCCTCCCCTAAGTCGAGCGTTTTTTTTTTTTTTTTGAGAAAACAACCCGAGTGAATGCTAGGGGTGCTGATAAGAGCAGACACCACTAGCATGCTCGGGGAGGCTCCATCTATTGGTGGGGAACGACACCTGCTGGAAATCGGGTCCAGTGTCCCTCAACATTTATAGCCAGGTGTTCTGAAAACACCCGAATTCATGTCAACACGCTACGTGTCCATCCCACAGAATGCATGCATGATCAACCGAAGCAACACGTGGGCACACTCTATTATCTGATGAGCAACATTGATTGCCCTCAACCAAAGGGATTAACTGCTCATCGCGGTTAAAATGGAATTCATGTTCCGAAACCCTCATCATACACTAACAAGACCTTCACAACACCATGAGGGGGAGAGGCAATCAGAATAGCGAGTTAAGTCAACTATTATGGCTAATTCCAGAATTATCACCAAGTCATCACATTATAGGTAATCCCCAAATCGCCATATCCCCCCTCGATCCTCATAACCAGCGATTGAGCCAAGCGCTCTTACTGCGTCACACGGAGGAGGGGCACTCAAATTAGGGAACAAGGTTGTATCAGATTACCTGCACCAACCTCCCCCCACGATCTGCACGATCCATGAGTCCACACAAGGTGGGGGGCCTTGATGCTAATTAGGGTGTTGTCTTCATGCCACCATCCCACCCCCGGCATCCCCGCACTGTCTTCGTGTTCACCAAACATTCCACTCACCCAACCCTCTCGCCCTTGGCCCCAATCGCTCCCCAAAGAAGACAGGAGGGAAAGCGGGGTGGCAGGGGGAGAAAGGGGGGAGAGAAACAGGCGAGTCACACTTACTTTTCCACGAGTATCGTCACCAATTTTTTTTGCTGATGTAGGTTTTGTTGTTGCGTACTGTGTTGTTGTTGTTGTTGTTGTTGTTGTTGTTTTCAGTGTCAAGATCGTCATCGTTCCCAGGCGCGCACAGACTGGAGATTGCTCCTCCCATCCCTCTATCCCGCACCATGTGGTTGTTGTTGTTGATGTTTGCGGCCTGTGCCACAGACACCGTCAATGTGTCATTGCTGTTGTTGTTGTTTTTGCAGGCCTCAGCGACGCAGATGAGCTGATTATTGTCGTCATGGTTGCCGGTATCGACCGCGTAGTCAATGGTGATGCTGCTGTCACGAGCGTCGTTCGTGATATCGTCGTTGTCGTCGTCGTAGAGTCTATCCTCCAAGTCGCCACAAAGACCTTGCCCCTCCTCCAGGTCATTATAGCAGCGCCGGATGAACGCATTCGATCGTGGCCGATCCATGAATTCCAGGTGGGGGGCCGGCCCCTCTTCCAACCCCCATCCAATCTCCATTAAAGATTGCTGAGCACTTCGAATCCACAAGATCGACAACTTCTCCCTTTCGATCACAACCATTCGCAACTTCGTCAGGATCTGACTTAAGCGCGCAGCAGTCGCTTGAGCAGTGCAGAGCCATTCGGTGTCTCCTGTCCACATGTCACTCAAGCACGCCATCTTCGCCCCTGTCGATGCTGCAGGCTCGATAATGAACGCCCCAATATCGCTCCTCATAGTTAAAGCCGTGGCGCGTGTAAGCCCTTGCCACGTCACACATCGCATCTCGTACTCCTAGTAACACCCCTTCCCCACCAGAAACACCCCTCTCAAACGGGCACTACATTGCACGCCACGTGACATGCACATGATCCGGCGTGAAAGCCACGTCAGTGTTGCTGACGCGTCACACAGAGAGCAGGCTGGGCCTTGCCAGCCGGTCCCTGCAGAGTACCAGGGCGCTAGCGATGCGCAGCGCCGGCCTCCTAGCCTAAGGAGCGTTTTGAGGATCTTAATCCACTGCACTTCAGGCCATTTTTTCGCAATCGATAACCTGCACCCAACCATTTTTGAATCTCATTACTCATGTCAGAAATGTCTGGCTCAGTATCGATTGCACTGTGAGGTATGAAGAGATGCTGATTCTCATTCATCGCTGTGAGGAGTCTCAACTCCTCTTTAGACCATGCCAAAATGAGTGGGAAGACCATAAAAGTTGGCATGGTATAATTCTCGCCATCCTGTAGTCTTTGTCCAACCGACACTCCTCCTTGCTGTGTCCCTGATGATACAAGTTGGCCCCACTCACGATCTGCGTTATCCGAAAATTCTTCTCCCGAAGTACCCGAAATGATTACAACCCTCCACCCCTACCACCTTTAATCCCCCCACGACTTGTCCCCCCCCCCCYCCCGCCCCCCTCTCCCCTGCAGTATGGGGAAAAGTGCTCCATTCGTTCACCTCTCCCCTTTTCAACATGACCCTTTTTTCGTATCTCCTATCATGCTGAGTGTTTTTTTCTTTTTCCGTATTCTTTACTGTATTCCTAATGTTTGACAACTTTGCCTTCTCTCCCCCACTTGGCGAGCTCTCTGACTTTTATTCTCTTGACTCTCTTCCTCTTTTGCCAACCGTATAATATTAGCCCACTGGTCTTGTGGCACTTTCTCCAAATATTTCCTTCCCCAATTTGTTGAAACAATACGATGGCTTCCTTACTCAAATATCAATTTTTATATAGGTCTTAGATGGGATTTCTTTATTCTTTGTGGTGTTGATTACGTTCTTAATACCTATTTGCATGTTAGTAGGTTGGTCTAGTATTCAAAATTACAAGAAAGAGTACATGATACACGTATCTCAATTGCGTCAGGAAGAGGGTCGGTAATGCCTATCACAAAGTCGTCTGCGTATCGCACGTAGCTAAGACGTCGAAAGTTCGCGTCTGCGGCTTCGTGCTTGTCGTATTGCTCCTTTAGGGTCTTATATATGTATTTGTCCAATTGATGTAACGTGCCAACCATATAATATTAGCCCACTTGTCTTGTGGCACTTTCTCCAAATATTTCCCCTTCACTGATGGATGCCCATACCATTCATGGACATCACACCAATAAGTATCCTGAGTTACTACTTGCAATTTCAGCAATCCGTGAGTGGTGAAGACAATGATAGTGGGTTGGACTTTTGACCTACCTTCTTCCCCCGAATACAACGTATGGTTATCATAGCTGTCTAGATTCTAGACTGAAAGGTGGCTCACATACAACTGTAATGACCGTACGTTGTATTCGGGGGAAGAAGGGCTTAGAAGGTAGTTGACGCTTCCAGATCATACCTCCGATTAACCAACCCTGACTCATTTTTTTTTTTTCTCCAATGATTAAGCTCTAATTACTTTCTTATAATTTGCTTCAATCGAAGCCTGCAGGGAGGATAGGGCTACATAAGGGATTTTAAGTACCCTAATCCAGAACCTACCATCCTGAATGCTCTGGCGCTGATTTTGCAATTCGGAGTCAGCTAACCAGGGCCGGAATCTCACCTTGTACTACCCTCCTTTCCACCTAATCATCCCCTCACCCTGGTCATTGATCAACCAATTTCTTAATTGCCCGCCCGACACCAGGAAGGAAAGCAGAGTGACCTCTTCAGGTCTGACTCGCCCATGCGTCTCACCTGGCCTCGTCGCATTTGGATTCACCGCGTCTAAGCCACTCTTCTTTTTCTTGAAAGGTCATATCGGCTCCACAATCAGCGAAGAGTATCATTATTCCATGTTTCTTCAAGTAATCAACAAGGAGATCCTCAAAATTTTCATCCATTGGCAAGTGTACTTCAAGTGTTTTCTGCTCTTCATTTATTGAGGATTTAATATACTTCGCGACCAAAACAAGGTTCTCTTCACCTCTTATAAAGCAATTCACAATCATCTCTTTTACTTGTCATTCTTCTGCCGCTTAAAGGTGAGAAGTGATATCATCGGCCATGGTAAAAAGCCTGTTTAGGCTGAAATTGCACAGACTGAGTGTGTTCCAAATTCCAATGTTGATTCTACAACCCCTAAATGCTTCTCAATCCAATTCTGATTCAATCTAGTAAGAGAGACACCCACCAAACTAAGGAGAGCAAAACTGCCACCAACGTACTAAGGAGAGCAAAACTGCCACCAACGTACTAAAGAGAGCAAAACTGCCACCAATGTACTAAGAAGAGCAAAACTGCCACCAACGTAAACAACCCACTTACGGTAAGAAACCTGTGTTTGGTGTAAATAAGGAAGGGAATACTCAACAGCCAAAAACTATAAATAAACAGCGGACAAGTCACGTAACGCTTGAAAAAACCTAAAAGATGCATTTACCCTAACAAATTCAAGTGAAACAGTTTACCGAAAAATTCATGTTTAGCATACAACGGCGAAGATAACAGAGCGCGTGCTGTGAATGGAGTTTTATCGTGAAGTTTGTGGGGGAAATTTATTTAATGGCACACAAAGGTTAAGAAGGGCTGGGTGTATATGGTAAAACCGAATGAATATCTTCCCTGGCGTCGCACACACCTATTAACCACCAATAAATCACTGATGCACAACTTTCGCAGAAATATCTCACGTCAATCTCCCGATAAAAATGACATCGCCCTGCTTTGTCGCGATGCTCAAGGAAGTCGGTGTATTGACTCACAGGTTTCACGGCAATGTCTCACGTCAATCTCCCGACAAAAGATGACAGCACAGAAGTAGCCTCCCCCGTTGCCACAATGTTGAAATAAGTCGATGAGTTATGATATCAACAAGGCTTAGCGTCGTATCTGAAAACCAAACACGCTGCCGTGTGTCGGTCTTAATATAAATAGCGTGTAATGTTCACGCCGCCCTCACTCTCAACGCACAACGGGAAGTAACGCTAGACAGACTCCACAACTGCAAAGGGCAGTCATGGCCTTCGTGCGTGGCAAGGCAGTTTGGGCGTGGTGACCTCAAAATTTTTCGCCCTGCCCGGTGATTTCTAGCCGCATCGCTCTATCATCGCGTGACGTGAACAAAGCCCATCTCTCCTCCTTTTCCCCCTTTCGATTGTATTTTCCCCAGTTTTCCACCACTAGTCCAGCTACCACTAAATTGCTGAATTTGTTGTTTAATTTCCGAGTGAGTCAAGATAGTCTAGAGACGCCTGCATACTACGTCCCATTGGGTAGGAATATCTGTTTGTCTTTGTTGTTTAAAAACATCTGTGAATTCCGAGCCTTCTCTTCTCACTCCCTCTCTTTCAACCATGCAGCACCGCCACAAGATTGCCCATATAACAACCCTTTTCTAATAGCCCATCTAACAACCCCTCTCTAAACTCTAAACAAATTTCTTGTAAACAATGTCATGTCCAACTCACCCGGACCCCATGACGCATAAAGCAGAGAGCCTTCCAGATTCTGTCCCACCATCTCCCATAACCATACAGCTCCTGGGTATTGAAGAAAGACATGCTCAATTGTTTCCGGTATACTACGAGATGAAAATGCTGCAGTCTAGAACTTACGACAAGGTAGCGCAACACGACTTTGCTCCACGGAGGCACAATCAATTAACTTGGCCGGTTTTAGTCTTAAACCACCAGTACTTGGCCCAGCTATCGGCCGCGGAAAAAAATAGAGTAGAAACGTTTCTAGTTGGATGAATTTGGGCGCTCCTGTAGTGGCCCGTACGTTTCCTAAAATCATGTAGCGTTAACGGGCGCAACTTTAGGAAGTACTGGTGGTTTAATAAGGTCTGGACCCCACAGGCATGCTGAAAAGCATATGGATTGGCAGCGAGGTTCTTTTTCAGGCCCCACAGGCCGTAGGGAGCAGCCTGGAAAACTTTGGGAGGACGTTTCCACATCGCGTCATGATGGGAAATTCCTCTGTGGCACTCCAATTTTCCGAATTATTGTGCAAAAAAAACATGCTAGCCCCCAGGCCCCCCTCTTGATTCAGCCATCCCCCCCATGGAAAGGAGGCACAGGGCTTGGACGTTGTGCTGAAAAACAGAAGAGACACTTGCCTGAAAGGGCAAGTCTTCATGATCTGGTAACCTAAACCCGCGGATGTGCGGAAGTCCGTTGTGGTGGCGGAGTCCTTTCTCTCTTGCCCATTCCCGATGGCTACGATTTGTGCTGGCGGATGCTTTCGAGGCGCAAAACTACCGCGCGCCTGTGGGGACCAGCCCTAAGTTGAAACCACCTGATATGTCGAAGGTCTTCTTTGCTCACATTTCAGTGGCACATCCAACGGTCAGCCACCCAATCCTTCAGATTTATGAGCGGACAAAGCATTTCTATAAGTGAACTTGACCGATAAGGTATGCAAATGATGTATAAAGGTGTCACTGGATTTGTTTCAGGACCAAAGAAGATTGATGGTCCTATTTGGGTAGCTTTCAGAGGGTAAGAAATGGAAATACGCGCTGTGTGGGAAAGTGTTACTTCGTTTTTCTCGATAAGACAAGAATTTTCTAATCGTGGTGCAGCAGAGGAAACAAAAGGTGGTTTTGATTGCAGGATGGTTGCACACGGGATCGGCAAGCGTAAAACAATTCTACAACAACTCAGGAGCGGATCACGGTTCAGGTGATCCAGTTACCAAAAAGAGTCTCAGGGCAAAAGATACTGAAATGCTTTTTCGGGAAACTTAAGTTCCATACATGCGGCGCATCGCGATGCGCTGCACTGTGCACGTGCGTCGCACCGCGCATCCCGCACGACGCGCGCGCACTGCATGCGGCGCACCTAAAAAAATGGGGGTAAAAAAAAAAAAAAAAAACTTGTGAGGGGCGGTAGTAGACCCGGCCCCCTGCTCGCGTAAAATAAGAAACGGGCAGCCAAATTTTTTTTGGAGGCCGCGCATTGGCCTGAAAGTTTTTAGTAACCTGTAGTTCGGGTAACAGTGTGTGTGTGGTAGGGTATTGCAGTCTGTATGGTAGGGTTCTTGCAGGCCAGATTCAGTCATGATGAGGGTCGCAATTTCTCAAAACGTTCTCTTCTTATTACTTCGGAAGTAGAAAATGACGGAACTGACAGCCGTCTTTCCTGGAATGTTTTTTTTTTTTTTTTTTTTTTTGAAGGAAGAAAATCAGAATTTCTTTGCACGAGTGTCGCCCGGCACGTCCAACCTGTCAGAACCTCGACGGTAATTGCAGTCTGTATGGTAGGGTTCTTGCAGGACAGATTCAGTCATGATAAGGGTCGCCATCTCTCAAAACGTTCTCTTCGTACTACTTCTGAAGTAGAAAACGACGGAACTGGCAATCGTTTTTCCTGGATTTATTTTTTTTTTAATAAAAGGAAAAAAACGTAAAGGAAGAACAGCTCTTTGCACGAGTGAAGCCCGGCGCGTCCAACCTGTCAGAACCTCAACGGTAATGTTTACCAGCGGGCTCGCTGCACTACTCTCGACATGCACAACAAGACATATATGGCAATGTATCTTTCCATGTTCAAGCGGAGGATTCAGTCTCATTTGTTCAGAGATTCTCCAAAAAAAAAAAAAGAAAGGTTCCAGAGATACGTTACGTGCTTACGTGATTCATCGGCCCTTCGCTCTCCACCACCCAAGGTATGAATGAATCTTCCGCCAGAACATGGAAAGATACAACGCCATATTTTTTGTCCTTTGTACATGTCGCCCCGCTTCCAGATTCATGTTGCCCGTTGATAAGGGCGGTTTCTTCGGTCCGATAGTGTCAGCACACGGTTCTTCTCTCTCTCTCTCTCTCTCTCTCTCACACACACACACACACACACACACCGAAAATAGGCATTGCGCACAGTGCCAACCTTGCAGTGGTAGCGCGTCCCCATGCGCTGCGCGCACGGCACACTCGTGCGCGTGCGCGCGCACATGCGCGCGTGGTGTCACCACGCGCATGCCGCACGGCGCAGCGCACCGCACTAATGCGCCGCAAGTATGTTAAGTTCTAAACAACTTTTTCTTTAACTTAGCTATATTTCTCTCTCACATTCATCTTTCACTACCGTGCAAGCATAGCTAACTCTCAAAGTGTATGGGATATTGCATTTTGCCCCTTGCCCTAGTGGTTTAGGGTGCAGGGTTGGGGCCACTGGTGAGGCCCTGGCTAAGAAAAGACCGAGCATTTTGCCAGTAGCTGGGCCCTCTTTTTCGTCATCTCCCACCCCCATCAAGTAACAGCAGTGCCCAAGGCCAACCCTCTCCCACACACCACCAGGGGGAGCAACGACAAGGGTTCAATCCCCCTACTAATCGCCTGGGGCATGCTTGGTGCCAACCAAGCTAACATAGTTCCTTAAACCACCAGTACCTTTCCCAGCTATTTTGGTGAGACGTCGGGGCCGAACGGGGGAGGGTTGCTGTCGATAAATCGAATCGGCGGCCTGTTTTTTTCGTTTCGGCCTTCCGAAACTGCCCGCGTCCCAGAAATGGGAGAGGTACTGGCGGCTTAACAACCTCATGCCCTTGGAGCGGTGCGGCGAAAATTCGGAGATGAGCCACCACACTATTGTTGGCCATCCAATGAAGAGTCAGTCAGAAATCTGTGTAGGACACTACTACAGTGCAATAGAGAGCTGGGACTATTACCAGGGTACAGCAAGCCGGATATTCTCTGTATTTGGTGCATGATGCCTGGTAGATACATCTCATGCTATCAGAATGATTAGCGGCTAATGGCCGGAGACCAGGTTGATGTGCCGGAGATCAGGTTGCACACAAGCTCTTCAAGTTCATGCGATGACTTCATTTCTGCGACAGCAGTGCTGTTCATACAATGTTTCTCTACGGAATTACGGAGAATGGCGAATGATATTGATGAATGTGATGTTCAATTTGTCAGACTTGTGTAATTTGTTTTAAAAACGGACAATACACCTGCGGCGGTTCCCCGGTGGTGGCAGACATTTGCCTTGTGGCTCCCAGGCTCATGATGGTAGGATGAACCTACAGTCTGTAGCCGCCCCTCGCAAATCTCGGCGTACCTGTTTCATGCAAGTATGTTGCGAATAGCCAGGCTCGCCAGATCTGGAACATTTCAGGAAGCGTGGTTCACAAAGAAGAAAGAAAAAAAAAAAAACAGTCCGCCCCCTGGAGGAAGTGATAAGAGCGCATCCTCCTCTAGCGCGCTTCCTGGTCGCTCCGATCTATTAGTGGGGAGCAGCACCTGCTGGAAAACGGGTCCGTACAGTCTGTAGAGTTCCAACTGGAGGTGCGAGTAGATGTCGTTGATGATCTGCTTTGGTCCGCGCTGGATAAGTGGACATCCTTGTTGCTACCACATTGCTGCCTGGCTGCCCGCTCACTTGCCTTGTGTAGCTTTGCTGCCCCCCTGCTGCTTGCCTGCCAGCCTGTATGCCACACTTGCTTTCCACTCATCTTCCCACCTGCTTGCTGTGTCAATACCTTCATGATTCATTTCCTCGCGGCCCTGCTTGCTGTGTCGATGCAGTGTGCTTTGCTGTGTGGTCGCGATTATGCTCCGTTCATCATTCGTCTGTGAGCTCTTAAGACTGTTACTCATCTTGTTGTTTTGCTTCCCGCCTCTACCGCTGCCGGCCCTGCCGCCCGCTGCTTCGTTGCTGCATCTCACTGGCTTGGTTGCTCTTCCATTACCCTCAGGTTGCCTAAGTGCTTACCCACTTGCCTTGTGACTTGTCATCTGCCCTCTTGCTTGCGCCATTGATTTGCTGCGCTCCTGTCAGCTTGCCTCCTGTGCCCTTCCATCCATCTGCCCACTCGTCCGCTTGCCTGTTTGTCTGGTCGGTGTCTTGGTGCTTGGCTTCCTGTGTCTTTTCGCCCACCTGCTTACCTACGCGCTCTGCTTTATCGCTAACGAATATTGCCTTGCTGCTCGCTCGCCCGCTTGCTGTCCTTGTTATGACCTGCTGATGGCTGCCTGCCCGGATGTCCACTTGCAACAAATATTGGCGTAGACTACGACTGAATGCACATGGGGATTCTGCAGACTGTGTGGAGAGAGTTCAGACTCCTGACGACAAAGGTGACAGTATGACAAACAGAAGTTTCTTTGCCCTTCGTTTCTGTGTTCTTTTGGGTTTCATGATCTGAGTCATGCTATCAAAGTATTACACCGGAATCATCATGAGTTGGCGTTCAAGCGTTTCAGGGATAGCAGTCTGGATCACTTTGTGCTGGGGATACATACACGAACACATCATCACACACACATCGCACACATTCTCTCCCTCGTTGTCACTTGCCAGTCAAGGAGGCATCTGACGATTCAAAACCATCGCCATAATCATGAAAAAAAAAAAAGAACGAGCGAACCGTGATCGAGTAGGACTGGAAAAGTTTAAATGCCTTCTATTGGAACTGGCTGGAGGTTCGTGACGCCCCAAACCTTAACGTAAGGATATTCTAAGTGCAAGTTCCGGCCGGCTTCCAAGACTGCAGGCTGAGACATTCTGCATGCAGTTGTACCTTGGTCCAGCCTACCTTACCGGGGACCTGTTCGATGCTGACTGGTCCAGTATGCGGGACCACAACAATAGTTGACCTTGGTTGACCATTGACCAACTGCTCCAACTCATTCCAATGCTGGACTCAACAGGCCAACCAACCCCGCCGCCCCCTCATCCTTCAAAACAATGTAGTACTCAGTAGACAACGGCTGGACCAAAATTCCAACCAACCTCATCGTCCCCTCATCCTCCTCTCCATTTCCTCGTTATCACCCTCCTCGTTGCCATGTACCCCCGTCGTTGTGGTCTTCTGTGCCTATCTTGTTGGTTCTTCTTTTTGTTCTTTCAAGTTGTCTCCTACTCTTCTTCTTTTGTCATATTTGGTATGTATGCATGCGTGTGCGAGTGCCTGGAGGGGGCAGGGGGGAACGTGCCTGCAAGGTTGCACCCATGAACATGGTTGAACGCATCCGCTCGTTAGCATTTGAACCACCCATCATCATACATTCCAACACACGTTCAATCTCTCTCTCTCTCTCTCTCTCGCGCGCGCGCGCGCGCGCGCGCTTCTCACAAGGAAAGAAAAAAAAACAAGAGGAGGAACATGTGAATGCAAGTGCACAAGTATTTCCCTCACCCTCCATCTCCACACACTCAGAAGTGCACACGAAGGCGATGTGGAGAAGAAGAAGATGCAGGTCGCATGAAAGTACGTTCAGCTTGGTGGAACGGCAATCACCCGCAAATTGAATGCACATTCACACGCCAGAAGTGTGTGTGTGGTTGTAGACAACAAAAACAAGACGACAGAGAAGAACAACAGGCGCGCATGACCGTGCATTCAACCCTCGGCAATGGCATGCACACCAAGTGGTTGAATATGTACATCTGACAGCGTGGCCGTATGAGCACCCATGGTCCAATGCACTTTCATATGCCCCAGAGAGCATGTGTGTGTGTGGAGAAAAAGAACAGGCGAACGTGAATTCACATGCACATTATCCCAATGTGTGTGTAGAGAGACCCACACACACATAAAGGGGGGGGTTGAGAGGTGTGTGTGTGTGTGTGTGTCTCTCTCTCTCTCTCTCTCTCTCTCTCTCTCTCTCTCTCTCKMKMGAGAGAGAGAGAGAGAGAGAGAGAGAGAGAGAGAGAGTCCCTCTCAGGTCCCTGATCTATGGATCCTTAAGCACACACAGCAGACACATTTGCAATCGTTTCTGCAGCAGACAACCACGATTGATCTGGAATTCCTGCCCCGAAATATGTATCGCCAACCAAAACAAGGTGCAGCAGAGAGTGGGCCACATATTTCGTGAAGCAAACAGTGCCATCGAATGAGCTGAGTCTTTCAACACTGTTTCTCTTCCCCCTTTTCCATCCCCTCATCTCTCATCCTCTGCTCCCTCCCTCTCCCCCCCCCCCCCCCCCCCCCCCCCCCCCCCCCCCCCCCCCCCCCCCCCCCCCCCCTCACAGCTGCTCAACATCAAACCATCTGTCAACGCTATCCATTTGTCACACCAAGCATGCATTCTTCTGGCACCCACAGACCTTTGCCTGTCCTGGAGATGTTCCAGACAATGCAGACGTGACTTGTTGAATGTCTTCAAAGTTTAAAGATCAGTTAAGTGTTGTCGGTGCCATCCCCACTGGCCATTCCCTGTCACTTCCAACAGGCTATATGTATGAGCACAAAGTCTTCAGAATTTCAGAATGCAATCTACTATCACGTTATTTCCTCAATTCCTGACTTCAAGTTGTGCTGACTATGACAAAAAGGACAGAGAAGGATAACACAGAGTGCAGAAGCTCACACCACCCACCTCAACACAAGGGCATGATTAGCCCTCTACGGAGAGTTAATGTTCCTTGTTCACCACATCGTCTACACGATTTACAGGCTATCTTTCTAAAAAAACTATGCTTGTACAGCACCATGCTGGCCGAATTCACGAGCTTTTTATTACTCATTATTAGTACAGTCTGATACTTCTTGTTCTGTCGACCCTTTTTACACCCTTCGTGTCTCTCTTCCACAGCTGGCCCCT
>BFEA01000025.1:517108-535300 GCA_003427395.1 Chara braunii | reverse complement strand
TCTCTCTTCCACAGCTGGCCCCTGATCTGTATTGTACACTTTCCGGCATTTCCGCATCTTCTTCCCTAAGTTTCAACCTTGACTGCACCATACACATCCATTTGTACCATGCCTCTCTCTCTCTCTCTCTCTCTCTCTCTCTCTCTCTCTCCCCCCTACGTCTTAATGTTTGCACACCCCTCAATTGATCAAATCAGTCACTTCTAAGGAACCCTTAGAAAACTTGACTGTACATAATCATCCCTTACAACTCCTCTGCAATCACTGTACAGAGGTTGACACAACCTTACCCAAACTTTGTCGTCAAACATTTTCAGATGGAAGAGAGAAATGAACTGACCTAGCCTCATGGCCACACATGTACGGTCCAACGGCCAAAGCACGGTAACTTAACTTCCGGACTACCCTGAAGCACTTTTACAGTGACAGTAACTTCCAGTAAGGTATACAGCACTGAGCTTCCCATAGTGTAACTCAACTCAGTGACCAAGAGTTCAGACAGTAGCACGAATTCCACAGACTCTGAGGATTTTCCAGTAACTTAACGGTAAACTACTATTTAGTAGTATTTTCTGAAAATGCGCAGTAAAGTAACATCAGCAACAGTAACTCGCACTTCCTGAAGCAGACGTTTGTAACAGTAACTTGCACTTTCTGAAGAAAACATTTGTAACAGTTAGTACTTGTACTTTCTGAAGAAAACGGTTGATATATATATGGTCAATAACAGTCACTGTTATTAACCATTCGTTAACCATTTGCTTCAGAAATTAGTAAATTACAAGTTACTGTTACAAATATTTGCATCAGAAATTACAAGTTACTGTTACAAATATTTGCATCAGAAAGTACAAGTTACTGTTACAAATGTTTGCATCAGAAAGTACAAGTTACTGTTACTGATGTTTGCTTCAGGAAGTGCGAGTTACTGTTGCTGATGTTACTTTACTGCGCATTTCAGAAAGTCGGCAAAACCCGATCTGTGATTTCTTTGGCTGAAGTGCCACTTGGTGTCCTACAGCTGCTGCTAAATTGCTGCTAATTGCAGGGCGATTACGGCATCTTCTATATATGTACATAATACATAGGTTACATTGCTGTCGTCAATTCACCTAATCGCACGGCAACTACTGTGACAATCTGTGTACACTGTACAGGATGTACTATGCATATATACACAATGTATGCGCCGTATATAGACAATGCGTATGGGCATATAGACAAATGTGTGCGCATACAGGCAATGAATAACAACGGTAGCTACTCTGCAGTAACTCTCTCTTGAAAAGGCAAAAAAAAACAAGAAAAAAAAAAGGAAAAAAAGAAAAGGCAGTAGAGGTGCACCCTGCCAGTATATGTGTACTCTTGACATGGTGCAGTAACCAACTGGTGAAAAGGAAGTAGAGGTGCGCCCTGCGTGCGAGAAACAGCATAATTTTGGCATCACTAAAAGCCAATGCAATCCAAACACCGGCTTTCGACAACACCATTCCATGGGAAGTTCATAAACTGCCTGCCTTCTCCCTCCCTCCCTTGTGCATATACAGATAAACTGCCTGCCTTCTCCCTCCTTCCCTTGTGCATATACAGTACATCACCTGAGTGTTCCTCATTTCCCAGGCTCATAGATAAAAGAGTACATCTGACGTAAGGGATTAACCGATGCATCAAAAGAACGGCATCGCAGCTTTATAGGATGACCTTGGACATGTCGTTATATAAATAACCAACTTCTGAACCACGTATTCTTTGATCAAGGTGTTTGCCCATTTCATCCTCATTGGGATGTAAGCAATAGAGACACAATGCTGATTCAGATGAACGACTAAGAAAGAAGGCTGACCTATGACAGCAAAGTAGAAACAACGACCGGTCGAGCAAAGGAGATTCTCTCTCTCTCTCTCTCTCTCTCTCTCTCTCTCTGAGTCGTACCCAGGCTTCTAACCCCTAGTGAGGGATCGTTAAAACCGACATTATTTTTTCGTTTCACGAAATTATTTCTACTTGAAAGTGGAAGGTCTTAAAGGTCTTTGCTGTTTTTTTTTTTTTTTTTTTTTTTTTTTTTTTTTTTTTTTTTTTCGCGACTTTCTTTGTTTCTTGGGAGGGTGATGTCGACAGCATACATCACCCTCCCAAAGCCACAACCGAAGTGATGAAAAACTCAGTAAAACACAGCAAAAATCTTTAAAAAAAAATCATATTTAATATTTCCCCCTATCCACAGACACAAAAAAGGACCGTTTCTCGATTGATTTGTGTCATCCTTGCAAACAGGGGCCTTGCTAATCTTTCTCTCTCTATTGTACTATCATTCCAATCTTAACGGATTCGACTACAAACACTTTCGTTAAACAAGTTGTAACGAAATGGCAGGTCGTCTTTTTCCTGCTTGGACATTCTGTGTGTACACATTTTCGTTACGCCCTATGACAAGGTTTGTTCCTTTTGCTTAATCTCCCTTTGCCAGACGTTTTCCACGTTGTAGACCACCATCGACTCCCGTTTGCCTCTACACACCCTGCTCCCACATGCGCAACCATTTGCAAACTCTCCCATTGTCGGCGTTGTGAAATAAACTCCGTAGTCCTGCCATAGAACGCATCCAACAAAAAATGTTCGGCGGAGAGCAACCCAGTTCAGTGCACAACATAAGTTTCAAATTTCAAATTTGCGTTCCCGTTATCGGGGAGAGGAGAGCGACAGCATCATCATCTGGAAGTCAGCTCCTGCGATAGAAAGGTAGAAAGGTCATACACATGATAGAACCCATCCAACAAAAAAAGTGTTTGGAGGAGAGGAACGCAGCTCAGTGCACAGCAGAAGTTAAGTTTCAAATTCGCTTGCGATTATCGGAGAGAGAAGTGGGCAGCATCTGCACACAACAACTCGCCTTACATGTGTTGCGTCAAAAAAAAAAAAACTTACAATGTAATTGTGCGCATTCACTGGTCAGCCAGCACCACTGACATCTTCTCCCCTGCCACGCTAACTACCGTATTTCCCCGAACACAACACACCCTGAAAATGAATGTATACAAGCCATCTGGTGCAGCCAAAATGAGCGAACTCCGTTGTGCTCGGGAGAAGACAGTAGTATGCTGCACCTTGCCTGGAACTATCCTGATGTCACACGTCTGACTAACAGGCCCAGCCAGCAACCTCCCAGCTTGTTCCTGGACCAACAGCTGTTCCTGGACCAACAACTGGTCCATTGATCCAGCAACAGGCCACTCGGTTCCTGGAACTTTTGGGACGGGTGGCCAGTGCAGTATCCTATCCACCATGCCATGCACCTGGACTGTAGTGCCTTTATGCATTCATTCAGCTGCTCCTGGACCAACAGCTGTTCCTGGACCAACGACTGGTCCTGGACCATTGGTCCAGAAACAGGTCACTCTGTTCGTGGAACTTTTGGGATGGGTGGCCAGTGCAGTATCCTGGCCACTGTGCGATGCACCTGGACTGTAGTACCTTTATGCATTCATTCGTTCATTCATTCCAGCATTACTTACTGACTCAATTTGCTGCTTGCGTGTCTGTCTGAACGCAGCCCCTTATCATCACAGAATCACAAAATCAGCATCATCCAGATTGAGTCCTTCTTTCAGGACAGGAGGACTCGATCTGGCCACTGATTTTGCGATTCTGAGATTATGATGGCCGAGTGTGAGTATGCTTTGAGTGCTCTCCAATGTGAATATGGGGCGCTCGTTAGACACTCCTCGGGTGCGTAAATTCCCCGAGGATATCTTCGTTCCACCTGTCCTCTGGGAAAAAGATCGAAAAAAAAAGTGAAAACATTTCCTCGGGCCATCCTCGGGGATTTTGTGGCCTCCCCCAAGGTACCTCCCGAGGTCCCTTGGAGGTGAAGAATCGGCAAGGGTTCCCGTCGTCGGCAGGAAATTATCGTCGGTTGGTCCGTTGGAGTTCCTATCGGGCGGCGCACGGACATCATCGGTCTTCAACGTTCGGCCTCCAGGAACCGTACCCCGACGGCAACCGTTGGTGGCCTGCCGACCCCCATGCACGTCGTCCACCGCCGTTCTCCCTCGAAGTGCGTGCCGCCAAACGGAAAGCGGCCCAACGGATGAAAAATTCGAATATTTGAGGCCGCCGAAATTTCTATTCCCAGCTACACGACGCGAGGCATGACGGCGGTGTTTGTCGGATTGTCCAGTCTGCCGTTTGCTGCCCTCTTCTCGTCGCCGTTTCCTGCCCTCGTGTCGTCGCCGTTTGCTGGAGCTGCACTGGCATCGTGCAGTTACCGCCCTTCCCCACATGTCATTCATGGCCGACGTCTTCCGACGACTACCGCTGCTGTTCCTGGTGTTGGTCACACTTCTCCGTGCCGTCGTCTTCCATGTGTGCATCCTCGGTAGCCTACCTGGATGCACGCACAAGAGGCGTTCAGCGACGAAGGGCGTCATCATGGAAGGGCGACAGACGAAGAACAGGACTCCAATGGACCGATTCGCAAGCAACAGGCCGCGCAGCGTTTCGACATGCAGTGCAAGGCCGTACGACTTGTCTGCATACACGCACCTGCCACTGCACGAACAACCTCTGCCAAACACGTCAGATGAGGAGGCGAGGAAGCACGGTCACGTACCATGGCACTGGGAAGCGGCTCCAGCCAGGAGTATGTGGGGAACCAGTTGTATGGGAATCGTGCGACGACGTCTCAACAGTCTTCCACCGAAGTACTGAAAGACGGCATGCGCAGAAGCGACAATGCAGCCCGCGTGAACCTTTCGTTCGGGCTGTGTAGCGGGAGCTCATCGGCAGCCACGCATACTGTCCTCGTCAACCCCCATCCCGACGACGACGCGGGGCAAGTGACAGCAGTTGGCCGATCAGCAAAGGCTCCGAGCGGAGAGTGGGTGGCAGCAAAGAAGACAAGGGAGCGTCTGAGAGAGCAGTCGCCGGCGTCATCAGTGCCACGTGCTGCTGCCAGTCGTCCGAACTGGATGCAGCCACCATCGCCGTTGTCGGGGGGTGGAAGCAAGGGGGGCTGCACGGCTGCCTGTGTGCCGACCGACGAAGATTTCTCGAGCGGTCTTGGTGAGTGGGTCGGGAGGAAGGTGTGGGCGGAACATCAGCAGCAAGTGCGCCGAGAACGTGAGGTGTCCATAACGCCGTGGGTGCAGCGACTGCGCGTGCGGAAGGTGATGACAAAGAAGGAGCCGGCGGTAGTGGACGCCGACGATTACGACGACACCGCCGAGGACGACGAACGGCAGGACAAGGAGACGGGCGGCGTTCGGCAGATCTGACAGAAAACCATGGGTGGTCGGTGTAGGATAAGCAAGGGTTCTGCGTCGACAGCGCGACGGGGGAAAAAGGGGGCGGCTGCAAGGAGCGAGGGGGAAGGCGACGTCGAGGGCGAGGCCAAGCAAAACTTTTGGTCATTCGACCACATGGTCGCCCTCATCAGGACGAAGCGGGACCACGATGCGCATCTGCAAGGGATGGGCCAGACATACGCTCGCATTAAGCCGAGGGAATGGAAGTGGGCGGATGTTCAAGAAAGGTTGAAGAAGGTTGGCATGGAGAGGACAACCGAAAAGTGCAGGAAGAAATGGGACAACTTGATGCAATAGTTCAAGAAGGTGCACCTGTTCCAAGGGGAGTCCGGGAAACATGACTTCTTTCAATTGACGGGGAAGGAGAGGTCTGCTCAAGGCTTCAATTTCACCATGGATCGGGCCGTGTATGAGGAGATCAAGGGTTCCACCGTGAAGAGTCGCACCATACACCCGAAGAATGTAGCCGACACAGGCGGTTCCCGTGGTGTGCAGCTGCCGTCCGGGTTTTCAGGCGACCTTCAATCTGTCGGCGATGGGGATGCGGGTGCCGACGGCAACGACGAAGACGAGAGCTCCACGAAAGGGTCTTCACCAGCGACGGGCAACACTGGCGGTTGCGGGAAGAGGAAGAACGTTAGGAAGCAAACTTTCGAATCTCTCACGGAGTGCATGGAGAAGCACGGGACACTAATGGCAACTATGATGGAGAGCGCTAGCAAGAGGCAGTGTTCCATTCAACTTCGACAATGCGAAGCCATGGAAGCGGAGGTGGAGGTGCAGAGACAACAACCAATTGAATCATGAATGGCATTTCGGTGATGGCATTTTCTGGCACATAAAGGTATAAAGGGAATGATAAGGTCGTGCTGCTCGTGCATGGATGCCGCATAAAGGTGTTGAATCGCCGGGAGGGAAAATGCATGCTGTCATAAATGCCTCTTGACGCACAAAGGTGTGGTCTTCAATGCTGTCCTCCTATTGGAGTATGGATGTCCGCAACTTTCACAAGAGGCGGAAGCGAACATTCATGCTTCCAACGTAGCTGACACGTTTTGCAGTACATGTCGTCTACTATATTTGGTCATTAATATTATTTGTTATTCGGCCTTTCACTAAAGACAACAGTGCTATTCGGCCACACACACACACACACACACACACACACACACACAACCTGGAATATTCGGTAAGTGATGTTGCCGGTGGGAGAGAGGGACACCTCGATGAAATAGGGTGGGTGGTGGATGGGGACTTGCGGAGGAGGCGGGGGGGGTGCATGGTTGCTCTGCGAATGCGAGTGTTTTTGGGGTGGGCGCAGAGGGTGTGTGCGGGTACATGCCCTGTTTTCGTGGGGGCATGGTGGCTGGGGTTGTCTTTGCTGGCAGTCGCGCAGGGTGCGTCTAGCATGGGGTGTGGTAAGGTGGTGGACAATGGCACTTGCGCGGGCCACCTTGCGGGGTTCGTTTGTCTTCCGCAATGACGAACGGATGCCAAAGTGGACGACTGCAGATCAGGCGACAATTGGGGTCTGCGATGTGGGTGCATATGCACACTGGTGGACGCTCATGGCCTGCTACACGACAGTCGCGGCAGACGTGTTGCTATCGCCTGCCCATGTATGTTGAAGGAAATGGAGGGGTGGTGCTCACGCGTGTCGTCGTCGCCCATCAACCCGCAATGGGGTTATATAGATAGAGTGCCTCGCCAGGATCGTCCACACTGTGCCGTCGCCTGCACATAGTCGTCTCCACAGTAGCGGGCATAGACCTCCCCCTCGTGTGTCGTCGCCTGCACATAGTCGTCTCCACACGTAAACGGCCTCCACGATAACTCGCCTGCCATCATCGATGTTTGCATCGCGCAACAATGTAGCCGCATCATTCGTCGTCCCTTTGCACACACGCCTGCCATTGCCTGGCCGCCGCTAGCAAACCACCTTCCGCTAATCTATGCGACCTTGCCTGGCCGCCGCTAGCAAACCACCTTCCGCTAATCTATCACCCGCAAGCGTATCTTCCACCATCTACACCTTGAAGTTCGTGCAAGGCCTTGTCCCCCGTCTGTCATCCGCGTCTTCCACGGCGACACCTCTTACGTTTGTGTGTTCTACAACAACAACAGTTTAGTCCGCGCATCTGATGAGACACGTCTTCAACGACGACAACTCAATAATCCAACCGGGACGCCGAAAGGAACCCGTCTCCCGCGCATCGTCGAAGGAAGCCGTTTGTCGTTCGTGTGTTCTACGACGACTCCTCTGATCTCTGCGCATAGTCGAGGCCGCCGTGTACCGCTAGCATCGCGAATCTAGCAATGGCATCCCACGTCCATCACGTTCGTTCAGCAACTCCGCAGATCAGTGCTGTCCACTGCTGGGCTGTGTGAACCGGGCCTTTCAAGCATTGTCACTACCCCGAACACGTCACCTACGCAGGGCACCCCATTGCGTAGTTCACGCCATCGACACTTTTCGATATCGTTGACAGTCGTCTTCACCATGTCGTCACGCGGTGGTAATCGTGGCAAGAAGAGGGACAGTTGCGGAGCGGAGACGCCTATGGCCGTGAAGAAAGGACGACATCAACCGAAGAACAAGAAGGATCTTGCAGAGGGACCTTAGAGGGGAAGTGCCTTGAGGGATGACGAATGGGTGAGGGATGTCGAGGGCACCAATGATGACGAGGACTTCGTGTCCAAAACTGAAGTGAAAGCCGCCAGACAAGCGTCTGTGCGTGCACAAGGGGCGCTGGGAATAAATGATCCGCGAACGCAGACTGCTCCCCAACCCCGCGGCGAGGAGGGGGGTTGCAAGGCTGATGTCGTCATCGATGTTGAGGGTGGTCAAGCGGCGAGGGAGGTCCAAGTGAAGGCAACTCCGCAGACGACGCGCGCTAGGGAGACTGTTGTGAGGACACGTGTGACTGCGCCGCCTGACGGGCATCTGCGTGGGTGCAATCACCCCCAGCCACATCACGTGCCCAAACAGTTCCGGCAGTGGGAGGGGCCGCGAAGGTGGCGGTGCAAGGAAGCGGTCAGGGTACATAGTGACGAGACGCGGTGGACGAGCAGGGTGGTGCCGTGGTGGGATCATTTAGACCGAGGACGGTTGCAGCAGCCGCGGAGAGCCCTGGGGAAGGCGACGTCGACGAGCCTTTGGTGAACAGGCAACGGCGGGGGGCGGCACGAGACGGGATCGAAGCTGCGATGAAGCTGTGGGTGGGCGACATGAGGTTCTGGAACGAGACGGAGGGCAATGGACTCTTCAAGCTCATCCGGGAAGTGCGACTTTATTTGCTGGCCATCGCCAGGGGAGTCGCCACGCCCGAGATCCGTCGAAGTATAGCCCTTCCTCACTCAAGCATCCCGCAACACAAAATCGGCGACGAATCGCAGCTGAAGGCGGCGAACGGTAGGGCCATCAAAGTGCAGGGCATCACCTGGCGCGTCATCCACAGATGGATCGTCAAGTCCGCGAGTCGCTCACGGGGCTACCACTCCGCATACGGGTATGTGCTGAACCACGTGACGACGGACATCGCCCGCATCATGTGGCTTGGAGACGACTGGTGCACGTGTGTTAGCCCCGTTGTCTGCCACATCACACTGGAGATGGACATGAAGCTCCCAGTTTGGTTCGTCGGTGCACACATCGAGGACAAACACGAGGACGGCGACTTGGTATGCTACCAAGAGGCGACCATGCAACACCTGGTGATCCATCGGAGTATAACCCTCCCTCACTCAAGCATCCTGCAACACAAAATCGGCGACGAATCGCAGCTGAAGGCGGCGAAAGATAGGGCCATCAAAGTGCAGAGCATCACCTGGTGCGTCATCCATGGATGGATCTTCACGTCCGCGAGTCGCTCACGGGGCTACCACTCCGCATACGGGTACGTGCTGAACCACCTGGCGACGGACATCGCCCGCGTCATATGGCTTGGAGACGACTGGTGCACGGGTGTCAGCCCCGCCGTCTGCCACATCACACTGGAGATGGACATGAAGCTCCCCGTTTGGTTCGTCGACGCGCACATCGAGGACAGATACGAGGATGGCGAGTTGGCATGCTACCAAGAGGCGACCATGCAGCGCCTGGTGGGCGCCTTCACTAGCGTCGTCAGTCTGGCAGAGGGGATCGACTCGGGCCGCATCTCCTACGACGGGCTAAGGAACATCGCCGATGCTATGAGGCTTCTACTCGTGGCGTCGACGTGGCTGATGAGGATGAGCGGGGATGATCTGCATTCCCATTTCAATGCGTCATTGTTCGTGCAGCTCACGGCGACGCCGACACTAATGGCGGCCATGCATTGGTCGTTCGATGCTTGTCGCCATATCCTTCAGGCAGTTACCGTCGTGACGGAGAGGATGGGGAAACCCGCCATGACATTGGCGGACCCGCCTCTGTACATCCCATACTGGGATGACTGCGGGATCACTTTCAGCCATGAGACAACTCTTCCATCGCCAATGGCCGTGAAATTGGAATGGTTGGGCACTGGCCTGCCAGAGGATGATGATGACAAACAGCCGGCGAGGACAAGGATGCGGCGGGGKAGAGAAGCACAGTCGGCGTCGCGAACAGGATGGGTAACGTCGCGGCGTCGCGGTGTGTTCGCAATTGCATGCGTGGGGTCTTTCTGTGGTCGTGATGCACATAATACCACCTTTGTAATGTGTGCTTTACGTCGGTGTTTGTTGTGCATGTGATTGTGTGAGTATCTGGTATTGCTCGTGTGGACTGCACCTTCACCTACGTGGCTGGTGTAAGGGGTTAGGACAAAAGGCAAGGGAAGATGATTGGTTTTGAGCACTGGATGATCAGTCAAAACATTTTTCAAAGCTTCAAGTATGAAGGCTATGTTACACGAAGTTGTCCAACACAAAAAATGTCCTTCCTGGCCAGATGGATGAGCTATGTTTGAACGCCATCACATGCATTGGGCATCGAATGCCTGTCGTACGACGCACGACCATCACACCATCCACACACACGCCACAACAGATGTTAAATCACAGGCGGTCGCAGCGCTAAATCGCACGGGAAATTTCCGAGAAACACACGCGAACGCAAACAAGAAGGCGCCCATGCATGCTCGGGAAGCACACCGACCCCCCGACACAATGTCACCATGTGTTGCACCATACAACTGAAAAAGAAGCAAAATTTTCGACATTCAACAACATCACATGCGCACAAGTTTCGAAAGAACAAAGCACAACATGTAAGGGCGTCCAAACAACAAACAGACTATCCTGTGCAAGAGAAGTACGCCATATGCCGAATTCAAAATGAAGAAATCTAACAATGCAACAAAGAAAAGTAACCAACCGACGACACATGGCTGCAACGATCATCTACCAAAAAACAGCAGCCCATGACACGCGTGTGGGTCCTGGCATCCCACGGCGCCCACACAAGACTCCATGTCCGCCATAAAGAGGCAACACACTACCCACACGCTGATGCGAAAAACGACACGGGCGATGGCGTGTGATGTGGAGCCCCTCTCTCTCTCTCTCTCTCTCTCTCTCTCTCTCTCTCTCTCTCTTCCCCCCCCCCCCTATCGAGCATGGTCAGAGGTCACCCATCCTCTCGGCCAGTGCATCCCTTAGAATCAGCGCATCTCCCGTCGAGCTCTCCATGCACACCAGCTGCAAGGGATGCTGGATTCCCAAATCTACACGACGGGGCACTCCGTTCGCATCCACCTCCCACAACAGATTGTCATCAAACGGGATGCCGGCGTCGATGAGTAGGTTGTGGAGAATGCACACAACCACAAATTGCTGCGGCAACGTCTCCATGATCGTCTTGTGCGACCGCAGGAACAGCCTCCACATCCCCTTCAGTCTGCCGAAAGCCCTCTCAACTGCCCCCCTCGCGGTCTTCTGCTTGTTGTCGAACCGCATCTCCGACGGGTGACGAGTAGTGCAGCCATAGGGAACAACTATCCATTCGGATGGTGGGTAACCATTGTCGTCCAAGAGGTAGCCATTCGTCTGTACGCCGAATGGCAGCATCATAGGTGGGCCAAAGACTCGACAGGTGGATGATCGTGACGTCGTGGCAGCTTCTAGGATAGCCGACGAAGACGTCCAGCACACGCAAGTTCAGATCGACGACAACCTGCGCAATGATCGAGAAACATCGTTTCCGATCGTAGTAGTCCTCGCTAGGGGCGTTTGCCGGCTTGTCGATGTAGATATGCGTGCAGTAGATGCAACCATGGCAGTTGGGGAACCCCTTGCCAGCGAAAGCACGGACAACAACCGACTTGCACTCCCCGTCGGCCATTATATCTTGTCACAGTAGACCGTCAGCAATGCCGATGACGTCCTGCACCGCCACCAAACCTGATGCTCTGCCGATGCCGAGTTACACGTGCTGCTCTCGTACGTCTCCCCCGATGCCCACCGATACAACGCGTACGCGACGTCTGATCAGGCTGCAGTGGCTCCCTGTTGAATGTCACACGCCGCTGTAGTAACGACGACGGAGCTTCCGCATCTCCCGAAAGACACGTGGCGACATGTGCAGCTTGTCCCAAAAGAAGTCCTCTGTGGCGTCGTCGCATTGCTGCAGATCCTCCCACGCCCCGCCTGTCCTTCTTTTCATCCACCACCTCGGCATTGCTCTGGGAAGAGCTCCGCAACCGAAGGCGCAGAACGCGTGAATGACGACATTGCAGATGGCGCCGCTGTCCAACCCTTCCACCGTTGTGCATTGCGTGACCTTCTTCCTCCTCGCGCGGATCTGCCCTCTCATTCTCCCTGCCGCCTCTCCATCTGACAATGAAAGAGGACCGCGGTAACAGCTGCCCACCGCCGTCCTCTCCACCGTCGACAACTTCCCACCGACGTCAATGTCGCCGCCATCCATCCCTCCCAAATGAGCCGCAATGGCGTCTTCTCCCCCGACGTCTTCCTTGCCTGGCTGCACACAGTACTCATGCCGACGACTGCCGCGATGGCGTCTTCTCCCCCGACGACGGCCACGATGGCGTCTTCTCCCCCGACGACTTGCGATGGCGTCTTCTCCGTTGTCGCTCTGCAGCGATGGCGTCTTCTCCCCCGATGTCTTCCTTGCCTGTACGCACACAACACTCACGCCGACCCCGCCGACGCGCAGTGGAAGGAGGTTCGTTTCCGACGTCCTCCACCAGCTGCCGCAGCCACACGATGACCCGCCCTCACCCCAGCGATGTCATTTGAATGTTGAATTTCAAACCGGGACGGTGTGCCGACTTTTTAATTGTTTTTTTTTTGGGTCATCGTGAAGATTCAAATTTTGCCGCCACTCGAAGCTGGACCATGGCTGTCCTAGGGGACAGCCGCGCATGGACCACCGATCCCACCCCACCTCGCGGTCGACGATAATCTTATTACGTGGAGGGCGACTGGCTGCGGGCCCTCCATAGAGATCCTCCTCGGAAGGCCTTCCCGAGGATAAGTGGAACGACGGCGGGAAAACTCTCGGACGGCCCGAAGGAAAACTACTCGGGCCCCGAGGACAGACCAAGGAGTGTCTAACGAGACCCTATGCCCTTCACAGGTCCCCACTCTCCGTCACCCGCACACTCGATCTCACCCACGTTCTCCATCGCTATGGAAAAGTTAACATACAACCATCTTGGAAAAGACGTGGTAGCTCAGCAGAGTTAGAGCTCTGGCGTGGCAACGGGGAGGTTGCGGGTTCGATTCTGTCGGCCCTCAACCTCCCCCACACACGATTAGTTGGCGCTAGGTTGGCAGGACCACCTTCATTGCGCACAATTTGCAGCTGTAAGAAAATCAGTTCATTCCAAGGAAAAAGAAGAATGCAAGAGTTTGTTGCCTTTCTGGTAAGCTATGCTACATGCACATATTACCTACCTATTGTAGGTATTTTGAATCTCCTTCTTAGCATTATTATGCTAAAAAAAAAAAAAAAAAGCATTATGCTATCATATGTGAGCAATGGGATTCGATCATTCGACATTTATTGGGCGATTTAGGGCACAGGTTGGGGCCTCTGAGGCGAAGCCGGGTAATCGCATCGGTCGCATGGTCATGAGCATATGTTTATGGGACGCTGGACACGGTTTCCAGCAGGTGAAGCTCCCCACCAGTAGAACGGACCAATGAGCGGAGGGATGCTAGAGAGGGTTGCTCATACCACCCCCTTTAGCAGGCCCACGTGGTAAAAAAGAAAAAAAAAAGAAAGGAAAAAATAAAATAAAAAAAGCTTAGATAATAGATTTATCAAAAGCGCATACACGACCATTAGTTTCAGAATTATTCCGAAGATGGCACACTAGAATTGTTTTGTTCAGATGGACCATGGCATCCACTCATTTACAAAATATTTTTTAATTTTAGAAAAAAAAAATTGCCCAGTCCGTCATTAGAGTCATTACTAAAAATAAACAAAAAAAAAAGTTGAACCAGGCCCTGTTCCCGGCTTTTATAAAAAAAAAAAAAAAAGTTGTTCAGTTAAAAAAAATAAATAAACAAAAACGATCAGGGCTAACATTTAGTATAATAATACAACAAAAAAATAATGCCCGCTAAAGATTTTCTAATTTACTAGCCTTGTTACTATGAACCAGTACTAGGGTTAGATAGGGGGCATACGCACTAGGGACTAGTAATACTAATTTATAGATGCAATTGCGGACAGATACATCCTTGGGCGGCCGTAAATCTGGTCAGATACATTTAGGATACAGCTAGTGTGAGTATGCCGCCCTAACAGTGGTAAATGACTCGTAATCTAGGGTACCAGCCCGGCCACCCGGACGGCTCGGCCGTGCAAGGCCCAGGGAAGGTCTTAGCAAGAAAAAAAAAAAAAAAAAAAAAAAAAAAAACTATGTTATGCAGAAAAATAAACTGAACAAAATTTTTTATTTTTTTTAATTATAAAAAAGCTATATTCTTCTCTAAATTTCACCTCAAACTACCTACCTACAACTACTCCTAATTGTAGGCATACGGGGAACCCCGTAGCAGCCAGAACCGTGTTCACGAGAGAACGTGAGGGGGCTGCTCCCTACCTGCAGGTGGGCGATACCGGCTAGGGGACAGCCGGTAGCATCAGGGACCATGCCAACAGGACCAATCCCTGTGCCTCCCCTCAGGTTCCCTCCCCTACGAACATCAGCAGACTCTGCTCAATGCCGATCGGAGGATCCAGTGGTCTATCTCTAGGTGGCGGGCGCCAGACATGCCCAGGAAGGTACATGAGGCCAATGGGGACTGAACCCACGACCTCCTGAATGCCACTTGCGACCCTTACCAACTGAGTTAGGCCGTCACATCGAAACTCGTTACCAAATTTAAAGCAAAAAATAAAGTTAAAAAATATTTTTTATTTATATTTATTTTTGGTCCGGCCGAGCAACTCGGCCCGGGCCACTCTGGTAGCCTAGCTCGTAATCATAATAAGCGCGTCCAACAAGCTCGTACAACATCATTCATAGCCACGCTGAGTTTCACCATTAGTATAGTTCGTACTCTCTGGTACGAAATATCCAGAGGCCTTTCACCTGTGGATAATTCTTTGAAATACCAGGGGCCGGTCACTTGTGGATATATCGCAAGCCTACAGGGCCTTTGAAAATAAAACATCAAAAAGAGAAGAAAAACAAGTTGCTGCACCATTCCCTCTGATGCAAATAGATGGCCTACGTCATGGTCTGTGGGACGAAGTTGAGTCTCTGTGGGACGGAGTTCCTTACCAACGTCAGCTCTTCCATGGCCTCTACTGCTTTGCATGTGAAGAATGCAACCTGAAACACAGCAAGACAGAAGATTCGAGTGATTAGGAGGAAAGACACATGATAGACCCAACCAACACGAAGAAAACAATGCCAAAGAAAAGCCCCGTACCCACCTCGCAGGTACAAATCGGGATTGTGCACAGTAGCGGCTGTTGATGAACAGATCACACATTCAAATTCTGGTGCACGCAATAGCGCTAGTGGTTACCCCCTCTTCGGAGGAAAAACAACGAAAACACAGCCCGACTCTTGCACATACGTAACGTGCATGCAATTGCAATAACGTTCGTGAAGTTCCTTTTCACGTCCTTTTTCATTCTTTTTTTTCTTTTCACGCATGCACCTGAAAAAAATGTTCCTAAGAAGACAGAATCCATGTGAAGGGGCGCTGAGCTCGTTTGAGTTGGACACATTTTTTTGAGAACTCATACTCATTGCTTCGCTCCTTTGTTTTTTAGTAGATTTAGATTTCTGATTTCGCTTTCTACAGTGTAGAACATATATAGTATGAGAGCGACCGTTCAAGGAGGCTGGCTACGTCGATATATATGCACGCCAATGGAGCAATATGAGTATGTGGGCGACCGTTAGGTTGCCTGAAGCGAATTATTGAAGGATCTGAAGAAGAAGGGAGGAAGGGCCACTTTTTTCTCTCAGCCCGCCATTAACAATGACCGTGTGCACATTCTATATACACCGTCAGACGGAACAGATATTACACTTACGTGCTCAACCAACTGAGGACATAAGTGGTACACAGGAGGAGGTCGTGGGTTCAATTCCGCACGGCATAGATTCGATTCCCCACGGCATCCATTCGATTCCGCACGACCCGCGGTGTGGCATACTTCGGGTTCACCGACTGAGAAAGAAAGGCGTGCCCCTCCTAGCTGGTTGTGGAAGTTGAGTCTGTCTTTCCAGCCCGCCCGCACCAGGTATTAGGAGGGAGCTTGGGTGCTGCTCCCAGCAGAGAGCAGAGTTAGGTAGGCGTAGACCCATAACCTTAGGATAGCTTAGTCCTGGTTAGCATACTTAAGATTGGTGGTCCTCTGTACCTCAGATAAGGTGTTCAAGCGGCACTCAGGAGGTCGTGGGTTCAACTCCCATTATTGCCCTCACAATAGTGCCTGTGGCATGCTTTGCGTCTTACCTTTCGAGACGGCCAGTTGGTAAAGCAAGCGCGTGGTAGCTCAGTGGACAGAGCTCCGGTGTTGCAACGTGGAGGTTGCGGGTTCAACTTTGTCAGCCCGCAATTTCCCCCGAGCACAATTGGGTGGTGTAGATTGCACCCCATGTACTTGCCCCCGAGCCTGGCATAGTGCCTTTACAGACTAGTGACCTCAATAGCTCAGTGGGTAGAGCTCTGATATATTGTAACTTGAGGTCCCGGGTTCAACTCCAAAAAACACACAACTCACAGCTGATAACGGACTGGGCAGGGTGCAGGGGGGGAGTGGGCAGGAGGTTTTCCCTGGCAGGAGTCGGCCCTCTGGCGAACTGGTGCGACGGTTATGGACCGATAACCCTCCCCGCTCGATATGACACTAGCAGGGGTGGAAAATGGCCCCCCTCCCCCCCCCACCCCGCCAAACGCAAACTATAACTGATAGGCAACTGGGGTGCAAGGGGGGATGGGCCGGAGGTTTTCCCTCACAGGAATCGGCCCTGTGGCGAAATGGTGCGACAGTTACGGACCCGTAACCTTGACCCCTCAATATGAACTGGATAACTAAATATCCATGACGACAACACAAAACCCCTAATACAAGGCAGCAATAGGCTGTGCTAGGAACATGTTGCCTGGGTTGGGTCAGGAGGCTGCCTTAGTAAGACCTTGGTCAAGGGCAGGACCAGTAGACACTGCTACCTGGGGTAGATCCGTGGAACGTTTGCTGTCTGACCAACCCAGGGCTGGCGCTCACAAGGAAAGTGCATAGGACTATCATGCTTGGAGACCGAAGTGGTGCCCGTACGACAAGGCTCGGCCGATAGTGTGCTTCAACTAGGGCTGGGAGGGGTTGTCCTGGCCTAGAGCCGGTGCCTGCAACTGCGGCTGTCTGGTATACCCGAGGTAAGCTTCAACAGTGCCCCCCGTAGATGGAGAAGCCGGGGTTACACTAAGGAAGAAGAACATTGAGGTAGGAATGGGGTGGGTCCAGTGAGCACCAAAAAAAATAAAAATAAAAATACAAATAAAATAGTGGTTTTCTGTCCTATAAAGAGTAGTCCTTCGCTGCTAGACTTATGGGGTAGTGTAGTTGGCCTCCCCTTCCGTAGTCTATGACGCTGAAGGCCTAAAGGCCCTAAACCCAAGTACATAGCTCAGGGTAGGTAGTGTGAGATAAAAAAAAGACTACTGAGAGAAGAAAATAGAGTAGTAAAAATGCAGCTGTGCTCCATATGAGGAGAAGGCAGCTTGCATTCTTAACAAAAAATAAATAAATAAAATGTTACAGTTTATCTAAGCCAAAAGGCCGAGAACGGTATTCTTCGAATGAATTTCAACATGCAAGGTAGAGGATTTCTAAATGCAAGGCTGCGGATTTCCTTATGAGAGGCGTCTGAGCTGATGTGAGTTCCTCCACTAACAAGCAAAGAACACACCTCAGCTGAAAGAGCGGCAAGGTCTCACATACCGCCTATACTTCACCACGTGGACTCACAGCCAATCAAAGCCCCTTTTACTTGGAAAAGGAGGTGGTGCCCTTTTGTGTCAACTGTTACATGTGTGCACCAGTCAGCCACATTTGACGGGGTGCTCTCATCTAGATCGTAACTAGTTCTGCTCTTCGGTGGGAACAAAAAGAGGGAGATAGCATACACAAACAGTCTGCGTTTGCACAGGTGCAAGGCTGACCAATCACATTGTGCTGGGCATGACAGCGTCAAATGTGGGACAGAAAAATGTAAAAACGGGAAGGAAAAAGAAAGGACTCACGTGATAGATCCGCCAATCGGTCGACTTGATCTGTACAGGCACATCAATCAAGTTTGCGTCGCCGCATCTGCAAGCATCGATTCATGTATCAAGTTACTATTAACCAGCCAACGAATGTAGCCCACCAATTTCTCTCTCTCTCTCTCTCTCTCTCTCTCTCTCTCTCTCTCTCTCTCTCTCTGTG
>BFEA01000025.1:495285-508924 GCA_003427395.1 Chara braunii | reverse complement strand
CTCTCTCTCTCTCTCTCTCTCTCTCTCTCTCTCTCTCGTAGTCTGCAGATACTGAGAAGTCAGGTAGCGAGAGGGGGAGGAGGAGATGGTGGACTTAGAAGAGGAAGAAGAAGAACTCTCTCTCTCTCTCTCATTCCGGTACTAACCTGCGAAGGTGGCGCCTTGTTGCAGGTACATCGAAGACGAAGCTGGAGCTATGGCGCCACAGGTAAGTCTCCCTGGCCTCCGCCAACCATCTCTCTCTCTCTACTACTAACCTAGCTCCTGATAGCGCCCAGCGCTGAAGACTACTGCTAACGCTACTACTACTACAGCAGCGCTCCTCCAGAGTGCTGCTGCAGAATCCTGAAGACTGCCTCCTGCCTCCTGTACGTGAAGTGCCTGGGAAGTTCCTATGAACTACCTCGTGACTGTCTGCAGCCTGTAGGGCGGGCCAGTCTTATATAGTGCTGGCCCGTCCAGGAGGCTGCTCTTGCCAATGCCAAAATGTGCCAGACCCTGGCGTTGAAGTTCAAACAAGGGTTGTCTTGAAAACAGGCCAAAAATGGCCTGTGCCAAAACCCTGGTCTGGTGCCTAAGTTTCAGGGCAGGTCGATCTTACGAGGGCCTGAAAATGGCCCTCAGTTTCAGGCTGAAAAGACTCAGGGCCTGGAGGGCCCTGTTTTAGGCTGAAACGACATAGGGCTTGTAGGCCCTCGTTTTCAGGCTTTCAGGCTGAAAACGACACAGGGCCTGTAGGCCCTTGTTTTCAGGCTTTTAGGCTGGAAAACACTGGTCGGGCCCTGCAGGCCCGTGTGGCTGCGCAGTATGCCACACCTCCCACACAACCCCCCTCTCTTCCCCCCAAGTTCCAGAATCTTAAACGTATAGGACCCAGCCAGCTCGATCTCCCTCTCCAATAGTCAAGTCTCTATAGCTCAGCGAACACTTCCACTGATCACCGACTTCGCACCACACACATCCTACCTAGATCACCACTTCTTCACGCGCTTAAATAGGCGAGGCTAAATAGCCACAAACATCCACACTTCTTCATCCACAGTCCTCACTTCACACAAGCACGACCGGGGCCCCAATAGGAAAAGGACACTATGGTATAGGGGTCTAACAAAGGGTACAGACGGAAGCCCAACTCGCGACTGCTACTGCCCCACTCAAGGTTACATCTGATTGACAACCTGCTAAGAGGAATTACAAGAACAAGACCCCCCCAGAGGAGAAGCTTCCACAAAATAAAGAAAGAAAGGCCAGTATAGGAGTTAGGGTTTGAGGTATACGCATTTTACATAGGACTCTGCCATAGCATAGGATTAAACGGCAGGTAGGATGGAATAAGTTGAGGCCCTTCAGGAACAGCATTGGTTTAAATGCCCGGTAATTCCAATTCTAGGACCACTACCGTCTTCACCCGAATAGAACGCCCGGTCATTATAGCTGTATTTGGCCCAACTTTCCGTCCAGATACGGCCGCGATAATTACCGGGCGTTCTATTGGGTGAAGACCGTAGGGTTCAGTGTTTTAACAAATTAGCACTACATACACACATGCCAACAGCTCCAGTACCATTTGCAAATCCCCGACAGCCAAGTAGCTGAGAGGAGCAAGCCTGACACTATTCTCATAGATCGATTACAAACAGCAAACAGATACAGCGAAAATTTGGGTGGTCCTAGAATCCTATAGCGCAAGCAGGTCAAGTAGGCTAATGTAGGCAGGGGTGAGAGGGAGGGGGGGGGGGGGGGGGGGGGGAAAGGGGTTCCCGGGGGGGGGGGGGACAGGTTTTATGGCGGCATCCGACTGCGCTTGCTATGGCTATGGCTATGGCTCAACGGGGAGGTGGGGGGGGGGGGGGGGGGGAGGGGGAGGGGGGGGGGAGGGTGGTAAAATCCTTCCCTAGGGAAGTAATCAATGTCGTCCACTCAAGCGTCTAGAGTCTAACCCATAATGGGTTGCTATTGTAATCGCTTCTGACTTGGCTGGTGCAATAGGAGCCGCGCTGATGCTCCCCAGAATGGAGCAAGGAGCCAAAAACCTTAAGGTTCTGTTTTTTCAACTTTTTTCTTTAAAAAGAAAAGAAATGAAAAAAAAAGGATGCCTAAAGGAGGTTCAGAGGTCATCAAGTGCCACTTTGGTATTCCATGTCCCGAGTTTCCCAAAGACCTTTCCTCATCTTTCCCAACTTCCCACAGCCCCTTTCCGACTTGCGAGTTCCCCTCCCCTCCCCTCCCCTCCCCTCTTCCATGTCGCAAACTTCCCAAAGACCTTTCCCAATCTTTCCCAACTTCCCACAGCCCCTTTCTGACTCGCACCAGGCGTGCATGAATCTGCCTTCACCACTCGTAGGGGGGGAAACTGAGAAGTAAGTGGAACAGCTGCAGAGAGTAACAAACACGATGCAACATGTTGTTGTCCCTCGTTCGCAATATGCTTCAGAGAAAACAAGTGCGGTATCAGAAAATGCCCGTCTGATTCATAAGTCTGTATGTGCGCTGTCATGTTCACTGCACACAACTCCACAAAAAAAAGGCCATGATTGTGTCGGACCGGTTCATCAAACTTTCACCGACTCATCCGGAGGTTGTGTGCGTGTGTGTGTGTCTACGTTGAAAGATGGACTTCAACGTTCTGTGTCAAGTTTATAAATAGGCTAGCAAGTTGCAACAACCGCTTACCTTGTCATCCAGTCCACCTGTGCAGCTCCAGTGGGGTCCCTGATGTCAGTGGGAATCACTTACCGATGGTTCACGAAGCGCCCAACGTTTCCATACTGAGTTGCGTCAATCGCGAAGCAGTTATCATTGTGCATGTCGCTCCGATGTTCTAGCCACCCAGCATCCAGTGACATGTAACGATGCTCAACTCCAGCCGATTTGTACTTCTTCGCACGATCTACGTTTTCCGCACAAGTGATTACCTCCCCGGCAAACTCGCACACAAACATGCCTTTTGGTATAAACGTTAGAGTACGCAGTCTCCAGCGATCTTCCTCATCGCGACGGAAGACCTGCGTAAGAAGAAACAACAGCCCCATAAGTTTTTAAACTTTAAACACAGTCATCACACACACACACAGAGTCATCATCCAGCAAAGTTTCCGTTCTTTCAAAATGGTTTGTGACATTGTTGTCAATTAAACTCTACAATTCTGAAATTTGAAATTTCTTACGAGTGGGGACGATATACAGAAAACCAAGTTGCGAAACCACACAGATGCCCAAGTAGTCGTGTACAAGCAGAGAGCACAAATGCACCAAGATTTCATCCAAATAAAGATAAATACAAAGAAGTCATGAGGCAATGTTCAAGCCCTCAGGCACACTGACCAGTATCCAACGTCGCTCCTCTCTGTCTGGCACCCAGCGTCCAGTCTACTCTACTTGCCTATCCTACCTACATCAGCATTCACACACCAGGCTCACTTCGGCTCTTGAAGACCAATGTACATGATGTCAACACCAATGTCGCTCCTCTCTCATGTACAAGGTACGTGTCTCGTCTCCCCTCATCAGACCCTGACCACCCACACTCGCCTCCTTCCTGAAGACCACCGATCGCCCTCTTACCCCCTAGCGCCCTGCAGCCCGGCTATGGCTGCTAACGCTCCGCTGCCCTGCAGCACCCCTCTTCACCTCACACGCGCCCGCACGCGCCCTGGCCACTAGCGCAGCATGCAGCATCTCGTGCAGCAACGCAGCAGCGTGACCGCAATGCCTGCGTGGGCCAGACTTCCCGACCCTGGCTGCCTCTCTTCCTATAGGGAAGTGGCAGCCCCTGGTTGGCCCTCTGAGGGCCTGGCCAAGAAGCACCCAGTAGCTTTCGGTCTGGCCCTGGTGCCTGCGCCCAGACCCAGCCTTGCAGTTGCGGGCCTGGTCCTCGTACAGTTGGGCACACCCCGCATTTCCACACTTTGTTAGTTTGCGGTATCTGCACAGGAGCCGGGGTATGTACGTCGACAATCCTCTGCTTTTGCGTAGGCCCGTAGCCACTTTGTGATGTATGTGCCCAGGCGCAACTACCAGTGCCTGGGCCAAACCATACGACGCAGCTTAGGGAGGCTCACACTTCCATTCAACCAACTGGCGTGCTGCAACAGCCTGAGTACTCACATATGGCGAAATGTCGAATTTTGGCCTCTACTGGCCCTCTAGTATTTCACTTAGGGGCGGGCACAGGGCTTGCTGAGGGCCACTGCCCAGAACATGTGCATATCTGATAAGGGCCCTGCGAGGGCTTATTCCTCGCAAGAGTTACAAAACTCCAAAAAATTCCAGTTGCAGTTCTCTGGGGTCGGCAGTTTTTTCCATGGACGAATTAGGACAATCAAACTGATCTTCCACCAAGCCCCCAAATGGGCATGCAATTCTCCATTCTACTTTCCGCTCATTATCTATCTAGTCATCAAAGGGAGCATTTGTCAGGATGCCCCTCACAGATGCAAGGTTCCGTCGGATGCCCCTCAAAGATAGGGTATTTGGTGAGCGGCCTTCTGGCAGTGGTCAATTGGACCCGAACGCCCGTTGCATCAACTGGACCAAGCACCCACCCTATTTCTTTATGCCCCTAACATGCGCCGGCTCAACTTTTCCAGATGCCCCCAGGTGACTGATGACCGCAAGTGCCCGGGCATCAATCAAAATTGAATCGCCACCCAGGAGGGGTATAAGGACAACATGCCAGGTACAAACTATGTGATGCACATGTGGCAAATTTGACCACTGTCAGAAGGGCATTCAGGAAATTTGACCACTGTCAGGAGGGCATTCAGGGGCTCGCCACACCACTGTCAACAGGCTCAAAAATTCAAAGGCTGTCAGAAGAAATTCAACAGCCGGCTCTTCGACAGTTCCCCCCCATCCTTTAGCTACACAGCACTGTCGCATGCACGAACTTGTGAATGCAAGGCGAAAAGAGACGAACACGTCTGAGGGCAGGACAAACATTCGTCCGTCCCCACCTCAGGCCCACTCACCAGATTCCAAGGAGAGATCAATAGCACAGCAGAGGACTGTTGAAAGCATCGGAGTAGCACTGCGGATGCAACCACTTTTGAAAGTAGGTGTCGAGAAAGTTTCTCTGGCAACTTGCAAATCTTTTCCCCGTCTCCAATTTCGACAGGCTGTGTGGCAAAGGGAATCTATCGAACATCACGGTTTTGACAGTGATGCGGTGCGCCCCTCACTGAATACCCCGTGCTTCGGGGGCATTCGACGTAACACGGCATCTTTTAGGGCCATCGTACAAATTTCCCGTTGTTTTCTGAAGGGGTTCACAGTTTATGAGATAACCACGCAGAATGCACAAGGCGTTAGATCTCACAAAGGATGGTCACAGTGCAAAGTGGCAAAGAAGCACATGCAAAGACATATATTCCAAGGGTGCAGGGTTGAACCCTAAACACTTAAGCCCTCAACAACACATTCACCCTTCCTCCTAGGATGCCCCCTCTGCTTTACATGCCCTGAGAACAGTTGCAATTGTTTGCAGCTACAGTGTAGGTCCTCCCCTTTGTTTTCCCTTTTTTACCTTGAACAAGGCAGCATTCTTCATTACTACCTGAAAACCGGGATCAGCGTCGGTTACAAATAAAACCGACACTATGCCTTCCTCGACTATGGTCCTATTTCATTCCCTTTTTTCCATACTTTCACTTTCTTTTGGGTATTCTCAGAGCGCCTCTCAAATGTGATGCTGTTATACTTTTCTCTTCCGACTCTGCTCTCCGACTTTGCTCCACGTGGAAATGCACACATTTTTTTGCTGTCTGAGATGTAGAACTGCAAGCAAGTCACCACTGAAGTCTGGGCACATTCCTCGCCCATTGTGTTTGTGTGGGAACACACACACACACACACACACACACACACACACACACACACACACACACACACACACACACACACAGCTGAACACACTTGCTTTGGACCGATCCTCCCGGTTGTCGTCTGCCCCATAGAGAAGGAATAAATACTGAGGAAACCCAAGAAAGATGCTCCATGCCGCTTTGTGACGACTCGCCAGAGATTCAACTAGCATGTGGTTCGCATGCCTTGTGCCGTGAGGATTACATGCGAGTTTTTGCTTTCATATGTACGACGACGGGCAGTACTGTACTCGTGTACGGCACCCTGACATGTCATTTCCGATTTGTGGACAGGCTGGAACGACAACGCCTCTATAACTGCGGCCGGCATGCCCCTCTGTGTTCCTAGCATGTAGGAGCCACGTAGCCTGTGACATCTGTCTGCGCCGCGCCATTCGATGCAGCAGCTGTGACTGCGAAAATTGGATGCGGTGCTTCCATAGTCCACACCCAAACCGGTCCTGTCCAGTCCGTAGGGTGGCCACTTACCATAGGCAATAGCTGCTCCTCAACTCAAAAACTTATGCAGCCCAAACACTAACTGACCTCATGTGCCATTCTAGAGTAGTCTGTTTGAGCGGTGAGTGTTTAGAATACTGCAAAGTTCGTCATACACATCTTCCCCGCTCTTTGCATGTCATCACATATTTCTCCTCTGCCCTTTACCCTCCACCTTGTCACATACCAAGATGCGACAACCAAGAACCGACCTCTCACAGATAGAACAGGATAGCACAGCAGAAGGCTAGAATACCAATGATCAGACCCAATCAATGTCGAAATGCAGACTGGACATACATCATCATCATCACACGGTGTGAATGGCCTGGCACTACACTCCAGGACGAAGGTGCCAGGCCTAACTCATACACAGATGAGGAGGACGGGGAAGAGACGAAGGAGAAGGGGGAAGAGATGAGAATGTTGTCAACCCAAATGTCGCTGATATCAATCCCAACAGTCCCCCCAATGTCTCTGCCCAATGCCGAGTCCCAATCCCGAGTATAGTCAATCTCTCTCTCTCTCTCTCTCTCTCTCTCTCTCTCTCTCTCTCTCTCTCTCTCTCTCTCTCTCTCTCTCTCATACCCGAAGAAGTCAGAGCGCTGTTAGGGGAAGAAGGTGGTGGTGGACTGGAGGAGGAAGAAGAAGATCCCTCTCTCTCTCTCTCTCTATACCCGGTACTGACCTGCGAAAGGTGGTGCCTTGATGCAGGTGCGGACGTGCTTAAGACGAAGCTGGGCCAATGGCTACCCAGGTAAGTCTCAGGTAAGTCCTCAGGCCACCATCACCATCTCTCTCTCCCTGCGCTGCTCTACTCTATCAGCGCCCAGCGCTGGAGACTAGTCCTATCGTCGACTACTGCTGCGCTACGGTCGTCCGAAGTATGCCTCCTCGATCCTCTGCTCAAGAATGCGGAGGTGAGGCCGGACCCAGCTATATGTAGCGCTGGGTCAGCCTCAGTCGCTGAGTCCTGGCGCTCAAACTGAGGCTGGCCTCAAAGTTTGGTGCCCAAACTGAGGCTGGGCCTCAAAGTTTGGCGCCCAAACTGAGGCTGCTCCAGTGCCTACCGAAACAGTGCGGCCTCAAAGTCAGGGCCTTGGCGCCAAAACGCGCGCCAGGGCCTGTACCCCAAGACGAGGCCTACCGGCCCTCTAAACTGGTACCGGTCCTACTCGGCCTAAACTCGGCCTACCTGTGGACCCTGCTGAGGGTCGAAACGACACAGACCCTACACCTACGGACCCCTAGTCTACTTGGTCGGGCCCTGCTGGGCCCGTGTGGTACTGAGTATGCCACCCCCCCCCCTCCTTGAAAGACCGAGCTTACCTGCGAGGGCGAAGCTGCCTGTTGGAGGGAGGGACTGAAGTCCGGGTGGGAGGCTGTGCAGCTTCCGTGGCTAGCCGTTTTTTCTCATAACCAGCGTAGATATCTGGTGCGGAGGCTTGCAAAGCTGCCCGGGAAATCCATCGCGTGTCGTCACGGTCACACCACTTGAATGTGACTTTGTACTGCATTGGCTTGTTGTCGTGCTTGCGATGCGTGATGACGCGGTCGACTTCCTGATGACCATCCATGGAAGGAGGGTCCTGCAATCGGCGGCCCGGGAAGTCGTCGCTCTTGGCTGGTATATGTGGCCAGCTTGGAGGCGTGAAAAACTGGGTGCATTGTGAGATGCGGCGGGATTTCGATTACAAAGGAGGGGCCATCGGGCTCATCGCTTGCGGAACCACTTTGGAAGTAGCTTGCGGGATACATCTTGTTCAAGTGCAAACTCCTCCGTGGAGACCCAAACAAGGTCGCCGGCGCGGATAGGGCATGGCACACGACGCCTGTTAGCTTGCTGTTGCACGCGGACTTGAGCCTTTTGCATGTTGGCGCGGGCTTTAGCCAGCAAGTCCCTATACTTCCGAACGGAGACGGGAGAACAAGCGGTGTCAATGTCGACAGTCCGCGGGAATGGGAGGTCAGCGAAGATACAGCCTTTCCGGCCACCATGGTGCAACTCAAATGGAGTCACGCCAATCGCCGGGTGCAACGAAGTGTTGTAGGTGAATTCAATGTCGGGGAGGCGATCAACCCAATCCTTCTGATCCGTACGGATGAGTGTGCGAAGCATCACTTGAGCGGTTTGATGTGCCCGCTCCGTCTGCCCGTCCGTTTGCGGGTGCCGAGCTGAACTTGGTTTCATCTCGGTGCCGGACTCTTTCATGAGGGAGGTCCAAAATGTCGACATAAAACGAGTGCCGCGGTCGCTGACGATGTCTTCCGGAACACCGTGGCCGCAAATCCAGCCGGTGTGCAAGAGGCGCGCCAGCTCGGGAGCCGTGGTGTAGTACTTGCAAGGAAGAAATCGTGCGTACTTGCTCAAACGGTCAACGACCGTGAAAATGCTGTCATGCCCGAAGTGGTCACGGGGGAACAGGCCGATGACGTCCATCATGGAGAGGCCGGGTTCCCGCGGGATAGGCAACGAGCGTAACTCGTCGTAGGGGTTGCGATTGCGGGGTTTGCTTCGTCAACAAACTTCACAAGAGTCGCAATACCGAGTGGCGTCGGTAATGAGGTCGGACCGCCAGAATCGTTGCCGAAGTCTTGCGATCGTACGGTTGACTCCGAAGTGGCTGATGAGTCTCGAGCCGTGGTACTTGCCGAGGAGGCGAGTCCGTAAGCGACGGTCATGTGGGACGCATAGTAAGTCCTTGCCTCGTGAGCGAAGAAGCAAGTAGCCGTCAACAACGTGATAGTGGCTGGCCGACGGGTGATCCGAGGATAGTTGCTCGTAGAGCGTGGCGTATTCCGGATCAGACTGGTATGCTCGCCCAAAATGTTGATGAAGGGCGTCGTCGAAACCGAACGCGTGGTGAGTCAATGCACAAAGATCTGATCTTCGCGAGAGAGCATCCGCGGCTCGGTTGGAGAGGCCCAAAATGTGTTTTGGTGTGAAGTCGAACTGATCGATGAAATACATCCATTGAGCCATCGTGCTGCTCACCGTGTCTTGCGTCTTGTACTAGGTCAATGGGTTATTATCCGTAGCCCAAGTGAACCTACGACGCCCGAGGAGGAAGTGTCCCCGACGCTTGAGTACCATGACGAACGCAAGCAACTCCTCCTCCCGCGCATCATCAACCGAGTTGACGGGTTTGGCTGAAGTACTCAACCGGATGGCAACCTACTCCGTCGTATTGTTCCAATACTGCACCCATGCCGTAGCTGGAAGCGTCCGTAGTCACTCTCGTAGGCAAGGTGGGATCATAGATACTCAAGACGGGAGCGAGGAGCAACGCCGTCTTCAATTTGTGGAACGAACTGCGGACTTCGTCGGTGAACTGGAAGGGCACCTTTGGAGACTGCAATCTTGACAAGGGCGTGGCGATCCGTGCGTATCCTCCGATGAAGCGTTGGTAGTACCCGGCCAATCCCATAAAAGAGCGGACTTCCGTGGTATCGGTCGGTTCCGCCCAATCTTGGATGGCCTTGATCTTGTCTGTGAGAGGACAGATGCCTTGCAGCGTCACAAAGTGGCCCAAGTACTCGAGCTCTTGTTGTGCGAAGTCGCACTTGGCTCAGTTGGCCTTGTACTTGGTCGTACGTAGCCTGCCCAAAACAGCGCGTAGATGCATGATGTGCTCGTCCGAAGTCCGGCTATACACCAAGATGTCATCGAGAAAGATGAGCACGAACCGGTCCAACATGTCGCGAAACTCCATTGTCATTGCTGCTTGGAAGGTGGTCGGGGCATTCGTGAGGCCGAATGGCATTACGGCCCACTCGAAGTGCCCGTACCGTGTCTTGAACGCAGTTTTGTATCGATCTCTTGGATGGATCTCGAGTTGGTGGTAATCGGCTTTCAGGTCCAACTTGGAGAAGTACTTGGCGCCGCCCAAGCGTTCGAGAAGATCGTCGATGCATGGGAGCGGGCCGACATTCTTAATTGTTTGAGCATTAAGCTTACGATAGTCAATGCATAAACGCAGCTCCTTGTTCTTCTTCCGAACGAAGAGAACGGGCGCACCGTAGGGCGAGCAGCTAGGGCGAATCCAGCCCTTGTCAATGAGGTCATCGAGTTGCGATCGCAGCACTTCGAGTTCCTCCTCGCTCATGCGGTAAATACATCCGCGTGGAGGTATGGTCCCGTCTTCGAGGATGATCTTGTGACGAATTGGTCGATTCGGTACAATTCCAGCGGGGGCTTCAAAGACATTGCCATAGGAGTCAAGAAGCTGTACAATGCGTGGATCCAGTGGCTGTTCCGCCGCTGGCTCGTCGGGAGGAGGGAGGGCGTGCAAGAAGCAAATGCCCATTTCCTCCACGTCGTTCCGTGCGATGGTGTTGCGAATGCTTGCCGCGGAGACCACGTGCCAACCAATCGAAGGGTGAGGTGGGGGGACCGTACATGGCACAAGTACCCAGTTCCGGTCACGAATGTGAACGGTGCGGCGGTAGAAGTTCACCGGGTGGTCCTCGCTGCGCAGCCACGACATGCCCAAAATCATGTCGAATTGTGTGTCCAATATGTCAAAGGCACGGCCTCGCGTGCATGTGGGGCGAAGTACACGGGGACAGAGTCAACGCACCGGTCAATGGACTTGTGCGTACGACCATTGGCCAACGTGACCTGCGTGGGCTGCGATTTCCTTCGAACGCGCGGCCCAAGGCCGACGCGCGTCATGAAGTCTTGGCTGATGTAGTTGCAAGTAGCTCCACAATCAATCAAGGCGCTGCAGGTCACCTTCCCGATCTGAATGCGAACGTAGAGTAACGGTGCGTCGATGTTGTCGTACCATTGTGTGGCGTACTCGCGGTCTATCTTCGCAATGTACTCGCAAAGGTCAACAACCGCTACTCCGTCTTCCGTCACCGGAGTTGGTACTGCAGCGTGTAAGTAGTTGCGCAGTTCTACCATCAAGGCGTTGAAATGCGGCTTCGGCAAGGAACCAAATGGGGGAAGAGGCATCCATTGGAAGTCCTCCGGTGTCAATAGGTCCAGGTCCTCAAGCCTAGACCATACCGACGAGTCCCCGAGTAGTGTCAGCGAGGATGCTGGTTCATTTGGCGATGGTGATGAAGTCGCGCACGCATATGACTCTTGCACGTGGAGAGGTTGGTCCAACAGCGGGACCAGCTGGACAGCATAGTCTTCGTAACTTTCGTGAAGACTGGCGACATACGCATGTTCCCCGAATGTGGAGGAGGTCGCTAGCAAGGCAACTATGTCCGGCGGAGTACGAAGTGGAGTCCCCTCACTTCCCACAGAGCTGTGTCCCGAGCTTCATCGTGGACGAACGTCTTCTTTGCCTTTGTCGGGGCATTGCGACGTCGTGTGCTTGGTGCTATTGCACCAATAGCAACAGTTCCACTTCTGGCGGAGCTTGTATTGCTCCTACGTGAGGCGAAACTTCTTCCACGGTTCGTTCGGCTGTCCGACTTCCGTTGTTGAAGCAAATTTTGCCTTTTTTCTTCTTGTTGTTGCGTCGTGGCGGAACGGCGTTGACTCCGTCTCCTTCACTAGACTCGTGAGTCAACGCCTGGTCGTCTCTTGTCCGTCGCATTGCACAGCGGTGACTTGCTGCGGCCGTGGGCCTTTGCCCTTCTCCACAAAATTTGGTTGGCTTCGCCGCTCGTTGGCGGCCCACCGATTTGTTTGGATTACTTCGCACGCCTTTTCCACAATCTGGTCGAAGTCCGTGTACAGGCTGCGATCCCCAAGGGCCGTACTCAATGCATCAACCAACCGCTGGAAGAATTTGCGACGAAGATGTACGAATAGTATATCTAGATTTGGAATCGACACAAGTTTCTGCCATTCGGTTAGCCATTCGCGTATTGACTGGCTGCCTTGGTGCATGGTGAAGATCCGGTTCGCGCCTTTGCCTTGAGCACCGTCGACGATGAAGCGTTTCCGCAACTTCTCGGTCACGGCCTCCCAAGTGATCTTGGTGTAGAGCTTAGCGATTTCGACGCCTTCGGTTTGAGCCAGGAGGTTGAGCCACACTTGACTGGCACCGGTGCTGCAAAGGTAAAGCGCTGGAGAGCTCGTTGGTGAACCCTTGCCACCAACTGATGGGGTCCGCCTCGTGGTAGTCATCAAACTTGTCGATGCTGAACTTCAGCATCTTGTATTGTTTAGAAGTCAGACTGTTGCAGGTCCCGGTTGGTTGCTGCTGCAGCTGATGCAGGTCCGCTTATAGGGCGGCGATTTGTTGGCTCTCACTTGGTGCATCATGTTGGCGAGGGCTGACTTGGTCTGATCCTCCGCAGTTGGTTCCGTCGTCGCCGCCGGATCAACAATCCATGCTTGAGTGCGGCGGTATGCGCGGCTTCCTGCTGCAGGAGGACGGATGCGGCATCTTTTCAAGCTTTGTTATGGTTGGCATCTGCTTCCTCATGCTGCCGGCGCCATTGCTCCGCGTCGTGTGCAATGGCGTTGAGGCTTCGGCTGCCGCCTCGCGTCGCTGTTCCTCTTGTTCTTGTTGCATGTAGGTGCCCAGGCGGGCCAGGAAGGCCGTCATGGTCTCTCCTTGCTACCGGACTGGCGCAGCGTCGAGGGCTCCCGCAGGTGTCGCAGTGGAACCCACCTGTTGGGCCTGTGGGACCAGGGGGTTCGAGCTGCACGCCTCGCGTGGACTGCCAGATGCGGCATTGTCACCGTGGGGCTGCCCTGGGCGTCCATTTCAGAGGGGAGGGGCAGGGGTAGCTGCTGTTCCGCTGCGGCTGCCCGCCCTTCACGTGCTGCAATGCGTTTGCTGCATCTGAGCATAAGCTGCAGTTAAGTGTACAGTGTCGGCTGACACGGTATTGCTGACGCGGCCCCTGCAGACGTGGCACTTTGCTGACGTGGCACCTGCTGACATGGGACTTGCTGACGTGGCACAGACGTAGTACAGAGAGGGGTGGGAAGAAACACGCAGACAGGCAAACACCGGACTGCAATTTTCCAATCCCGGGTACTAATCAACAGAAAAAACATAAAAATAAAAAGATCTCTCCCCTCTTTTTTTTGAAAATCTGTTGATTTGAGAATTTAGGAAGGCATCTATCAGATAACGAGCTGGAATAAGAAACGGAACTCGCAAAATTTTAGATTCGTGAAAATAATTGAGATTTCAGAAATGAAATCAGTCTTGCAAATCCACACTCAAACATGCATGCAACAAATGAGAATAGCCTGGCGCTGTGCACCCAGCTCAAACTCGGAGATATGGTAGCTTGCAACTCAACTCAAATCCGAATTTACTTCAGTTGACTATGGCGCTGGGCGCCCACACTTACACGTT
>BFEA01000025.1:468552-479709 GCA_003427395.1 Chara braunii | reverse complement strand
TCGTCCACGCTATAGAAATCATTCCCGGGAGTAAGACCCCAAAGGGAAGGATCTATAGGATGGCCCCCGCCGAGTTAGATGAACTTCGAAAACAGCTTAGGAGCTGACAGAGAAGGGTTGGATTAGGCCTAGTACTTCCCCTTATGGATCACCCGTTCTATTTGTACCGAAGAAGGGGGGTACTTTGAGGATGTGCATTGACTAAAGAGGCCTCAATGCCATCATTGTGAAAAACGCAGAGCCTCTACCTCGCATAGACGACCTACTGGATAGGGTGCAGGGATGCAAGTACTATAGTAAGATAGACCTGAAATCCGGATATCACCAGATCGCAATAAGACCTGAGGACCAACACAAGACAGTTTTTCAGACGCGTTATGGTCTCTATGAGTTTGTAGTGATGCCCTTTGGTCTTTGTAATGCGCCGGGTACGTTCCAGCACGCTATGAATCGGATCTTCCATAACCATTTAGATAAGTTTGTCGTGGTCTACTTAGACGACATTCTGATCTTTAGTATGTCTGCCGAGGAGCATGCACAACATGTTGAGAAAGTACTCTCACTCCTGCGACAGCACAAGTATAAGGGCAACTTAGAGAAGTGCGAATTTGGCCGCACTAAGATACTATACTTGGGTCATGAAGTATCCACGGAGGGAATTAGGCCGGAAGATGCGAAGGTGGCTAGTATTCGACACAGGCCACAACCTCAGACAGTCACTGAGGTCAGGTCATTCTTAGGAATGTGCGGCTACTATAGAAACTTCGTTAAGAACTGTTCTACAGTCGCCTCTCCTTTGACTGATCTAACTCGACTTGACACACCGTGGGACTGGAGTGATGAGTGCGAGGGTGCTTTCAAGAGATTGAAGCATGCACTCATGAATCATGAAGTTCTCATGGTTCCCTGAACTTCATGGTTCCCGATCCACAGAAGCCATTCATAGTGACCACTGACGCAAGCCAATACGGCATTGGCGCAGTGCTGGCTCAGCAAGATGGAAAAAGTTGAGACCGATTGAGTACATGAAGATGCCATCGAAGAAGTTGGCTAAGTCCACCTACGAAAGGGAACTCTATGCTCTCTACAAAGCACTTGTCCATTGGAGACACTTCCTTTTGGGAAGGTTCTTCTATCTGAGAACTGATCATCAGACCCTCAAATGGATTAAGACTCAACCGGCTCTTTCTGATGCACTCAAGCGATGGATTGAGGTCATAGACCAATATGACTTCAAGCTTGAGTACCTGAATGGGAGACTACAACAAGGTTGCAAACACACTGTCCCGTAGAGCAAACTACCTAGGTGCGCTAGTTTCTGACTTAATGAAGTAACTCAATCATTGGCGGGAGCCTATCAGGAAGACCCTGTCACGATGGACATCATCCGCAAACTTTAGGCAAAAGACAAGGCCACAGAAAGTGAGTTTGTGATGGTGGACGGGCTAATCTATCTTGATAAGGCCGGAATAAAGAGATTGGTAGTTCCATCTAGTGAATAGTTGCATAGTTTATTTTTAGGCGAATGTCATGACGCAACTGGGCACTTTGGCTACAAGAAGACGAGTGCTAACTTAGTACAATGATTTTGGTGGCCCAGAATGCTAGATGACGCAAAGAAGTATGTTGAGACCTGTCAGGTCTGTCAGCGAGACAAGCCGCGAACTCAAGCACCGCTTGGGTTGTTGAAGCCTTTACCTATTCCTGATGGTCCAGGATTGAGTGTTTCCATGGATTTCATGGACACCCTAGTGACCAGCAAGAGTGGTAAGAGGCACATTTCCGTCATCATCGACCGATTCACCAAGTTCGTTAGACTAGTATCAATGCCAGAGACAACCAGGAGAGAATACGTCATCAAGTTGTTCAAGGACAACTGGGTAAGGGACTTTGGTTTACCAAAGACCATCATTGGTGACCGAGACGTCCGATTCACAAGTGAGTTGTGGAAGAAGACTGCGGAACAGATGGGCAGTCAACTTCAGATGACTTCAGGGAATCATCCCGAAGCCAACGGACAGGCCGGACAAATGAATAGGGTTTTACAGCACTTGCTGAGGCATTACATCAAGCCCAGGCAGGATGACTGGGATGAGCAGTTACCTCTTATCGCCAGCCTGTACAACAATGCTATACAAAGCAGCACCGGTGTTAGTCCTAACCAGCTGCACTTAGGATGGAAGCCTAGATCAGCATTAGACTTCCTCCTACCTGAAAACCGACCCGCTGCAACTCCAGGCACACTTGAATACGGTATGCAATATGAGAAGTTGCTGCAAGAGGCTGTTGAACACATGAAGAAAGCTCAGCAAGCCATGATTGCTTTTGAGAATCAACATAGCAGACAGCCCACATTTCAGGTAGGGGAACGTGTCTGGGTCAAGGCTAGTGAGTTAGGACAGGAGTTCAGAATATCTCGTAAACTAATGCCTCAGTACTTTGGTCCCTGGGAAGTCTTGGATGTAGTGGGGGATGAGTTGGATGGTCCCACATATGTCATTCGTGTCCCTAGACTACACACTCACCTAGTCTTTCATGCCTCAAAGCTTGCACCTTTCGCTGAGACTGATCAATTCCCTTCCAGGAGATCAATGTTGCCCCCAACCATGGATGGACAAGTCGACATCGACTACATTGTGGATCACAGGGACATGCCTATTGCAAAGCCGTTGGGTCGAGGAAGACCTCATAAACCCAAGAGAGAATATCGCGTCAGATTCAGGCATCACACGGATCCCAAAGAAGATCGGTGGTTCACCAAGGAGGAACTGATTGAGACAGCTCCTCAGGTGGCAGAATATGAAAGGAAGCTGAAAGGGAAGGCACCTACGAAGCAAGCATCTCAGCGGACTTTCGAAGCTAAGGGGGATGGAATGTGAGGAACGAGCCCTCAAGTGGGGGACTTGCCATGATGTGCATGTTCTGGGCTAAGGCCCCAGCAAGCCTCGTGCCCACCCTAAGTGAAGCCGGGCCACCAAATCAACAAGAGCCCTCTGTGCCAACACTTCACGAAGTGGGGTCCATACAGTTGCAGCACGCCAGTTGGTTGGAGTGCACCGAGTCTCGGATTTCAGCAAATGCTGAAAGCCCAGGGCCTCTGAGTTAGTTAGGCCCTGGGCACTCGAACGTGAGGCCGACAATGCATGCTGGGTATAGAGGCCGAAAATGCCAAAGGGAAATCGGCCCACTATCTGAATCTGGCCGCAGGCCTTGATGGAGGAGGCACAACTGCATTGCCCCGGGGCCCAACTGTATCTGGCTGGGTTCAGCCTCTGGGCCCCGGTCACAGGCTGAAGGGAGGCCGCCCACACGCTGCACTGGCATATAGGCAAGCAGGGCGAGTGGGCAGCATCTTGGCCATTGCGAGCAAGGCCGACACGCTGCTGCGTTGCATGCATGCTGCGCTGCGCTAAGGCTGAGGGACGCAGGCTAGCGCTAGGCGGTAGGGCGCTGCCTGCATACAGGGCGCTTGGCGGCCATAGCCGGGCTGCAGAGGGTGCAGAGGGGTGAAGGGCGAAGGTGGTTCTTCGGAGGTGAAGGGCGTTGTGTGGGTAGAAGAGAGTGTGTGGGTGAAGAGGACACGTACCTGGTGGAGGTGGAGGTCGGCATTGGTGTTGACATCATCACTCGTTGGTAGTCAAGTTGTCTGGTTGCTTTCATTGCTGTAGTTGTAGGATAGGTTGTAGAGTAGATAGGGCGCCTGGCGCCATTCACAAGAGAGAGCTACATTTGGGTTATGCTGTTGGTGTTACCCTGTTGGGCATAGACATTGACTCACAATTCTTCTGTATCATTCTCAATTGGATGGTTACTTGGTTCCATTGTGCTATCTGCTTTGGCTTTGACTACGTGGACTTCAGTGTGATTTTGCATTCTGGATTTTTGTGCTTCGTCCATATTCATGTTCCTTGCACGAGACTCGGTGTTGACGACTTTCCTATCTCCCCCTTCCTCTTCTTTGTCTGATCCCCTCCTCTTCGTCTGTGTATGTCTAGACCTGGCGCCTCTTTCCTATGCAGAGCGCCAGGCCCCTTCACACCTTGTGATGAGCATGATGTATGTTTGGTCTGCATTGAAACATTGATCGGGCTAGTCATTAGTATTCTAGCATTCTGCTTCGGTATCTTGTACTACGTGAAAGGGGTCAGTCTCGGTCAGGTCAGGACTTGTATCTAAAGTCTTCCCTGAGCTATAAAGGACCATTTTGTATGTATCGGAATGCACATTGCTTGTTGAGATTCCACTTGCACTGCACTGTCCATTCCGTCTTTTTTATCACATTGCGGATCCTCGGTTTATATGTACATCGCCCAACTGAGCATGTAACAGTTGGTATCGGAACACCGCACATGAATCAGGACAACCTGATCTGACACGTGTGCGGGGACTAGGTAGCTGATTAGTCTTGATTGATTGACTAGTGCACACTAGGTAGCCCCCAAAATCACGATTTTTACCTCACTGCCAAAAATCGATTTTTTTTTCTTTTCTTGGATTTCGTTTTCTCGCTATTTCTGTTGTGGAAAATCGCAATAGCGCAACATCTGAAATTTCCGTTTTCTTTTTCCTTCTGAAAATCCGAAATTTCATTGTTGGAAATCCGGAAGATCTTTTTCTTGAAAATTTCGATCTCCTTTTGCAATTTCCCGTTATTTGGAAACTCGGAATATTTTTTTTCCGAAAATCGTTTCAGAAAACGGTAGGGGAAATACCTCTTGCAGTACCATTTTCCAAACTGCGAATACTCTCATCTAAGAAAATCCGAATATTTTTTTCTCGCAGTTCTATGATTTTCACTACCTGATGATCATTGGCAGTCTGAAGTTCGAAAAGTTTTTCTCATTGATACTTTCGCACTTCAAGGGATTTGGGAGACCTCCCGAATTTGCAAACGAGTATTTTTTTTCTTTTTCTCGAATCTTTTTGCAAAGTTCAAAACTTTTCTTTTTTTTTATTAGTGGCTCCTTATCTGGGCGATTAATCACCCCTCCCCACCTATGTTGTTGCCCCCTCCCATCTTACCTTCTCTATCTGTCTCCGGGTACCCCCTGCGGCGACATTGGTAAGTTGCTACAGCAGGCCACGTCAGCAGACCACATTAGCAGGCCAAAGTCAGCATACCACAACAGCAGCCCATGTCAGCAGCCCACGTCAGCAGGCCACGTCAGCAGACCACGTCAGCAGGACACGTCAGCCGACAGCAGTACCACGTCAGCAGGCCCCCGGCCTGGTCTATGCTTTTCCGCTCGCAAACAGTTGTCATGGACCAGAAGTCCGGGGAAACGGACGAGACCTATCAGGCCCGGATGCTGCTTCTGATTACCGAAGCTGAGAAACGGTCGGATGCTGTAGCAGCCGCAGCAAAGAAGACGGCAGAGGACTCCGAGAAGGCACGTCTGTTGGCAATTGAACAGCAGCGCTAGCACGACGAGGCAGCAGCAAAGGCTGCCGATGAAGAACGAGTCCAACGTCGCGAGAAAATATTCAGCGGAGAGCAAGCTTTGCTCACAGTGGCAGCGGATTGGCGGACCGAGGCCGAGAGTGGCAAGATGGAAGACAGTGAAAACAAGATCACTCTACTCCTCTCCCATCTCACGGACCTCCTAGCAACATGCATTACACAGCAGGAGGACATCCACAGCCTCGACGACGCGCTGACTCAAGTCTATGGCCGCCTCCGGCAGCTGGAGCAGCGACCTGTCGCCGCCCCCGATGCCAACTCTTCCAACACCTCCGATCGCCTCGAGGCATTGGAGATTGACGTCGGCTCCCTCAAGGACGGAGTGCACTTACAGCAAACCGCAACGCAACAGTTGGAGCAGCGGATCTGTACTGCCGCCAACCACTTGAGCTCGGAACCGCGCGAGACAACTCCAAAGTTTGACGGGCAGGAGATCTTCTACGACTCGACGAAGACAAATACGATTTCATAGTTCCGCAAGGTCGAGCTCACACTGCAGCTACACTACGTCAAAGAACGCAAGCACCACGGGTACTTGTACTCCCGGTCAGGGGGCGCATGCCAAGCATGGTTGGACAATTTCTTGTCCAAGTACGGAGTGGTAGCTGCCGACTTGCATACCAAGATCAACTGGGATGATCTGAAGGGGCAATGGACAAGCTGATGGTTTTCGAACAAGGCACGTTGCCGAGTGTTGACTGGATTGCCGAGTACCAACGCTTGACATCCGTCCCACACATCCAAATGTGCTTCAAAGCCATCAAACACTACTTCATCTCGAGGTTGTGTCCGACGTTGGGCAATGCCTTGACTCACGTCGAGGACACCCTGACGATACCGGCAACACTTTTTGACAAGGCCGCGCAGATTATTGTCATGAACAAGGAGACCAAGAATCTCTAGCGTTCGTCTGCGCCAGGTCTGAGCAGAGATCAGCATCGACCGAAAGTGGTCGTGGTCGTGGTAGCAACGCCAAGCGACCAAACTAGCGAGGCCGTGTCTGCCAATGAAGGGGACAGACTCGCAGCCGCCCGGGAAGCTGGCCGCCCCGGCAAAGGCCGAGGACGCGACAAGACGAAGACAAACACCGCATCTAGCCCCGGGCCCGGCGCAACAGCTCCAGCCCCATGGTTAAGACCCTGGGTCGTTCCTACGCTGGGTACTCATGCTCAAGGACAAGACGTGTGTGCGGCATCTTCTCCGTCCGGCAATGGCAACTTATCGTCTTCAAGTGGTTCTTCACGGGATTCGGCGCGCGAGTTCAACATAGAGGTATTGGACCCGCTCCCGTCTGAGGATTTCGCATGGCTTCCTCTCCCGACCACGAGCCGCTTGCCGGGACCACAGTGTGCAGCACTATGCGCTCATCTTCACACGTACTTATCCTTCTATGCACCACCAACTTCGCCAACGGATGACGATGTCGCGGTGGGGGACATCCTTGCGTATGTTACCAAGGTGGCCCGTGAGTTTCGCAATCAACGGTACGATGACAACAACGCATCGCTCCTCTATGTACGCATCCAAGTTGGGCAAGCATCCTGCAGCGCTTTGCTGGATAGCGGCGCGTCTCGCAATTTTATGAGCCAAGCCTTTATGCAAAGGGTTGGCCTTGGTGCACAAGTTCGAAGGGAGGCAAACCCGACGGCGATCAAGTTGGCGGACGGAAGGACGCAACAACTTATCGACCGCTACATCAAGGCCGTACCGGTGTATTTCGCACCTCATGCATGCGAACCGGTGACATTTGATATTTTGGACACAGACTTCGACATTATTTTGGGAATCCCTTGGCTTGCAAGTACGGATCACACGATCAACTTCCACCGGCGGACTCTTACCGTTCGCCATGCTTTCGACGTTCAAGTGCCGTGTACTATTCCTCTTCCGCACCCTTCGATTCGGTGCCAAGTGGTGACGGCCAAGTCATTCCGGGCTACTTGTGCTTACGAGCAGCCCGATGAAATCGGCCTATGTTTCCTACGGACCGTCGCGGTGGCCGACTCTTCACCCACGGACTTGTCTTCGGACCCCCGTGTGGTGTGGTTGCTTGACGAGTTCGCCAACATCTTCGAGTCACCTACCGGTGTGGTGCCGGATCGGCCGATCTCTCACGAGATCATTCTTGGGGAAAGGTTGCATTTATCACATGAGCGAGGAGGAGTGTACGGTCCTCCGCGCACAACTCGATGATTTGTTGGACAAGGCCTGGATCCGCCCTAGTAGCTCTCCATACGGAGCGCCAGTTCTCTTCGTACGAAAGAAGAACAGAAATCTACGATTGTGCATCGACTACCGCAAGCCCAACGCACAAACCATCAAGAATGTGCGGCCTCTTCCTCGCATCGACGATCTTCTTGAGCGATTGGGTGGCGCAAGAATTTTTCCAAGTTGGATTTGAAGTCGGGATATCATCAAATCTCCATCCGACCGAACGATCATTACAAATCCGTGTTCAAGACGCGGTATGGGCATTTTGAGTGGCTGGTCATGCCTTTTGGCCTCACCAACGCCTCGACGACCTTTCAAGCGGCAATGACCAACGAGTTTCGTGCAATGTTGGACTGGTTCGTGCTGGTCTACTTAGACGATATTCTCGTCTATAGCCGGTCATTGGAGGATCATCTTGAGCACCTTCGACGAGTGTTGGAGACGCTCCGCCGCGCCAAGTACAAGGCCAACCGCGACAAGTGCGAATTTGTCCGACAAGAACTGGAATACTTGGGCCATTTTGTCACACCGGAGGGCATCAGTCCGCTATCGGACAAGATTCAAGCCATCCAAGAGTGGCCGGAGCCACGAAACGTCACGGATGTCCATTCGTTCCTTGGTCTCGCCGGCTACTACCAGCGTTTTATCAAGGGCTACTCGAAGATCGCGGCCCACTTGACCAAGCTTCAATGCAAGGATCGGTCGTTTGACTTCGGAGAGGAGGCGCGGGAATCATTTTTGGCTCTCAAAGCCGCGCTACTATCTGCGGAGGTCTTGCGTATATACGGCCTGCTTTTGCTGGCATTGGTGCCGTCCTCGAGCAACACGATGGTGTGGACTAGCACCCGGTCGAGTATTTCAGCAAGAAAGTGCCCGCGGTGCACTCCATTGCCGATGCACGCAAGGAGGAGCTCCTCGCCTTCATCCACGCGCTCAAGCTGTGGCGGCACTTCCTCCTTGGTCAAAGCCAATTCCGATGGGTAACAGACAACAATCCGTTGGTCTTTTACAAGACCCAAGACACCGTCAACAGCACCATCGCTCGATGGATGGCTTTCATCGACTAGTTCGACTTCTTTCCCGATCACATTCCGGGGAAGTCCAATCGTTTTGCGGATGCTTTTCCACGATGTCCGGATCATTGTACCGCGGTCTATTCAACCTTCAAGGTCGACAACGACCTGCGAGACAGCTTCATCCCCGGCTACCAAGCCGACCTCGAGTTTCGCGACAAGTACGCGAATTGCTCCTCTCCTAATCCGGCGCCTTCTCACTTCTGGATCCAAGAGGGGTACTTGCTTGCCCACACACGGGGGAAGGACCTTCTTTGCGTACCGAGTGACCCTCACTTGCGTACATGGCTTCTTGGCGAGTTCCACGATGCTCCCGCCACCGGACACTTTGGAGTCAATCACACGATTGGCCGACGTCGCGAGCGATTTTGGTGGCCCGGCCTTCTCGGCAAAGTCACACGCCATTGCAAGTCATGCGAGGTTTGCCGATGCTGCAAATCCCGCAACCATCGTTCATACGGCGAGTTGCAACCATTACCGGTCCCATTGCGACAAAGGCAAGCGATTGCAATGGACATTACCGGCCCGTTCCCCAAGCACAAGACCGGCGTGGATGGGATTCTCATGGTGGTCAACCGACTCACCAAGTTCGCCATGTATTTGCCTTGCCGCTATCATGCCAAGGCACCGGAGTTGACCGAGGTTCTTTACGCCGGTTGGATTCGAACCAAGGGTTACCCCAAGGAAATCCTCTGCAACCACGACACTCGGTTCATATCCGATTTTTGGTTGGCGCTCATCAAGCGATGGGGCTCATCTCTCAAGCCCAGTTCAGCTCGCCACCGCCAGACTGATGGCCAAACGGAGAGGGCGCATCAGACTGCACAGGTTCTCCTTCGCACTCTCATCCGCCCCGACCAAAAGGATTGGGTGGAGCGGCTGCCGGATATCGAGTTGGCCTACAACTCGTCCATCCACCCGACTATCGAGATGTGGCCCTTCAAATTCGAGCACGGCTCGCCAGTCACTTCGTCGTTGGACACAATCATTCCACGAACGACCGAGAGCGACGACCGGCACGCGACCAGATGGGCCAAGACGCAGCAACGCATGAGCCAACAGGCCAATCACCAACGTCTTCCTTGCCCATTTCTCGCCAGCGATCTCGTTTGCGTTTCCGCCGTGGAATTCAGCCTTGAACAAGGCATCTCTCGCAAGCCCCTCCCGAAATGGATGGGGCCCTGGCCGATCGTGGCACCCGCTGGGGATGCACCAGAGGGACCTTCCTTCACTATTCAGGTGCCCGCCCACTTGCCCGTCTACCTGGTCTTTCATTGCTCCAAGTTGGCTCTTTACACGTCAGCAGAACATGTCAATTTTCCCGGGCGACGATCGCAAGACCCACCCTCTATGGACGGTTTTCAGGAGGTTGGCGACATCATCTCCCAGCGATGCTACGGCAACAGGCCAACCGAGTACTTGGTCCATTTTGCACACTGCGCACACCGAGCCGACCATTGGTTGACCCGTGCGGAACTTCAAGCAACAGCTCCAGACGTTCTCGCACGCTACAAACGCAAGATGCAAGGCAAGCCGATCTCTTCGGCTCCACGCCACACCTGCGTCCAGGTTCCACCTTCAGATTGTCGGCTTTGCCCCCGCCCCGGCTTGACTTCATAAGGAGGGGGGGTATTACATGCTGCGCCTGCACACGAGGGCCATTTTCCAAGCCCTGCGTCCCTCAAGCTGAAAGCCTGAGAACCAGGGCCTACAAGCCCCGTATCTGTTCAGCTCGAAAGCCTGAAAAACAGGGGCCTACAGACCCTGTGTCGTTTCAGACTAAAAATGGCAGTAGCCTTTTTAGCCTGAAACGAAGGGCCATTTTCGGTCTTTCATTAGACCGACCTGCCCTGAAACTCAGGCACCAAAGCAGGGTATTAGGAACAGGTTATTTTTGGCCTGTTCCCACGACAGCTGCAGTGCCAGACCCTGGCTCAGTTTGGCATTGGCAAGAGCAGCCTCCTGGACTGCCCGCCCTGCAACTGCAGGCAGTCGGAGGCAGTAAAGAGGCAGGCCGAGGTAGTACATAGGGACTTCCCATGCACTCCAGGGGTAGGCAGGAGGCAGTCAGTAGTCTTCAGGATTCGGCAGCAGCACTGTGGAGGAGCGCTGCAGGAGGAGGAGTAGTAGCGCTAGCAGTAGTCTTCAGCACTGGGCGCTAGTATCGTTAGTTGTAGTCTTCGGCACTGGGCGCCATAGCAGCTAGCGTAGTACTAAAGAGAGAGAGATTGGGCGGAGGCTGAAGGGACTTACCTGTAGCGACATTGCTCCAGCTTTGTCCTATACGTACCTGCAACACATCGCCATCGTCACAGGTTAGTACCTAGCACATGAGAGAGAGAGTTCTTCTTGTCGCTCTTCTCAATCCACCATCTCCTTCTCACCCTCTCGCTATCTGACTTCACTGCATCA
>BFEA01000025.1:453300-468477 GCA_003427395.1 Chara braunii | reverse complement strand
GCATCAGCAGACTACGAGAGAGAGAGAGAGAGAGAGAGAGAGAGAGAGAGAGAGAGAGAGAGAGAGAGAGAGAGAGAGAGCTTGGTGACATTTGGCTCCAGACTCGACATGGGACTTCAGACGTTTTGAAGAGGGATTATTTGGGACTTGTAATGAGACTTGGTGTTGACGACTTTCCCATCTCCCCCTTCCTCTTCTTCGTCTGATCCCCTCCTCTTCGTCTGTGTATGTCTGGACCTAGCGCCTCTTTCCTGTGTATAGCGCCAGGCCCCTTCACACCTTGTGATGAGCATGATGTTTGGTCTGCGTTGAAACATTGATTGGGCTAGTCATTAGTATTCTAGCATTCTGCTTCGCTATCTTGTACTACGTGAAAGGGGTCAGTCCTGGTCAGGTCAGGACTTGTATCTAAAGTCTTCCCTACGCTATAAAGCACCATTTTGTATGTATCGAAATGCACATTGCTTGTTGAGATTCCACTTGCACTGCATTGTCCATTCAGTCGTTTTTATCACATTGCGGATCCTCGGTTTATATGTACATCGCCCAACTGGGCATGTAACACTGAGCCTCAGTCCAGATAAATCAGGCCCAGGGCCTGTGGTGGTTACCAGCGCCCAACTGCCCTCAGCCTGTTGTTTGGTCCATGTTGTGTATCTGGCCTAGGGCATGCCTCAGTTACATACAATAAAGGCAGCCTGGGCCCGGGGCACTTTCAACCAACTGGCGCTGCGCAACTGCCTGAACTTTCCCCAGTTGCGTAGTAGTCCAAAATAGGCCTAGGTCGGCCGCATACCAAGATGGTATAGACCAGAACCAAGAACTGACCTCTCACAAATAGAACAGGATAGCACAGCAGATGGCTAGAATACCAATGATCCGACCCAATCAATGTCGAAATGCAGATTGGACATACATTGCAGCGGGCCTCCATCTGCCCTGGCCTACAGCCAGGGCTTATTTGGCTATTTGCCAGTTCAGGCCGTGGTCTGACCCCACAGGTCGTGTGTTGTTCCAGTCCTGCCCGGTACCACTGTCGGTACCAGGCCAGTCCAGTCCAGTCAGTCAGTCCGCTGGGGGTATACCCCAGCTGTTGTCTGTTTTACCTCATTCTTCATTTTTGCACTGTTGGAGTACGTGCGGCGTTGAGTTTGCGTCGGAGCTGCGCTGTCCCTTCCAGCTCCATCTCCACTTCCTCCTTCCTCAACCCCTTCTTCTCCATCCTGTCGGACCGCCGTCCCGGCGGGTCCGGCACACTGGTATCAGAGCGGGAACGGTCCCCGCTCCAACCCGCCAGCCCTACTCCCCCCCCGCAGCAGCAAAAAATCGGTGTTATGCCAATAGTGGGATTTTCAGGGTCTTCAGGGGCGAAAACCGCGAAAAACGGCGGAAACAGTAGGAGCGTGGAGAGACGTACACATGGTGAAAAAAGGAGAGAGTCACCACGACGCGTGCGCGCAAGCGCCAAGGCCAAGGCCACCACACGTATGCACTCACCAGGCACCCACGCTGCCCCGCCCCGGATTATATCTTATTAAGATCCGAGAGTGCAGCTGCCAAGGCTTGAACCTGGGCAGCTGCTGCTCATGCGCGTGCGTAGCCAGTGTCTTAACACACTGGCCAAAGCCACAATATAAGCTAATACTGTGGCTTGCTGCTGTTAAAGAGGTGGCACAACAGCTATTTACCCGGCGAGCAGCGAGCGGCAAACCTATTTGCCCCCCCCCCCCCTGCCTCCCCGGTGGGTGCTACTGCCTGCACACGTGGCTGGCACGTGTTGCCTCTTTGCAGTGCCACGTGGCAGCTTGCCGTGGATCTTGAAGACCCCCCTGGCTAGGGGGCTGCACTACAGGAGCATCTGGGTGGCTGATCAAGATCTCAGCCCACTCCAACATTTTCTATTTTTGTTCCAGTGGCATCAGGCCAGCTGCATCTTAAAGGCCAAGATCCTGTGGATCTTGATAGAGCTCTGCTCTTGGCCATCCAAGAGCCTGGTATCACCCTTCTACCACTAACCTACTATCCCCCAACCCCTTTCCACTCCCCTCCCCATCATCTAATCATCCCTTCTAACCCAATCACTACTCCCTCCTCCTACCTCCCTCTCCACTCATCTTCCACAATCTTTTTCTCTCCTCTCCTCCCCACTCACCATCTCCCACTAATCTCATCCACTCCTCTCCACCTTTTCCATATCCTTCTCTCCCATTCTACCACCCTCCTCTCATCCTTCCCTCCCCCAATTACAACCCCATCATCTCCCCCACCCCCCCACTTCACTTTTTCTTTCTCTTCTCACCTATTTCTCTCTTTCTTCATCACTTTTCCATCCCCCCCCCACCCAACTTCGAATTTTCTATTTTTTATCCTTTTCTCTTTCTCTTTGATTTAAATTCTCTTTTCCCCCAAAAATTCGAATTATCTTACTCCCTACTTCTTTTCTCATTTTCTGATTTATTTTTATTTTTATTTTATTTATTCTGAAAATTCGAATTTTTCTGCAGCACCTCTATATCTTGCTAGGACTTAAGTCTTTTCTGTTGTCGGCACATATTTTGACCCCTTGGGGGTAACGAAGTGCTGCCACATTTTTGTCTTTCCTCCCTACTTTCTTCTTACCGCACATTTTGACCCTTTAGGTGTAGCGAAGCGCTGGCCAAATTTTACAATTTTACTTAGTCTTTTTCTTGATGGCACACTTCGACCCCATGGGGGTAACGAAATGCTGCCGAAATTTTTGAAAAACTCCAAAACTTAGTTTCTCTTCACTCTCCTCCACCTCCTTATTTATTTATTTATTTTTCTCAAAATTTTAATTTGCGGCATTTTGAAACTTAGTGTGCTCCTCTTGCTTTTTCCTTCCTCTATGCACATTTTTGACCCCATGGTGGGAAAATGCCGCCAAAAAATACTCTCTCCTCACTCTTTACATTTATTTATTTATATCTATTTATTCTTTTTTTTTTTTTTTATTTCAGAATTTCACCGTTTATTTTATTTTCTCTCCCCCTCCCCTCCATGGTTATTATTTTCTTTTCTTGATTAGGTAGCCGCTACCCTCCCCTGACCATCCAAACCCCGATTAGGGTTTTCTTAGGGTTTTTAAAAGGTTTAGGGTTCTCCTAACCCCCCCACTCTCCCGCCTCCTCCTGTCGGGCACCCTGGACCCGAGCGACTCCTCTCCCCTCGACCGAATTCGCGCCACCATCTCACGTGCGACCCGCTGGTCACGGGGCGAGCCGACCCACGACTACCCACTCCGCTCTCACGGTCCCCTCCCTCTCACCGGTGGTCCCCTGTCCCCATACCATAACCCCTCTCTCCCCCCACTCCCCACCATGTCTACCTCTCTTCCTCCACCGCTCACGGACAGGGTTACAACTGAGGAGCTCGTCGCGGCGTCCACCTCTTATGCGTCCACCCACCCGACGGTCCAGGAACAGCACGTTGTGGACCCCACATACCTCCGCGCTGTTCTTGCGTCTCTCCTTGTACCTCTGCAAGCGCGACTTGATGCGCTTGCACCCTTGGAGAGGCAAGTCAACGCGCTCACCCTTGAAGTTCACCACCTCAAGGGCTCTCCTCATCTCTCCCCACCGCTCTCATACCCCATCGCCTACCGGCTCGGAGTCCGGCTCTCCACGACTGCAGCGACGGAGACGTGGTGGTTCGTCCTCCTCCGCAGGACAGGGCCAACACTCCCCCTCCGCAGTGGTGAGTGTTGCTGCTGCTCAGACCATACCGTCTGTTGCGACACATTCATTGGCCCCCGCCGCTCCCGCCACCCCTGCCGCTTCGGCCACTGCCGCATGTGCTGTCGCCCAGATACCGGTATCTGGCCAGGCAGTTTCATCTACCCACCCCGGTTCTGCTTTCCAGCTTCCTGCACCAGTCGCGGCACTACGACCCGGAGTTCTTCCTCCTCCCGCTAGGGTACTCTCTCCGCCCCCTCCACCTCCGAACCCGCGCACCCAGCGGGTGGCTACCCTACAGGCCACCGTGGCGCAGCTCCAAGGGGAAATTCTCTCCCTGAGACAGCCTCACCCATCACAGGCTGCTCACCCTTCTTCTTCTTATGCCGCCCCTCCCACCTCTGTCTTGCCGGCTCGTTTCCCTCGACCGGCTCCCCCCCCTCTAGCCTACTACCTCGCTAGTCCGTCACAGTTGGCTTCGGCTGTTGCCTCCACGTCTGCCGAACCTTCCACCAGCAGCCCCTGCTCTCAGCCTGCTACCACTTCCACGTCTGCACCGGCCTCGACATTTGTCGTTGCAGTGCAGGCCCCTCGACCTCTCTCCCCTTGCCGTCAGCACAACGGTCCCACCCTTGTGCGTCTGTCGGCCATACCCGACTTCGATGGTACTATGCGTGTGTCGCACTGGTTGCAGGCTGCCACACGCACGCTGACACTAACTAACACTAGTCAAGAGTTATGGTGCTCCGCACTCGCAACTAAATTGCGAGGCAGCGCGTTCTCCACACGGGAGAACTATTATACCCATCGTACTCGCTCAGGTGAGGCTCCCACTCTCGCGAATTTCACCGTGTTTCTCCATGACCGCTATGACACTCTCCACGATGCGATTGGCGCCTTAGATCGGGTCACCCAGACGCAGTGGCACGGGTCCTCCGCTCCAGCCGATCTTAAGCATCACATTAAAGCGTTTCAGGTCGCCCGCCTCATCTGCGATGAGCCACTCCTACCTGAGGTCCTTTTGACCAACAGGTTCGTAGTCAGTCTTCCGACTGACTACCGCATCGAGCTCCGGCGACAGAGGCTTCGCCTCCTCCGAGCAGGCCTACGAGGCCGCTCGACAGTACCAGAAGATGCGGAGTCGCTTCTCCGACGCCCCATCTTCTTCGCGATCCACCGCCGCCGCCACCCAGTCACGCGGCACCACAAGCGGTCCATCCGCCTTCGTCGGTTGGTTTCTCCGACCAGCTCGACCTGGAGCGCCATTCTCTCGGCGCTACAGTTCTATGGAGTACGACGAGGACGCCCTCGATCGACACTATGCTGACATCTCTCGTCAGCGTCGATCTCGGTCCCCCCCCCGGCCCCGCCCGGCCAGCCCCACCCAGCTAGCCACGGTGCAGTGTACCACTGAGGCCTTGCACGGAGCTGGCTTCCCGACCACGAAGTTGCGATTTTCCCCTTTGGCTACCCCACCAGAGGATCCTCAGGACACAACAGACGCAGTTCCCTCAGCCCCGTCGTCCGTCGAGGTACCGTCTACCTCACAGCAGACCGCCGCATCTAGTGCTTCCTCTCCATGACCTACGACGTGTCGCGCTATTCACACAACCCGTTGTAGCGCTCATCTGGCGACTCGCGATGACGTTGTGTCATCTCTCCATGACTTTAGCATTCTTCAGGCTCGTCAGGAGCAACTCACAAGACACGTCAACGTCCTGCGTCGTCTTCTCGCTCTGCTTTCTGACCCTGATCGCACCCTACCTATTATCCCTATTCGCCTAGGGACATCTACGCGGGTGTACCGCGCTTTATGGGACTTTGGCTCGCAGGAAGATTTCGTTCACCCTCGAGTGGTTGAGGAAGCTCGCCTAGCTACCTTTGGGTCTCGCTCTCCTATCTCCCTTACCCTTGGAGATAACAAGACACAATGCTTCTTCAATCGGACGGTCCCACCCTCCAGCCACCAGATAGTACCCAGGCGCCTCGGCGCTATCATTCCTCCGCATACTTCGATGTGTTGGAGACTGGGTACGACTTTATCCTTGGCACTCTCTGGTCTCGCCGGTCCCGTGGCACAGAGGCCGAATGGGCGACCGAGACACTCGTTCTCAAAACGAAGTGCAGTCAGACCCATCGCGTCCCCTTCATTGGATCCACAGGCGACACCCCTCCCGACCTACCTCCCAGGACCCTCGTCCCTCAGGGGCCCACCCCGACATTGCCTTCACTTTCCCTCGTCAGTTTGCTCACTTCATACGACAGGAGGACGTTGCGTTATACTCGGTGAACGTCATGGATCTTCTTCGCTATGATCCACTCTGTCCCGAGGTTGAGCTCATCTCTCTGAAGCCCGATCCTCCTGACCCTTCCTCCATCTTCGCGACTCTCATCTCTACGTCCACCCGTCAGCCTGTGGATACCCCCTCCACGTCCCAGGCCCCTGCGCCGTCGACTGTCGAGTCCACACATACGTCTCGTACCGACGCAGACATTGAGGAACTCACACGGTTCACGACAGACTTAGAGCCCGCTGTTCGCGACCTGATTTAAGAGTATCGCGACGTCTTCCCTCCGTATTTCTCATACAGTGGGATCCCTCCGATGCGCGGTGTTTAGCATTCTATCCAGCTTGTGCCTGACTATCGTGTTCACCATCAGGCACCGAACCGACTCTCGATTCCAGAGGCGACAGAACTCGAGCGTCAGCTTGAGGAGCTCCTTCGACTGGGTTTCATTAAACCCGGTAACTCCCCTTGGGGTGCACCTATCCTCTTTGCTCGCAAAGCGGACGGAACTCTCCGCCTCTGCATCGACTACCGCGTCCTTAACCGTTACATCGTTAAGAACAACTACCCCATGCCCCGCGTGGATGAGCTGTTTGACCGTCTGGCAGGCAACCGCTTCTTCACGAAGATCGATCTTCGTAGCGTTTATCACCAGATCCGCGTTGCTGCAGAGGATCAGCCGAAGACGGCCTTCCGGTTGCGCTTCGGCCACTATGAGTTCACGGTGATGTCATTCGGCCTCACCAATGCACCCGCCACCTTCCAAACGGCGATGAACGACATATTCAGGGACATCCTTGAAGAATACGTTCTCGTATACCTGGACGACATCTTGGTCTACAGTCGTACCTTAGAAGACCATATCAGACACCTCCGCGATGTCCTACAGCGCTTACGCAATCATGGCTTCTATGCCAAGCTTAGTAAGTGTCGCTTTGCCCAGAGCAAAGTGGACTTCCTAGGACACCATGTGTCTGACCAGGGTCTCCACATGGACGACGCGAAGATCACTGCTATTGCAGAGTGGCCCATCCCCACATCTACCAAGCAGCTTCGCAGTTTTCTAAGCCTTACTAGTTACTATAGTAATTTCATCTGCGGATACGCTAGGTATTCCTACGTCCTTACCTCCACCCTTCTCCGGAAGAACCGACCACGGTTTTGGACACCCCTGTGCGAGGACGCCTTTCGCGCACTCAAGAAGGCGGTGACTTGTGCGCCGGTTCTTCGCCTCCCCGATTTTGATCGTCCCTTCATCGTCACCCCTAATGCGTCAGATTTTCCAGTAGGTAGGAGCAGTACTTTCTCAGGTGTTTCCCTCTCCTCCTGATTCACCTTATCCCCATGTTCCTCCTTTCCCTCCCCCCTCCTTCTGACACTGCTTCTCGACTGACGCCTATCCTCCCACCACTTCCCTCCACTGACAGTCCTCCTTTTACTTACTCCCCGACCATCGCGGAGGATGGGACTATTGAGGCTCGTGCTGGGGATTGCTTGATCGCTTTCTACTCCCGTCAGCTACTGCCTGCCGAGATAAACTACACTGCCGATGAACGTGAGGTTCTCGCAGTGGTTAATGCTATACCCTGCATTGGCGTCATAATCTGCACGGGGCACCCTTTACGGTGCGCACGGACAACTCAGTTGTCCAAAACTTTCCTCACGAAGCCTAAGCTTTCCCCTCGACAGGCACGCTGGTGGCGTGACTTATCCGAGTTCAGTTTCACCACTCAACCCATCGAGGGTGAAACGAACCGCGGAGCCGATGCCTTGTCCCGCCGTCCTGATCACAATCGGGAACCCATCCATCTTGCTGCCATCGCCATCACCACTGTTGATCAATTGGTGATCGACGCATATCGCGCTCAGTACCGCCACTGCCCCGATTATCGCGTCATCCACTCAACACTGCGGAGTGGCAAGACCGTTCCTTCCTACTCCCTCGGGGAGAACGGCCTTATGTACTGGCATGGCAGATCTGGTAAGCTAGAACCACGTATCTGCGTTCCCTCCACCAGACAGCTCCGCATCCAGGCTGTGGCCGAGTTCCATGACCAGGCAGTTGTCGGTCATATGGGCTTCCACAAGACGTTGGCTCGTGTTTGCCGCCTATACGTCTCGCCGAAGTCCAAGGACTTCGTCAAAGCCTACATCCAGGAGTGCCCTACCTGCCAGGAGATGAACAGTGCGAACCACCTTCCATATGGGTTACTTCAACCCCTACCCATACCTGAGGGTCGTTGGCAGTCCATCTCAATGGATTTCATTGCTCCCCTCCGCCCACCCACTCAGCGCGGTCATAATGCTATCTTGGTCATCATCGATCGCTTCATGAAGCGTGCACGTTTTGTCCCGTGCCGCTATCGTATTAGCGCTCGTGAGGTTGCCGACATCGTCTTTGACCGAGTCATGAGAGATCACAACTTACCTCAGAGCATCATCTCCGACCGTGACCCGCGCTTTACCAGCCTCATTCTGGCGGCGCCTACACGAGGTGTACGGATCCCAGCTCCGCTTTTCATCGTCTTACCACCCTCAGACGGATGGTCAGACCGAGGTCACCAATAAAACTCTCGGTAATATCCTCCGAAAGTTTGTTAGGGATGACCAGCAGTGGGACTTACACTTAGCCCACACGGAGATTGCGTACAACCGCGCTGTTTCGCCAGCCACGGGGATGTCGCCATTTTATTGCGACCTCGGCTACCACCCTCGTGTACCCGCGGGCTTCCTACGACCATCGCGGTTGCGCCTTGACACTCGTTGTCCTGCGCTTGCCGACTGGATCACCCACACGGCGACGATTATGAAGCGCGCACATGAGAGTCTAATCGACTCCCAGACCCGCATGGCCACGCGGGCAAACCGATCACGAATGGATCATCCATTCAAAGTCGGTGACGATGTGCATGTCGACGCACGCCACTTGCAACTCGAAGCGGATACGCTTCGCAAGTTCAGGGGGCGTTTCTTCGGTCCATGCCGCATCCTTCAGGCCGTCGGTTCTGATACTCCCGCTAGTCCGGCCAGCTTCCGTGTGAAGCTACCTGATTTCCTTCGACAGACTCGCGTACACGATGTTTACCTCGTCTCCTTGTTGCGTCCTTATCGCAGACCGTCCGAGCGCTTCGCCGGACGTCCTTATGAGCGCCCTCCACCTATCATGGTGTACGGTCACGAGAAGTTTGTTTTTTTCGACATCGTATCTCGCCGAGTTACCGACGACACCCCTCCACGCATCGAGTACCTTGTGCGTTGGAAGGGCTATCCTGATGAGGAGGCAACTTGGGAGCCACTCGAGCACCTGGCGCACCCCCGGATGTTGATGCGTGCATATGATCGCGCTCGTCGTGTTGAGGCATCTACTCCCACTCAGCTGACTGACCCTCTTCCTCCTCCGGCTAAGGAGATTGTTGAGGACGAGCCCGCTCCCTCTGAGGCCGTTCTTCAGCAGCAGATGGACGCCTCCACGCGTCCACAGCGCACTCGTCGACGTCCTCAGCGTCTTGGCGATTCTCTTTGATCACGTACTATCACCCTACTGATTCACACCTTCAGGTACTCCATCATCAACTTCTTCTGGATGTCAGCGTTTTGTGGCTCTGCTTCGACATCGACTCGACTCCTACTTCATCGACGTCATCGACCACCTCGACAATCACCTTCTCGACTTCAGCCATCTTATCGGCTTCAGCTACTTTGGACGTGATTACTTCACGCCACCACCCTACCCTATACATCCCCTTGCATCTGTCGCATGATGGTTCTCACTTAGCTGGGTCTCTTAGAGTTGGGCTCTCCCTTGGTATCGCATAGGCATGGGGACCGTAGCCTTATCTTGGCTTCCCTACTCCCAGATCTAGCTCCCTCCTCCCCAGTCGGTGAGTTGTGTGCATGTTTCCCTCACCCACTGCCCTCATCACCCTAGTGTCGACCCTTGCATGCCTTCTATTAGGCACATCTCCACCCTATTCCAGGCTCCCCCTTTTCCAGGGTCGACCCTACATAGTGTCATCCTTTTGTTGACCATTACCCGCCCTTGTGGTCTATCTGTTAGGGTCCTTGGTTTTGTTTCGCTACCACTCTCCCACCTTGAGCCTGATGGCCTATCCCACCTTCATGTGTGACTGCCCTTAGGAGTTTCGATTCTTAGGCTGCATTCACCCCCTCTGAGACCATCCCACTCTTAGTGATTCAGCGATGTGACATTATCTTGTGACATATTGCTTTTTTTCCTTTCAGCACCGAGGCAATTGCCTCCAGGACTTTAAGATTGTATATTGCTACATTTCATTTTCTGCTGTTAGTTAGGACATGTATACCAGACATTTGTTTTTCTTTTGACATTATGCATCTTAGGATGCATCACATGGAGTCCGCATGGAGCTTGCTCCGCATCCTAAATTTCTCAGCTTTCTTTACTGCTTTGCGGATAGCGTGTTTATGGCTCTTGCGATCCATTACAGGTCTGAGGATCGTGCAGCGGGCCTCCATCTGCCCTGGCCTACAACCAGGGCTTATTTGGCTATTTCCTAGTTCGGCCTGTGGGACCAGGCCGTGGCCTGCCCCACAGGTCGTGTGCTGTTCCAGTCCTGCCCGGTACCACTCTCGGTACCAGGCCAGTCCAGTCCAGTCAGTCAGTCAACTGGGGGTATACCCCAGCTGTTGTTTGTTTTTCCTCATTCTTCATTTTTGCACAGTTGGAGTACGTGCGGTGTTGAGTCTGCGTCGGAGTTGCGTTGTCCCTTCCAGCTCCATCTTCAGTTCCTCCTTCCTCAACCCCTTCTTCTCCATCCTGTCGGACCGTCGTCCCGCCGGGTCCGGCACATACATCATCATCATCACACGGTGTGAATGGCCTGGCACTACACTCCAGGACGAAGGTGCCAGGCCTAACTCCTACACAGATGAGGAGGGGGGGGAAGAGGCGAAGGAGAAGGGGGAAGAGATGAGAATGTTGTCAACCCAAATGTCGCTGATATCAATCCCAATAGTCCCCCCAATGTCTCTACCCAATGTGGAGCCCCAATCCCGAGTATCGTCAAATCTCTCTCTCTGTCTCTCTCTCTCTCTCATTCATAGCCGAAGAAGTAAGAGCGCTGGGAGGGGAAGAAGAAGGTGGTGGACTGGAGGAGGAAGAAAAAGATCCCTCTCTCTCTCTATACCCGACACTGACCTGCAAAAGGTGGTGCCTTGATGCAGGTGCGGATGTGCTGAAGAGGAAGCTGGAGCAATGGCTACGCAGGTAAGTCTCAGGCAAGTCCTCAGGCTGCCATCACCATCTCTCTCTCCCTGCGCTGCTCTACTCTATCAGCGCCCAGCGCTGAAGACTAGTCCTATTGTCGACTACTGCTGCGTGACTGTCGTCCGAAGTATGCCTCCTCGATCCTCTACTCAAGAATGCAGAAGTGAGGTCGGACCCAGCTATATGTAGCGCTGGATCGGCCTAAGTCGCCGAGTCTTGGCGCTCAAACTGAGGCTGGGCGTCAAAGTTTGGTGCCCAAACTAAGGCTGCTCCAGCGCCTACTGAAACGGCGCGGCCTCAAAGTCAGGGCCTTAGCGCCAAAACGCGCGCCAGGGCCTGTACCCCAAAACGAGGCCTACCGGACCTTTAAACTGGTACCGGTCCTACTCGGCCTAAACTCGGCCTACTGACCCTGCAGACCCTACTGAGGGTCGAAACAACGCAGACCCTACACCTACGGACCCCTAGTCTACCTCGTCGGGCCCAGCAGGTACTGAGTATGCCACAACCTCCCCCTACCCCACACTCCTAAAGAACTCCACCTTCTCTCCCTTTCCCTGCACCCTCCCCTCCACCCTCCCCTCTTGTGCTACTAGCAAACACATAGGAATGAGCATCGTTAGGAGAACAAATGATATGAAGATCAGAAGTGAAATAAACAGGAGTACGAAGATCTGAAGAGAAACGCGCAGCAGCATACCTCCCTTTTTACTCTGCCTCCAGTTGTAACGTGCAAGTGGGCAGTTAAGGCACACGGGGATATGGGCAGTTGTCGCTCGACCACAATCAACATGCGCAGCCTTGTATGTGTGAGGCATAGTAAAAGAGGAGCTGTTGCCCCAAAGAAACCCCAACTGAACACAATTCAAATGGTTTAATTATGATTCTTGTTGCTTGCTAAAGAGGTAAATTCTTTAGTTGTTGGGCTGGCTCAACTCGAATCAACTTGTCTGGCTGGAATAGGGGCTGTTTTGGTGGCAACTTACAAAACTCTCTCTCTCTCTCTCTCTCTCTCTCTCTCTCTCTCTCTCTCTCTCTCTCTCACACACACACACACACACACACACACACACACACACTCAGTTTTATATATGTTGGTCTTTCTTCTGTTGTCTGTCTTCCCCTTGATGTTTTCTAAGTTTTTGTGTGCCCAACTGAGCACCCTTAGGTAGTGCCAAACAGTCGGTGGTTCCTCTTTTGGAGTGCCTACTTCACTCTTATGGGGGCTGCTCGGTTCGGGATGTCTGTGTTGCCTGTCAGTGATGACATATGTTCGTCGGAGTGACTCCCTGGCGCAGTGGGTGGTGGGAACCAACAGTCTGCGGGGTTCAATCGTGATGTGAGTAGGTCATGTGCTGCTTTGCTCCGTGCTGGATGTGTGGACGTGCTCGTCTGCGCTCTACCGCTGCCCTGCTGCCTGTCCCGCTTGCTTCACATGTGGTTCTTCGCAGGTTGATGTGTTCGCTGTGCGGTGTGGCTGTGTTGTTCATGTTGTCTTGCGCTTCGCTGCTTCGCTGCCGTGCTGCTCATCCGCTGGATGTGCCTTTTGTGCTTGCCGCTTGTGTGCCCTGTGTGTTGGTCGCCTTGTTGCTTGTTCTTTGTGCTCCGCTGCACGGTTGCTGACCTGCTGGTCCGCTCGCCCTGTCGCCCCGTGCAGTGCTGTTGCCTTGTTTGTGCTGTCTTGTGCTTCACTACACAGTTGCCGCGCTGCATGCCCTGCGTGCCATGTCGTTCCTTGCAGTCGTTTTTGGCGTTGTGCAGCCGTGTTGCTTCTACTGTGTTGCCTGGTGCTCCACAGGGTTGCTGCCCGCTGCTATGTTCCGCTTGGGGACAGTCTGCCTTCAACAAGGGTCAAAGGGTTCATGACCCAAACCATCAAATATGGAGATTCCGCAGATTGTCGAGGGTTCAGCCTCCTGATGAGTCAGTGCAACTCCGACAAAACAATCTTTCATCTTTTGTTTTTTTTTGCTTTGTTTTTTTTGCTGTTTGTTCTTTTGTCTGTCTTGTTGCCAGGCTGCTTCTCGACTCTTGCCTTGTTTTATTTGCCTTACTGCTGGTCAGTTTGGTTTCTGTTTCTCTCCCTTCTTTTTTTTCGTTCTCTGGCTTTTGAAAGCTGGGCATTATAAGCATTCTTTTCTATGGGCATCCCTGGCTGCGGGCTCTTTCCTGGTGTTGTTTATAAGCACACTCTTCAACGCAACATGCCGTGACGCGGTCGCAGATGCCACACAATGCGAATATAACACACACACACACACACACACATCTGTCTGAAAACGGCGTCCGAAACATTGATGCTACTCTCATCATTAGACATAGTAATCCCCTACCTTCCACTGTCGGATGCATCTGTCCCATGTCCAGTCCGTGTACTGCAGTTGAAGAGTAAATGCTGCTCGTAGAGTCTGGTTTATAATTCCCTTCCCTCCACTACTGGATGCATCTGTCCCACGCCTACAAGTTTTTTTGTTGGCCTTCAAGGTGGGCCGACACGGTTTGTTGGAGCTGTGCGGTTATGAGCAATGATGTGCCGTACCTCGCGTGCCTTAAGAGTACAGACCTCTCTCTCTCTCTGTCTCTCTCTCTGTCTCTCTCTCTCTCTCACACACACACACACACACACACACACACACACACACAATCAATCAATTGTATGTTTGTCTGTTTTCCTATTGTTGTCTGTCCTCCCCCTAATATTTTCTAAGTGTTTTTGCCTACCCAAACTGAGCACCCTTAAGTAGTGCCAAACAGTCGGTGGTTCCTCGTTTGGAGTGCCTACTGCACTCTTATGGGGGCCGCTCAGTTCGGGATGCCTGTGTTGCCTGTAGGTGATGATGGATGCTCATCGGAGTGACTCCCTGGCTCAGTGGGTGGTGGGAACCAACAGTCTGCAGGATTCAATCGTGATGTGAGTAGGTCATGCGCTGCTTTGCTCCGTGTTGGATGTGTGGACTGCCTCGTCTGCGCACCACCGCCGCCTTGCTGCCTGCCCCGCTTGCTTTGCATGTTGTTCTCTGCAAGTTGCTGTGTTCGCTGTGTGGTGTGGCTGTGTTGTCGGTGTTGCCTTGCGCTTCGCTGCTCCGCTGCCTTGCTGCCCATCCGCTGGCCGTGCCTTCCGTGTTTCTGCGCTGCATGCCATGTCTTTCCTTGCAGTCGTTTTTGGCGTTGTGCAGCCGTGTTGCCTCTACTGTGCTGCCTGGTGCTCCACAGGGTCGCCGTCCGCTGCTATGTTCCGCTTGGGGACAGTCTGCCTTCAACAAGGGTCAAAGCGTTCATGACCCAAACCATCTAATACGGAGATTCCCGCAGATTGTCGAGGGTTCAGCCTCCTGATGAGTCGGTGCAACTCCGACGAAACAATCTTTCATCATCAGTTTTTATTTTATTTTATTTTCAGGCTCTGAATTTCTGAAACTTTTCTGGACTTTACTTTTTTCTGATTTGCCTGCCTTTTGTGCTTGTTGTTGTCTGCCGTCCTATATCCCTCGTGCCTTCCAGCCCTTGGTCATTTTTTTTGTTGCCTGCCGTGTCTGTCGCTGGTGTGTTGTCTTCCCTCCCTCCTCCCCCATGCCCTCCAGCCTATGTGTTGTCTTCTCGTCTGTGGCCTGTGTGTTTCGTTGTTCTCCCTTCCTTGCCTTTCGACTCAACTCCACTCAGATGCGTATTCTCCTCCTGAAGTGTTGCGATGGTATGGTGCATGGTTTTTACTGTGCAGAAGTGTCCGCAATATATGTTCACACACACAAGTCCATTTGGGGGAAGTACCCCCTGTGGAAGTTCCTTCACAGGGCTGTTACCCCGGTCCTATCATTCGAACTACTAAAGGTTGTGATATATATAGTTATCTGGTGCGAAGTATGAGTGAGTTTGTCTCTTATTCAAGGTGGGCCGACACCTCTCTCTCTCTCTCTCTCTCTCTCTCTCTCTCTCTCTCTCTCTCTCTCTCTCT
>BFEA01000025.1:437104-447401 GCA_003427395.1 Chara braunii | reverse complement strand
TCTCTCTCTCTCTCCAATACTAACCTGGAAGGTGGTGCCGTGCTGCAGGTACTTCGAAGACGAAGCTGGAGCTATGGCGCCACAGGTGAGTATCCCTGGCCTCCGCCAACCATCTCTCTCTCTCTCTCTCTCTCTCTCTCTCTCTCTCCTACTAGCGCCCAGCGCTGAAGACTACTGCTATCGCTACTACTACACCAGAGTGCCGCTGCCGAGTCCTGAAGACTACCTCCTGCCCTCTGCACGTGAAGTGCCTGGGAACTGCCTGCAGCCTACAGGGCGGGTCAGCATTATATAGCGCTGGCCCGTCCGAGAGGCTGCTCGCGCCTATACCAAAACGTGCCAGACCCTGGGGTTGATGCTCCACAAAATAGGCCATTATGGCCTGAGCTAAAACCCCGGTCTGGTGCCTGAGTTTCAGGGTAGGTCGATCTTGCGAGGGCCTGCAAATGGCCCGTCGTTTTCAGGCTGGAGGCCGAAACGACACAGGGGCTGAAACAGGCCCTACCCCTACGGACCCTTAGTCTACCAGGTCGGGCTCTGCTGGGCCCGTGTGGTACGGAGTATGCCACACGCAGCAGCACAAACGGCAAGACAAGCATGCAGCAAGAGGCACAAGAGAGCGCTGACAAATCAGCCAAACTCCGAAGCAAACTGGCAAGCTGCAAGGACAGAGAAGACAAGTGGATTCCCAGCAAGCAACAGAGAGTAGCATATGGCAGCACTCACAGAGTAGCGGAACTCTGCAGCAAACAGGCAAGCTGCATGGAAAGATGAGGCAAGTGTATGCGGAGAAAGGCGCAAGTCAGCAAAGCACCAGGCAGTCCTGACAAAGCAGCCAAACTGCACGGCAAACAGGCAAGCTGCAAGCAAAGACAGGGAAGTGGACGAGCAGCAATGCTGAGGAGGCAACAGAGACAAGGCAGTCAAAACTGCCAACGCGGAACCAAGCAGCAGAGAGAGAGAGAGAGAGAGAGAGAGAGAGAGAGAGAGAGAGAGAGAGAGAGAGAGAGAGAGAGAGATGCTGCACTGTGTTGAAATTTTGCACTGTGACTCTTAGCCGCCACGGGTCGAGCAGAGCACGAGTTAAAGTGTAATATTTTTCTGCTCTTCTCTTTGTTTCAAGAAAGTGCATCAGAATTTCATGCAATTTTTCTTGCACTGTTGCCTCTATACAACCATTCGCCTAAGCCGACTGAAGCAGGACTATCTCGTATTGGTGGAAACCCTCACCTCAAGATTACAAGTGAGACCCCGCTGCACAACACGATTTCCACAGTCCAGGCCACAGGGGCACCACTGGCAACATTCTTGTATCGTTGGGCGCACGGGATGTCCCGTGCAATATGCAGAGCGCGAAGAACCTGCCATGCTGACATAAGAACCTGTCTCCGCAGGGCAGAGTCCTGAGTAACAAAACAATCTGAAATGCAAGATTGCACAAGGGAAAAAAAAAAAAAAAAAAAAAAAAAAAAAAAAAAAAAAAAAAAAAAAAAAAAAACCATCATAACACAAATCAAAGACTGACAAAGAGAAAGAAATATACAAAAGAGTGTGTCATGTCAGAGGACTTCATTGCTTCTGTCCCTTTGCATTTCAGTGACCTGGAAAGCAGGCTCCAGCACATAGAAAGACAACAAAAATGAGCGGTGTGGAGGACGGCATATGATCAGCTTACAATAGCAGAGACTATGTGGGTATCTACAAGGTTTTCATACGACCTTGTTTCCATGAATACAAGGTACGGTCATTATAACCAGTATTTAGACTGAAAGATACCCAAATACAGCGATAAGTCCCGTACGTTGTATTCGAGGGAAGAAGGTAGACAGTGGACAGCCGCTCATGAGGGCTATCATTGCCATCTTTCCAAGTTTCCACAAAAGGGGGCACAGTTAACGCTAGAACAATGGAGGCCTAGCTTCACTACACACTACTCTTACATGCTTCTGTACATTTTCTAGACCCAATACATTCAAAATGTTCGGACTCATTCGAATGCACCCGGTCCAGAAAGTGAGCAAAAATGCATGTAGAGTGTTGGGTAGTGGAGCGATGCTCAATTACCCCTACAAGGCTAGAAATGCAATCAGACTCGACTCTGGACTTGCTCACAACATTCACACTTTAGAACCGATGGCAAAAGCGAACTCTTCCAACTCAGAAACAACAATGAACTTGTATTAAACTCAGTCTGAATCAACTGTACAACTTGAGGCTATGGCCGCCAAACAGTCTCTACCACCAGCCTCACTCTCCCACACTCTCGCATGAACGCACGTACGAGGATCACCCTGAATGTCCATGCTGTACACACACACACACTCTGTACACCCTGTCTACACCAACAGCTGGGCGGCTATGGCCACCGTCTTCTTCCTCCTCCTAGCTATGGCCGCCGGTGTCTCTCTCGCTGGTTTGCTATGGCCGCTGTCTTCTTCACAGCCCACTTCCTCTCCGGGCACCTGCAGTCCTCCACACACAAGATACCAAGGCAGCACTTCCACATGGCACACAGGCGAATGAATGAATGGCTGGACGCTGCCTCTTTATTTATACCTCTTCGGAGGTACCCGGGCCTGCCTCAAAACGTGTGGGTCTGGGCCAAAACATGTGGCCCAGGGAAGCTTCAAGATGTTTAGCCTTCTGGCCAAAACGTGTGGAACCCACAGCGTGGTCCAGAACCTTCCCCACGTGCAGCCCCTACCCCTGGTACTTGCTGACTGGACTGGCCTACAGGGACCTAAAACCTTCTAGAGCCTACAGACTTACAAACAGACTCTAGGCCTCAGTAGACTCAGATAGAGACTTCTAGAACAGACCTTCCTAAGCCGAACGGTAACAGACCTAACTCCTAATCTACAGACCTAGGGATCAAGTCTTAGACAGATCGCTGGGCCTATGTACAGGGTAAAGGCAAGGTCTAGGGATCAAATCTCACTCAGCACACAGGGTCAATGTACAGGGTTTGGGCACAGGTCCAGGGGTCGAATCTCTGTGTCTGCAAATGTCGGGTCTGGTGGGTGAAACCATTTCAGAAAGAACTACCTTCTTCGCCCGAATACAAAGTACGGTCATTATAGATAGCCGTATTTGGGCTATCTTTCCATCTAAATACAGTAATAATGACCGTACGACGTACGTTGTATTCGGGTGAAGGTATCTTTGCCTGTAGAAGTCTGACACGGCCATTCCGGAATCATCTTAATGTTAAATGGGGCAGGCGCCACCAGTGCGGTGCTACTTTTGTGCCCATTACCACTTCTGAGGCCAGGGCAATGCTATCCCGGCACGGACATGGCACTACCGTAGCGTAGTGGGGCATGCCCCTCTCTGAGAGAATGGCACACACAAGGAAGAAAGAGCATGTCATTGCCTGTTTTTCAGGCGCCTCAGTCCCTCAATGTGATCAGCACACTCCCAATCTCTTTCCCATTCCCACACAGGTAGTCAACGACCCCAACTTCTCACATACCAGTTTCTGAGCGATGGGTACAGTGACAGTTTCCTATTTGGGTATGCCATCACTTCTCATAGCCGTTGCTGAGCGCCACACAGTCGACCTTGTTACTTCTTGAGAGTCCCTTGCTAGTGGAGTGAGTGTTCATGCTGGCGGCCTGAGGAGAAAAGGAAGCGAAGGGGGGTGTTGCAGAGCGGAGACTCGATATAGCTCGGTGTTGGTTATGCTGGCCCACACAGACAGTGAATAAATGGCACAATAGTTACTTCAATAAGGGACGCACCCAAATTCCAGCTCTTTACCGGTAAGATCATCATCGTAAACCCGAATGATTTTTTTTTAATTTTTTTTTTGTAACTGTGAATCCAAAGGCCTACGAGGCTACGAGTAAAGAGTCAACTCCATACCATACATTTTCGCTCACTTCCACTCCGGGATCCTAGGGAGTTGTTCCTTCCAGGCTGTGTCGAAGTGGATACCTAGACCCTTTCCCTACTGGCGAAGCAGCCAGTGCTTCTTTCCTGTTACCGGGTCTCTTTCGAGTTAGGCAGGTGACATATCCACAGATTCCACACTGGTCGCAGACTTGCAGTGAGTCAAAAAGCTGTCAGTGACAAGTTGTGAAAATTTGAAAATACAGAAAAAGTGTTCAAGTCTTCAAGAGGAGTCAGAGAGGACCAAGAGGAGGAAAAAAAAGTAGAGAGTGCACAAAAGGAATTGAAAGAATGACCGAATTGAAAGAACGGCGATACGTACTACACTGGCATTTGAGACATCAGAGCTAAACTTGGAAGGACAGAGACTCTGGGGAGAAAAGAAAAGATTAGCATGCTACCTGGGCAAGGACGACATCATGAGAAGAAGCAAAAAAAAAAAAAAAAGACAAGAAATCAATCAATGACCATACATAGCTGGTGCTGGACCAAAGGTCTTCTGCATCATCTTAACTTCAGTGAATTCGAGTGAAATCAATCCTTTTTTTGTGCAATCACACCAGCTCCACCTCAAGTTACCCACCAAACAGACGATGCTGGGCACAATCAATGGCGCAGAGTGTGTTGCTGCCTCAGGGAATAGCTGAGTAGTGCTGAAGCACAAAGGAGAAGAGGAGGTGGGCCGCACAGTCTGGACGCCATCGCAGATTGCTTCTGGCGCGCTGACGAAGTCATCTGCACTAGTTCTCACTGGAAAAGCGGGGGGATGAGAGGGAAAGGTGGGGGGGAGAATCAGGGAAAGGCAAAAAAAGCACGGACAAGGCAAACATAAAAAAAGCAAGATGTACTGCAGAGCGTACTGGGATAGAAAACGGCCTCATGACAGTTTCCATTTCCCATCCCTCTTCAGCCCCCCCCCCTTGCATTTAAGCTCTGTGACATTGAGCTCTGACGTATATGAACTGTTAACAGTGTTAAGCCATTCCCTGTCCTCCTCATAGCCACATCCTCCCTGCCTACCTAGCCCCTTGCACGACAAACTTGATTATTTTCTAAGTTCATTGCATTTAACACGTTAAGAAGCCCCACAACTGGAAGGAGGGCTGTGGATAAAAACAAAACCTTCGACAGGCAACACTGGGTGCAGAGTGGCCTATACAACACTCACAAGGAGGGAGAGAGAGAGAGACTGGAGGTTGAAATGGCATGAATATGGACGAGGATGCACAGCAGGTGCATGGCATGAAGATGGGCTCACTTCCACCTCACAACCCGAAACAGAGAGCTATGTCCTGAGGGGGGCAAGTTCCACGAGTGGTTCGGGAGAGAGAGGAATGATCTGCGGCACACTTGTTAATTAATTAGTTAATTAATTAGATGGGTCCCTTTCGAACCGGACCCCATTTCGCAGGGGGGGGGGGGGGGGGGGGTTTAAACAATTTATGGGGGAAGGGAGGTGAATATAGGTAGAGAGGAGATTCAAAAAAAAAGAGGAGGAAAAGAGGAGAGAAGGAGTGACGGGTGAGAGACGGAATGAATCAGGACGTTCCTGAGGCCAGCGCACCAGTTATTAAGACAAGGAGGTAGGAGACGAGAGCGAAAAGAGATGCTCACCGGCCCTGCATGAAGTGCAGAATCAGGACACAGATAATCTGATGACCACGGGTTTTCTGGCACAGAGAGTTCAGTTTTTCACACAGACATCAGTGGTCGTCATTTTTTGCGGAGTCGTTACTACGACCCTGATTGAGAAAGATTTTGATGCATTTTTCAATCAGCTACGAGCGAGTCGCGTTGCTCTGTAACCTAGCAGATAGGGGGCGTGAGGCCTGGATGAGTTTGTCAGAGAATAAGTCAGTTTTAGCGAGCTTTGTTATGATCTGTTGGAAATCCCTTAGATACTCTAGTGTTCAGAAAATTGCGGTGGATTTCAGGAGGTGTTTAGCGATCATAAAAAAGGATTCGTAGTCTTCTCATCATCTATCCCAAAGTCCAGTAGCTTGTTCACGATCTTGGAGGATACTCTCAAAGCTGAAACCGGGTAAATGGCCCCGGCACCTCAATTGATTCATAAATTGTTTTGTACATGTCTTCATATGGGACGCTGGGCCCGATTCCCAGCACGTGCTGCTCCCCACGAATGAATTGGAGCATGTTTTCAAAAAAAATAAAAAAATAAAAAAAATCGATCAGCTAGCGAATGGTGAAAGGGATGATGCTTCCACGAGGTATAGACTAACAGGAGGTGCATGCCGGTAAAAGTCTTATGTGATTTCCATCGATTCCAGTAAATTTGGGCAAAAGATAAAAAAATAAAAAGTTCAAAAAAAAAAAAAAAAAAGGAAGCAGGTACAACACAAAACTGTGAAAAAAGATAGTTGTTTTTGTTTTTTAATTATAAAAAAAGTTATGTAAAAAAAAAAAGAAACCAGAAGCAGGAACAAAACGAAAGATCGCTTGTTGTTTGTTAGATTGTTACGCTGGAATTCTTACTACCGGTAGTTTATAAATTATTATGCACACTCGAGAGTCGAGAGTCAAGACCATTAACCCGTAAAATAACTAAACCGCAATGATCTGCGAGGATCAGGGTCCTCGGTAGGCCTATGGGGCCCTGTCTGCAGCCTTACCCGCCCTAAGTGAAGGCGGAGGTGCCCGCCCTAAGTGAAGGCGGGCCTGGCTTTTTGCAAGAGGCCCTCGACTGTCAATTTCATATTTGGGGTCCAGGCAGTTGCGACGCCCCAGTTGGTTGAAAGAAACACAGGCCGAGCACCGAAGACATTTCCACGGCCTACCGGGCCTTTCCAAGGAATGCAGGCCCTGGGCGTGATTCGCAGCCTCATACAGAGACAGTTGGGTGCCCAACCGAACGAGGCCCAGCAGCCCAGTAGCTGCTGCATCCAGGCAGCCTCCTGGGGCCTTCCGGAAGCTTCTGGGCCCAGGCCAGCCCAGCCAGGCTGCGAGAGCTGGCCATCTCTTTTCCATAAAGAAAAGAGCTCTGGCCAGGCAGCCTCATTCAGGCACTCGCATGCTGGCGGCAGCGCTGCTGGAGCTCATGCTCGTAGGCTGCTGCTAGCGCTGAGAGGCGAGGTGCAGCACGTGCGGTCGTGCAGAGGAGGAGGGCGCTGCTGAGGGCAGCGCCATAGCCCAGCCACCATAGCTGGTGGGCTTGGACTACAATGAAGCGCAGGGGTGGTCTTCGGGTCAAAGAGAGGACAGGGGTGGTGTAGTCCGGGGATAGGTGAAGGATGATGATGATGATGATGATGATGTGAGGGCACGTACCTTGTATTGGCAATGGTCTGCATGGGCGACATCTTCAAGTACTTCGGGCTGCCGCTGATGTCAACAGTTGCATTGTCTTTTCGTACTCTGTAGTAGCTGTGTAGGAGTAGGCTGGGCGCTGAGCGCCAAGTGTGAGTGTGAAGGAACTGGACTCTTGTGTTAGGAGGAGAGAGTATGCTCTCCATGAACATTGGTTTTCAGTGCTACGGATCTCCATTGGTGTATTATTGGTGCAATGCTGCTCTCTGGACACAGTGTGACTATTTGGCTTTCAATGTGATGGTGTGATCTGGAATTGTCATCTCGCTGTTACTTATTTTCCTTGCTATCTGAATTTGGGCGTTATATAGCTGTTTTTTTTTTGTTTTTTTTTTTTCCATTGTTGGTTGTCCCGCAGTGCACTCCTTTTTTTTCTTTTTTTTTTAATAACTCAGTGCACACTCCTTTCAACCATACCCCGCTGCAAACTGGTCATCATGACACATACCTTCCTCTTGGGATTTTTTTTTTTTTTTTTTTTCCAGTTCCAAGAGTTGTTCCAGGATCTCTGTGGGTGGGGGCCATCGAGATAGGATAGCAGAAAAAAGTCACCCAACTCGCCTTTTCAGCCGTGTTTCTTCGAGCTGTTGAAGAAACCAACAGCTCAACCTCCACCCACAGGCAGTACAGTCAGAAAACCTTTCGTATCTTGCGCTCATCCCTGCCGCACAGCAACACGCCTCCCCCTCCTCCCCCAAGCAATTGCCTGAGCACTTGCAGCAGCTCGACTTTCTGCTGCCCAGCACGAGTTCCTGTGGGCTGCCGCACTCCCGCATGTACATGAAAGTACCAAATGGATTGCCATTGCAAGATGATCCTGCACCGTGACGCTCCTGAGCGAATCGGATGGGAACCGCCTCCAATCCTCTGCTGATGTCCACGGATTTCTCGCTCGCAAACCATCGATTACTCCCATGCTCATTCCTTACACCAGCAGACGTCAATGGATCTCTACCACATACAGCCTCCTCCTTGCCTACTTCAACCCGAGCATCTCCATGTGCACTTCCTGCCAGCCCTGTGCCACTCCCAGTCATACCGACCAGTAGTAGCGGCCCCAAACTCCCACCAAACCCCTCTATTTCCTCTCGCACGTTACTCCTCATGCCGCCCGATGCGTCTTCTCTGACATCCTCCCCTTTCAGGCTGTGGATGAGTCTGTCACCCTCCTCCCCACCATCCCCTCCCCCTCCTGCACCCAACGCCTGTCGTTTACTGGGCTGCATGCCTGTGCTGTTTCCTCCTCCTCCATTCTCCCCTCCACCATTCACATCCCTTCTTCCCCCATATCCCGCCTCTTGGTGACGTTTACCGTGAGAGGGGGGAGGAGAAAGTACCTGGGAACCGCAGGCAAACATGGGGGGTGCAGTACAGTTGCGACAGTCGTCAGACGGGCACTGAAGCCGTACTGTACAGACATCTCCTCCTCCCCCACACTCCATTCTTGCACTTGCTCCTCGATGCTGTTGAATCCCTGTCCGCATGGTCCACCAGGGCCTATGGACAGTACCGTCGGGACCAGGAATATTACCAAGAACGGGAACGGGCCCAGGAACAGGAATGGGATAGGAAACTGGACCGGGAAAGGGAGCCTCTGTTGCCTGGGATGTGGTTTCATGCTTCACTTTAACTAACTTAGCGTCGGAAGTTGACTCGCATTTGGCTCCGCTGCGAAGTTTACCTGATCGCACTTCTTCCCCGGCGCTAGCTTGGAACCGTATCTCTGCCCCCACCTTGCGGTCTTGGCATTGAATTTCCCCTTTTGGAAAACACTTGTCACAACCCAGTGACCTCCTTTTCCTTTTCTCTCCTCTGTCACTCTGCTCCTCCTTGCATTCTTGCCGAACGGTGCTTCGCAATATTGTTTCCTTCACCAACTTCCCCCTCCCTACCTGGTACAGAAAAAGGCCATCACAAGTTTTCACAGCAGAAGACCGGTGCACGGTGTGAGGTCAAGGGAATCATAACCAAAATCCCGCAAACTCGAAATCAGATGCAAATGCAAGAAAGTCACGAAAGAAACTGACAGGTCCACAGATCGAATCTGAGAGGCTGAGAGAAATAAACGAGAAGGGCGAGAGCTCACAGTCAATCCTCCAGCAACAGGGAGTAATCTATGGTGTTCAGGGATTCTTTTTCCCCCGCAAGTCAAGAAAGTACATCAGTTCGGATCCACACTCTCGCTCCCGTCCTCCGGCCAAACCGAAGGGAGAGAGAGGGTGGAATTGATGTACTTTCTCGACTTGCCAGGGGACTAGGAACCGGACTCGTGCTCCGCAGAATGGATATGGAGCCAGGTGGTCATAAGGACCTGTTTTTTTTCCCTATATATATACTCTTTATAAAGGGAACAGAGGGTCTCGCGTGACGCTCCCGTGAGCCTGGGCTCCCTGTGTTGGGAAAATGGTCTGGGGCAAGGCATGGGCCCAAGGGAAACCCGCAAAAAGTGCAGAGATCTTTTTTTTTTTTGTCCACGAGGGTCCGGAGCCTGGTGCGCTGCGGCGGAGGCACTTTGGGCTTAGGGCCGCACACATTTTTTCAGCAGCGCGCCTTGGGACGCGCGTTTTTTTTATGGATTCAAGCGGAGGGCGGCGCGCATCGTGGGCGGGGCCTCATGTTCGAATACAAGTGCAGAGCAGCCTCGCACAGTTCAAACTCTACCCCTCTTAAGCCACAACACAAAGAGAGAGAGGGCAGGGGGGCAGGGGAGAGAGAATTTGCCATGGAACTCTGGCTGTTCACACACACAGGGAGGGAGGGGGGAGAGAGAGAGAGAGAGAGAGAGAGAGAGAGAGAGAGAGAGAGAGAGAGAGAGAGAGAGAGAGAGAGAGAGAGAGATGGGACCAAACCTACTCGTTTCGTTTTCGCCACGGGTGTGAATGGAAGCACACAGCGCAGAGAGAGAGAGAGAGAGAGAGAGAGAGAGAGAGAGAGAGAGAGAGAGAGAGAGAGAGAGACCCTCTTCCCCGAGCATGATGAACCCAAGCTAACTTTCCGGGCCGGCTCGGCGAAAATGACGGTGCGTCGTGCATGGGGGAAGACTGGAGTGCCGGGGGGGAGAGGGAAGGAGCACGTGCGCGCG
>BFEA01000025.1:419496-436739 GCA_003427395.1 Chara braunii | reverse complement strand
GGGAGGGAGGGAGGGAGGGAGGGAGGGAGGGAGCTCCGCTGCTCTCGACATCCAGAAAACAAAAAAAGTTATGGCGCTGTATCTTCCCATGTTATAGCCGTAGATGGGTCAAACTTGTTTCTTTTAAAGAAAACAAGTCAGCCACCAGCGGTGAAGCCGCGGCCCAGCACAAACTCCACCCCATCCCGGGCACAAGAGGAAAGAAACAGAAAAGGGGAAAACTCAACCCCTGGGACAACAGGAAAAAAAGCAATTCTGAATGGGCAATCCCACTTGGGTGCATCTGGCCGCAACTCCATCCAGGAGAAAGAGAAAAAAATGCCATAAGAAAACAGCACTGCTTTGCACGGGAAGAACCGAAAAAGCTCAAAGAGGGGGGGGGGGGGAAACAAAAGCTAAAAAACCCTCAGCAGCGTGAGTGCCCTCAGAATTAGGGTGAGTATGCCCTAAGAATAGGATTCAAGCTTGGAACTCTGATATTGGGCCCGTAGAAGACTGCATGAGCCTGGCGTCCAAAGTTCCCGTCCGACAAGGTTCGTCTGCTTCCGCTTCCGCTTCCACTAGGGATGGGGGGTTGGCCCAGCCTAGGTGCTTATCACTGCTCTCTGGTCCAAGGTGCCCTCGATACTGGTAGCGTGATGGTCCTGAGTGCTGGTCACAGTGAGGTAGGATAGTAGGGACAGGAGGTGGGGTGGGAGTATGAACGTGGGGATGGGTATGGCAGGTGGCTTATCCTGTCAGGACAATTATGGGCTGCCGCTGCCAGCAATCCCCACGGGTCTGGTCCTTGGCGTCTACAACACACTGGGCGTTAAAAAGAAAAAAAAAACAAGAAAAAAGAAAAAAACAAAGGATTTGAGCTCTGAACGGGCAAGCACTTTATGAAAAGCATCTGGCTGCAATGAGGGCCAGATGCGAACGAATCAGGCTGAACATGCCACCTAGCACTTTCCAAATGCATCTGACAGCAATTAGGGCCAGATGCGGACGAATCGGGCTGCACCCCCAGAGCTTTCTCAAAGAAAGTCCTCGTGTGAGTATGCTCGACCCGACACTGCTGCTGCTACGAACCAAAAAAAAAAAAGGGAATCAGAAGTGACTGCATCAGGCGCAAGGTTCCATAGACCCATACCGTAGGATAGCTTAGTCCTGGTAAGTCGATTTAAAGCTGGTCCTCTGTCCCATATAGGGGGGTAGTTCTTAATTAGTACATAGCTCAGGGTAGGTAGTGTGAGATTAAAAAAAAGACTATTGAGAGAAGAAAATAGAGTAGTAAAAATGCAGGTGTTCCCCATATGAGGAGAAGGCAGCTTGCATTTTATGTATACAGAAAAAAAAAAAAAAAAAAAAAGACAAAAAAGAAAACAGAATAAAAAAGCAAATGCGGAATAAGGAGGCATAGGGAGGCCGCATTAGGCACGACGGGGAAGGATTAAGGAGAGTAACACTACAGGGCAGGGGCAGAGCTCTGCGTGGTACATCCTCCTGAAGAGGGAGCAATTGTTGCATACTAGTGAATACTTCACCAAGAATGGGCAGAACCAAAGATCAAGCAATATAGGATGAGGCTGATGAGCATGTATACAGCGGAAGTCTGAGAAATGGACTGACTCACACAGACTGAACTCACCCAAACATCACTCAACACACAAGCAATCGTGAGATGGTGGGGTCTGAAGCCATACATAGACGATGCTTCAGGGCCCGTACAACCATACACAGATGAGTGGTGGGAGGAGAGATGATGGAGGTGGGAGATATGGACAGCGCCAGATGTCACCGAGATAGAATCCAGAAGGTCACCGATATGGTAGCCCAAAATGTCACCGAACAAAATTAGAATGTCGTGGACATAAGTCACCAATGTCGGAGGTACAGAATCCTAATGTAACCGATGTCCGATCTGTGATGCCGCCAGGTATCAATCCCAACTATCTCCAATGTCTCGAATCCGGTAAGTATCACAGCCTCCTACCACCAAAGTCCCATTACTGATCTCTGTCCAACTCGTATCAATAGTCTCCAATCCGAAGAAGAAGAAAAAGAAGTCTGAGTCTGAAGAAGAAGAAGAAGAAGAAGAAGAAGAAGAAGAAGTCTGAAGGAGAAGAAGAAGAAGAGAGGGGCAGAGCATCGGCGGAGATGGCGAGTAGCTCTAGGCCCTACCTGATGATACAAGGTGGCGCCTTGGCTGTTGCAGGAGACGGCTGTGCTGCTGGGAGCTATGGCGCTCGTGGCTGCTGTCAGGTAAGTCTACCTCCTCGCTCTCTCTACAGCCAGCGCTACACCTAGCGCTGCGCTGAACCGAAATAGCACAGCGGCGTTCCTCAATGCTGCTGTCCTCCAAACTCTTCGAAATGGCTGTTGGCTGGGCCTAAGTACCGGCCGGCGGCCAGTTTGGCCTCTGCCTCCCAAGGTGGCCTCCCATCTGAACCATCGGATCTATCGTCCGATCCGTGGTTCAGGTCGGACCGGTTTTCGGGAAGCAGGCTGCCTAAACGGCGGCCTGGTCCAAATGAAAATGTTTGGCCATTTCCAGCCCAGGGCCTGCGGCTGCAGGGCCTGGTCTAGAGCTGGTTGTGTAAGGCCAAAAGGGCGGCCTAAGGCCTGAATTATCACGTCCAGGCCCTCAGAACCCCTCAGCCTAGTCGTCGGGCCTGAAAGGGCCTGTGTGGAATGCAGTATGTAACAGCAATCAATGCCGCTGTGTCAGGGCCTTCCGGCCATATCGGGGAGGAGCGCTGTGCGGGTACCATTCACGTAAGGGACGTTGGACCTACTTTCCAGCTGTTAAAATAGAATGTGCAATACCCGGGATAAAAACGGGAAAAGAAAAATAAGAAAGAAAGAAAGAAAGAAAAGAAACAAAAAGAAAAATTAAGGGTTTGGAGCACCAAACCCCACACAACCTTTTACCCACAGCGTGCCATGAATGACTTGGAACTCTTACCATTTCGCAAGAGGATTGAACGGGTGGTACCGACGCGCACAGAACGGGCATGGCAATCAAGCAAGCAAAGTTAGCAAACCCAGCAGACTGAGCAGAGCTAAGACTCCAACTCAATAATCCAAGAGTCCACAGTTATACTGGGTTAAGAAATAGTCCAAAGAAGTAAAGAAGCCAAGATTAGGCACTGGACATTCAGAGAAGGTGGGCGAGGGAGCCATGGGAAGAGTCGGAACTTGAAAGACCACGTACCAATAAAACAGATCCGCTGGAAAAGAAGAGAAGTACACGATGATCAGACCTGTTAAAAAAAAAAAAAAGAAAAAGAAAAAAAAGATGATCACAACGGTAAGGATCACAAGAGTCTCTCTCCAGTGCCTAACTGCAGATGCAGCTCTCCCAATTAACAGTTGGCCACGTGGACTTTTGGTGGTCCACGCGATCCAGTCGAGGCAAAAAAAGAACGAGTCCAGCCACCTGTTGTATAAGCTGTAAAACAGTTCAGACCAGGAGCCGGAAAACATCGCATATACTGTCTAATTAAATGCAAAAAAAAAAAAAAAAAAAAAAAAAAAGAGTAGACTTCCACTCGTCCAAGCGAAAGGAGCCGTGGTCCTCCCTATTGCCCTCCACCCTCCACCTCCTCCCGTCCCAAATATGGTACCAGATTTTCTCTGGACCTACCTTCCCATGTCCTTCTCCAAGACTGAGAGAATCCGGTACGGTACGGTATGATCAGAAAGACGACTCTGTGCCAGATTGTTACTATGAAAACAAATGCGTGAAGGAAAGAACACAAGGCAACCCTGTCCTTCCAGACATCCGTTAAAATTGGAACGATACAGGGAAGATAGAATCGGATTACCATGGCCCCTGCCCAAGGATGACACACAGAAATCGACAAATGGTCCAAAAAAGAAAGAAAAAAAGAAAAAAAGAAAAAAAGAAAAAAAGAAAAAAAGAAAAAAAGGAAAAAAGAAAAAAAGGAAAAAAAGGAAAAAAGAAAAAAAGAAAAAAAAGAAAAAAAAGGCAATTCTGTGAGTCTGTGGGGCAATATGCATATGGAAGGAACGCTGTTGCGTCACATTGGGGGGCAAATCTGAAAGATCGCAAACGACGCAAAGAGAAGGTTTGGGGGGGAAGAGTCGCCAGCTGGGCCTCGCTCAGTTGGTACACTCCCCCTGGACTGAACTGTTCAGACCTGAGTCCGGACTGCACTGGAAGCAGATGAGTTCAAAATATTACAATTATTGTGAATGACCAACCGTCTTCTCCCAAATAGAAAGCCTGGTCATCATAGCGTCTATTTGGACTGCAAATTGCAACAAATACGGCTATATTGACCCGCCGTGTTCTATTCACGTGAAGACTGTAGGCCCGGTCCATTCGACGATGATTCGACGATCATATCTCAAGGCCGCCGTCCCTTGCGGTTTGGGGGTAGTCAACACATCTTATAGAAGCCAAGATCAGATGCAAGAGGCGGCGAACAAAGAGGCCGCTCCTTGCGGCCAAACCAGATGAGGAGAGCAGGACCGAGCGGAACTTCCCCCAGACATGGCTACTGGACGACAAGACTGCAATTCTCGAAAGACAGTACTCGAGATAGAAGAAATGGCACTCTGTTCCAGATACCCTAGCTACTTAAACGTGACTCGATCAAGAGACCAGACAGAAGACACCCAGCCTTCCTATCCCTTGCAGTAATCATTCCACAGAGCGCACCGCAAAGTGGATCGATGCCGGAAATAGCTTAAACTGCCAGTACACGGCCCCAGCCTTGCTGAAAAGAAAACTCGTCGCCAGCGAAAATTTCGGCGGCCCAGCGCCGTAGATAAATTGAATCGGCGGCGGGCGGCCTCCGAAAAGGGCCTGCAGTCGATAGCTGTATGTATTGGTGGTTAAATGGGTGGTAGGTTAGCATACCCCCAGGGCAAGAATAGTTGGAATAGCTAATGAAGGACACACATAAAGCATGAAGGGCTGACCAGGGACATCTTCCAATTTACAGTTTTAACAGTCAGTCCGCCCGGGGTAGATTGAGAGGGAGATATTATTCTTTCTGCTATGATTTTCAGGCATGTTTTTGAAAAGGGTTTAAAAAGCCGTTACATCGACAGAGGGACGGGACAGTTTGCCAAATGCATGGGCATGACGCACACAGTCAATCCTTTCGCAGGGAAGCAATCAATGCGGTCAGAGGGTTCCCCGGGCCCAGCGGGCCGCACCGTGGAGAAGCATTGAAGTCGGTCGGCTTTACATGTCATCTTCACCTGCTGGTGGAATAGGAAACGGACTGATGCTCCCCAGAATAGGAGCCAATTAAAAAGAAAACACGGGAAAAAAAAAAAAAAAGAACAGGGGAAGGCATGGAGGGGGGAAAAAGAAGTCCATGGTTAATACTGTGATACACAGAGCAAGATTGGTGGAGTGTCTCTTTTTTTTCCCTTGCGCAGGGGCTATGCTAGCTAATCTTCTCGTTCTCTGTATCGTTCCAATTTTAACGGATGTCCTGAAGGACAGATTGGTAGAGTTCTCTGTCCAAAAAAAAAAAAAGAAAAATAAAGAAAGGACTGGTGAAGTGGTAGGATAGTAGTACTGCAGTAGTAAATTACTCTTATCGATTACAGAATGATCATTTTGTTTTCATCAGGAGAGGACAGGGTGAGGAAGTGTAACTACTACCTAGTGATATGGTGATACGGTGATACGGTGATTACACCATTGCGGAAGGTTGGTGCAACATGTGTGATGCAGGACTCCTGTGATTGGGATTGTGCACAGGATGATGGGGAAGTCGATGGCCAACATGAAAATTGAGGAATTTGAGAATGCAATATGTATTTGTAAGAGGGCGAAGAATTTAGAAAATTAAAAATTTCGAGGATAAAACATTCTTTATGAACAAACAAAGGTGCAGAGGGTGGCTTCTTTTCGCAGAAACATAAGTTAGATTATTTATTAGTGTGAGTCTGTGACGATGACGATGATGATGATGATGATGATGATGATGATGATGGCAGCAGGGCTTTTGCAGTGGATTGAATTTGATGGGGTTGCCAAAGGGAGCACCTTCTATGTTGGGACAGTTTATGTGCGATTGTAGCGGGGTTCATGACAGCGTGAGCTGGGATAGCAAGCTAACAATTGCAGGATTTGTATGCGGAGATGATCGAAGTAATAAGAAAGCTTTTCCCAAATTATATCCTTGCGACAGCATGGGTACAGCTTCGGATAGCGACTGTCAAAATGACAGAAGGAATATGGAAGGTTTTCCCAGATAATGTCAGGAAAGACAGACACAGAGAGAGAGAGAGAGAGAGAGAGAGAGAGAGAGAGAGAGAGAGAGAGAGAGAGAGAGAGAGAGAGAGTACTGTATTCGAGCTCTGACTTGCCACCACCGTGAAATAGGAACCAAACTGACCATTCCCTACCATACCAGCCCTGCAGCTTCTCTCTTGCTTCCCTTTCTTTTTGTTTTTCTTTTCTCCTCCTAATTTCCCCACCTGGACAATTACCTGTTATAAATTCCACTTTTTTCGATTTCCCCACCTGGACAATCTCCGTCATCAATTCCATTTTCACCACCACCTTCTCCCCTGTGCAGCTCCTTTTCCTCGCCGAATCTGAACTGCACACTGGACCACCGGCTTGCGTGGCTGTCTGATTCAGCAACGTCCCTGCCATGGCAGTCTCTAGCGTGCATCTCCTCTTCCTCGCAGATTCCGAGCTGCGTGCCGGAAGAGTGCTCTGCACACATGTTCTAGTGTTAAATAATAAACCCGCCGCCTCGACAGCCTCTGTCACGCATTTTGCTTTCACTGCCACCACCTTTCGTTCGGTGCCGCTTCTTCTCCTCTTCCTCCTCCTCCTCCTCCTCCCCCCTGACTCCAAACTGCACCCTTGGCAACAGCCAACCCTCAAAAAACTCAGGTCTGCTTCATCCTGTTCTGCTCTTGTTCTCAGTTTTGAGAATGGCGGTTCTTTCGTCAAGAACCGTTCGTCAAAGTCCTCCTTTCTGTTTTCTCTTTTCCTCGCCGTTTCCGCTCCAACTCCCCTTTCCAACAGGTTTATCTGAGCTATGTCGTCATCGAGCCTGCGAAGTGCCATTTCTGTGGCGTTGTTCTCTTTCCCCCATGGATCGCTGGCATGTGCCCCACCTGCCTGTTGTGCTCGTACAGACTGATTTACAGTCTTTTTCTCCTGGGGAGTTGTCGTGGCAGAATCTACCTGCACTCCTTCAGAGTCGGACTGATTTACAGCCCTTGTCTGCAGGGGAGTTGGATCGGAAACGGCATGTGCTCCTACGGACTGATCGAGTGTCTTTTTCCCCTTACTACTTCCGCAGCTAATCCCGACATCCTCGACGTTTTCTTTGTCCTCCGCCACAACCTTTCCCACGCACACATTGTCCTCCGCTCGATAACGTAGGGCCTGTGGACCTGAGACGGTGGTCACATTATGTGTGTTTTTCTCTACCTGCGGCAGCGGCAAATGCACTCTCCTAAGTGTCCTTGCTAATCTTTTCATCGACAAAACGAAACTGCACCCGGGCCATCTATAACGTCGAGCCTGCGGGCCGGAGGGGGCAATACTCTGCTGTTTCTGTGGAATCTGTACGCGTGGCAAGTGCACCGCCCTCGCTAATCTTTTCATTGTCAAAACGGAAGTGCATCCGGATCTGGCGACACACCCGTACTTTCCCTCCACTTTCGTTAGCTTCTGATGAATCTGATCCAACAGCTGCACTTCTCCTGCTGCAGTCCCTGAAACGTTCACTTCGGACCGAGGAGTTTTACCGAGCACAGTCACTGTGTTTGACGGCAATGCAGCAGCCTGCTGGTAATGCACGACATGGTACAGCAACTCTCCCTCTGCCTCTTTTCTATCCTTCGATTCCTTTCCAAATTCTTCATCATCGTGATTAACGAGTCCGGTACACATAATTGGGCTTGCCGACTAAGCTGCTGATAAACCGATTATCTTGGCAAGCTGTTGGAGGCGCTGCACGATTACAACTTTGCGGACATGAAACAAATTGCTTGTTTTCCCTGCTACACGTGTGTTCATCGACTTGCTCCACCCCCTCATCAGTGATGAGATAACCATCTGCTACAGGATCCCTAGACTCGTGGACATAGTTTTTTGGTCTTTCATTTACCGCTACGCTGTTGCTGTTGCCTACGACTACCTCAGGTAGTTTACAGCCCAAGGGTGGAATTCTCCAGTGGCTACTGACCCTTTCCTTGTTGCGAATCAAAGCCGTGCCTTCGGAGGACTGGGAGTCCGATTCGGAACCCCCTTTGCAGGAAGGGGGACGCACCCCGCTTCCGTGCCTATCGACTCTCGCATTTCCTGCTGGTATCGATCCTTCAGCCTGCTCCGCTTCGAACTTGGGGACAGTCTCTCTCCTCCCAGTGAGAGCTTGCCCTGGGCACTGTCCAGCAACAAGCTCCTTACAATCGTTTTTTTCAGGCTCTCCCATGCCCACTGCTCCATTACTTGACCCAATTGTGAATCCAAATGCTGCTGCTCTCCTCTCTTCCGATGACGGAACTCGTTCCCCAGCTCTGCCCAGCTTATCATCGCTTGTCATACTTTTCATAACCGCCAACGGGTCAGTTACCGGACCTCCACAAGCCTTAGGGGAGGGTTCTCCTGTGCTCTCCGTGACAAAATGCTGAAATCGCTCTGCACCGTTGCCTTTCACATCCTTCATCAGCTCGCGGTTCGGCAACTGGTTCCTTTGGAAACTTGCGCCGTCAACGAGGGGGAATTCATCCTTGGACAGATGTCCACCGCTACCATCTGCCGCCCCCTTCGGAAGGGGGGTTGTCATCCTGAAAGCACATCCCTGTTCCTCGTTCTCTGACTTGGGTGTTTTCAGTAAGATTCTGGTCTTCTCCTCCTCATCAGCCCCGAGATTACTCATCTTTCCACTACTTCCGTCGACAGGCTTTCCACCACGTCCATCAGAATGACTACTGGTACGTTGCAGATCACGCTGCAAAGTCTCAATGCAGGATGGTTGATCAGCTGCAAATGGAGTTGAAACTGCTGACTTCCGAGCGGAAGCTCCCAAGCGCCTCCGCATGTCCTCCTCCTCCTCTTCCACCTTCACGGATACGGGAATCGCTTCCTTCCTCACGGTTCTATGCCCTCCAGATGCAGTCGACTCCGTTAGGAAGTGTTCCGTAAACGGGACTGTCATTTGACTGTCATCGTCCCCTTGGTCCAGTCCATACTGTGAACCTCTCAAGCTCTGCAATGCCTTTCTTGTGTTTTCAGGCGCCGTACTGGCGTTCTGGGGGTTCAAGGTCCAGGTGCAATCCGCAGCTGCTGCTTTCCTAGGCATTCCTCCCCCTGTGGACTTCGTTTTCTCAAATTGAGAAATGAGCGCCGGCTTAGCGAGTTGACTGTGAGCCCTTTGGCTACCCTTGCCCCTGCTGCTCAGCACTGATGGTTCAAGTCCCCCCTTGCCCTCTTGTTGTTGGCTATCAAGTTGTATAGCTTCCCGAAGCTTTTCCGGATGACCGGGTCTCCTTCCCAATACATGCTGGGATTGGTCCACGGCCATGATTGCAGAATGCACTGCAGTGTCTTGCTTGACATGGATGTTTGCTTGATAGTCCACTTGCGCGCGGTCCTGCTGCGAGCGGCCAGGCCTGTTCTCCTCCCTCCTCCTCTTTTCCATGCCGTATTTAGTCCAACCTTCTTGACTGTCTCTATGCGCATCATTTGTTTGAGCCCTGCCTGATGGTGCAGCTCCGTTCTCAGCACCCGCATGCGAGTCGCCTTTCTGTTCCACTCTTCCCTGAAAAACTTGAAATTCTTCATCTTCGAGAGCACGAGAGCAACTTCTTTGAGTCCTGACCGCTGTATCCTCCTCCTTATTTCCCGCATCCATCGCCTTCCCACCACAATGGGCTGGCAACCCCAGATTCTCTGCGCGCGCACCACTTTTCGCCTCCATCACCTGACTCGCCTTTGCATCGCTGCTTGCCACCCGAACGCGGACCTCAGTCACTCTCACTCCGTCGCACTCGATGTGCTCATTGCCGAACGGAATTTGCAGTCCGGCCTTTGGTACTCCTTTGCATATTTCGCTTGAAAACCGGATTACATCGCTCGCGTTCACACTGCACGGGCGACCAGTGTTGATGTCCGTTCTTTCACTATTCACAGCCTGAGTTTCATTACCTGTGTTGCATCCGCGACACTCCTGCTGCATTCTCTCTTCTACCCCCCCACTTCCCCTCTCATTACTTCCAACACCCCCACCACTTGCACCGCATCGACCGCTGTTCGCTGCAACATCATCTCCACCACATCGCTTAGTATTATCGTATTTTCTCCTTCTCTGGTATACACTTTCCACCCTATTGTTGCCACCCTTCTCTAACACAGGGTTGTGTGCAGAGGGAACACGAGTTTGCACCTCAGTTTCAGTTTCAGGATGCTTCCCGTCACCGGATGGTATGGCGGCCATGGCTGCATTCTCCTCCCTTGCCGTGCCTGATCTGTTCTCTCCTTCCGAACGATCTGAATTGGAACTACCCATCTTGCACGCTTGCTCCCTTGCCAGGCAGGCACCCATCGGCACTGGGTCGGATACATCGGCAATGATGGGTCTACCCCCCTCATTTTCTGTCGTATACCCTTGCCCGCCACCTCGCTTTTTTGACTCTGATCCAGGCTCAGCGGCCGCTCCTCCCTCAGGTGCCGGCAATACCACCTCCCCCCTCTGCACCTCGGACAGTGCTGCTTCACCTGTGGAGACTGACACCCCTCCGCTCCTCAGTGGAGATCGTGTCACATTGTGCACATCGTGCGGCTGCTGTACATCGGCAGAGGCCCTAACCTGATCCATGGCAGACGATATCAAATAAATAAAACATTTATTAAAACACTACCAAATTAGCAGCAGCAGGAGGAGCAACAAGTGGATCTGCACAATGTCATCTGAGCCTGAGCCCTCCTCCGTGCAAGCACGGATTCGAACCAGCGACCTCGGCCTCGAGAGCCAAGTCGCAATTTAGCATCAGCCTTACTTTCAAATTCAAATTGGCACTTGCTTGCACAAATGGTAACTTTTACTCTCTGCAATTTTCGACCCTGTAATTTTCATTTTTTGCACAGAATAATGATGTCAACCATAACGAACAAAAATCGATAGCGATACAAACCGCAATGAACAGATACAAGCAGTGTGTTATGCATGATGTATATAATACTATGTGGAAAAAAGTACCACTACTACCACAAGATTATCCGCCTTCTGTTCTGTGCATCCCCGTGTCGGAACCAGTCGTTCAATCCTCCTAGAATAGCATTTGTATTTGCAGTTATTTTAACCCTAAAACCCAAATGTGCGAGGATTTGACCCCTCAGCAGTGCTGGGAAAGGCCTTGTCCGCCCTAAGTGAAGGTGGGCCTGCCAATATGTGCCAGGGCCTGGGTACAGGCCAGTGTGATCACCCTAAAGGGGTCGTATATGTGCGGGGAATGAGCCTTCACGAAGCCCTTAACAGACATGCACATGTTCTGGGCAGAGGCCCTCAGCAAGCCCTGTGGCCGCCCTAAGTGAAGGCGGGCCTGAATATTCACAAGAGGCCAAGATTTGACTTTCATATGTGGGTATCAGACAGTTGCGGCATGCCAGTTGATTACAGAGCAACGTGAGCCTCTCCAGGCTCTTTCCGCAAGTTGCAGCCTCAACGGGCAGTTGAGCCCAGGGCCCCGTTACAGTTAAGGCCCTGGGTGTGTGCTTTCAGAGGCCGACACATCATACAACAGCCATGGACCAATGAGATTTCAGCATTGTCGGCACAAAGTGGGCGTGAGCGAATGAGATCACAGCGAGCATGTGGAGGCCCGTGGACTGCCTGGACGTGCCCAACTGTAAAGGGCCCAGGCCTGTAACTGCAACTGGGCCTGCACGCAGGCACTGAACCCCTTCTGGAAGCTACTGGATGCTCACCCAGCCAGGCCCAGAGGCAGCAGAGGCTGAGCTCACTTTCCATATAGGAAAGTGAGAATCCCTGGGGAAGGATGCTGGCCTAGTCAGGCAATGCGGCCACGCTGCTGCGTTGCAACTTCGTGTTTTCCACGAAGCTGCCGACTGGGTCGTGCACGCGGGCGCTGGGGTGTGAGGTGCACTGCTGGGGTGTGGGCGCACGGCAGCCATAGCCGGGCTGCTGGGAACGGGTCTAGATGGCGATGGTGGTCTTTGGGTGTTGAGAATGCACACTGTGGGAAGTCAGCAGTGATGAGTAGAGACGAGATACATACCTGGTGCATGAGGGAGGTCAGCTATGGTGTTGACGTCATGTACATTGGTCTTCAAGGTCGAAGTGAGCCTGTTGCGTGAACACTGGTGTAGTACGATAGGCCAGTACTGTAGGCTGGGCGCTGGGCGCCAGTCAGAGTAGGAGCGGCATTGGATACGGTGTTGGTGTGGCCTGAGGGTTTGGACATTGGCTCGTGAGTTCATTGTATTGCTCTTATCTGGATGGAATCTCGGTGCATTTGCACTCTCTGCTTGCACATGATTACTTGGACATCTGTGTGATTTTGCAATTTGGTTTTCTGTATATCGCTCTTGCTCATAGTCCTTGCAAATGAAAAGAAAGTCTTAAAAATATTTGAACCAAAAGTATTTGAGACTTTTTTAGTCCAAATGTGAAGCTTTAAACCCCATTACATTTTGCTGTGCTTCCCTTAGACTGAGAGCCAAAGACGGAAAAAAAAAACGAAAACTCTTCTCCCGAATATAACGCCCTGTCATTATAGCTGTATTTGGGGCACTGTTCAGTCCAGGTGCAGCCATAATGACCGGGTGTTCTATTTGAGTGAAGACGGTAGGTGTCTTACATAGCAAAAGACTGACACCAGGGTCAGACTCTCTGTATTTATTTATTTATTTATTTATTTATTTATTTATTTATTTATTTATTTATTTATTTATTTTGAAACCATCGTGCGCGCACCAGATTTAGTGTGAAGTTCGGTCGCACACTTTGATAACTATAGGTGACCTTACGGCCGCCCTCAAAACCACATTCGTAAGCTGACAGTTTTTCCTTCCCCGAAAGTGTCCTTGAAGCCGAGCTCATTTATGGGATTCAGGAATTTGGCAAGTTCCAGTTAAGTAATACCACTGCAGACAAGAAATATTTCAATTTTGCTAATACGTGGTGATGAAAGCTGTTGCATGCAAAGCCCAATTATTGGCCCATAATTCTCATATTTCTGAATCCCTTGTTTTAGTACTCTATGTTGGCTCCCTTGAAATAAATACCATATTGTCTCCTTATTTTCACAACAGGCTCCTTGAAAACTTCGGGCAACTATTTCGCACAGTTCGGAGGGCACTTCAGGAAGTCTGTGCCAAATCAGATTGAAGTTTTGACCCCTATCCCTTTTGATGATGCCAGAAGTCGTTTTGATATACGATTTTACCTTAAGAAAAAAAGCTTTTACTCCAGAGCGGATTAGTTTGAGAATCCGTTTACCTCGGATTGTTCGTCGGATGACCTTATACAGAGTTCCATGATTTACGGCTCCAAGGCCTGCGGCCTCCAGGGATCCTTCAATACACCATTGCGCACCATGAAAGGTACCCATTCTAACATTAAGGGCCGTGCGAGCACTACGTCCCAGTCTGAAGCCATGTGAATAAGTGGAAAAGCGGGGTTCCCTCTCCAGTAAAAAATTTGGACCATTTCTCGATTTATGCGTGTCATCCTTGCGCAGGGGCCATGCTAATCTTCTCTGTGTAGCGTTCCAATTTTAACGGATGTCCCGAAGGACACAAGGCCATTGCCCTCAGTTAGAGAAGAAAAAGAAAAAAAAGCCAAGGTATCCGTAAAAGCCAGAACAAAAAAAGAAGACTTGGAAAGGTTACTCCTTTTCAATTACCCGTTACAACTTACAAGTTACAAGCAATAAAATAAATTAGTGGAAAAAAGGAATTTTAATTAGGAGGAGATTTGCTAAACTTCTACGATGACAGCTGGCTCAAGGGGGGACTGGGAAACCTACTGAGTAGCAGCATGGTCACTTTGTTGTACAAAAAAAGGGGGAGAGAAGATATCAGGAACTATAGACCCATCTCGCTTCGAACACTACCCTATAAGATCCTAGCCAAAGCTCTTGCCTTTCGAATCCTAGACCTGACAGACAAATGCTTTCACATAGATCAAACAGGTTTCATCCCTGGAAGATACATCCTGGATAACGTATTGACCCTCAGCGAAGTAGCCAACAAAGTTAAAGAAAAAAGGATAATAAACACAGCAATTCTTTTTTTCGATTTTGAAAAGGCCTACGACCAGGGTAACTGGGCCTTTCTCAATGCAAGCATGGAAAAGATGGGAGCGGGCCCGAATTTTAGGAAGTGGATGCGTATTCTGTACAATGACGCCATAGGGTGCGTCCAAGTCAATGGCTTGCTTTCTGACTGCTATCCAACCTCTCGGTCAGTGCGCCAAGGGGACCCGCTGGCTCCCCCAATCTTCCTCTTCGTCATGGAAGCAATAGCCTCATTCCTACGCAAAGACCCCTCTATACACAGACTACCAAAGGTCAATGTAGGAACAACCCATCACCTACATTTCCCGACAGTAATTATGTTTGCAGACGATCTCGCGGTCCTTATAAGCACTTCAGACTCGTCGTTCAGCGCGTTAGTAAGAGCAATGAAAGCATTCAGACTGGCATCAGAAATGAAGATTAATTGGAAGAAAACAATCGGCTGGTGGCTATCGAAGGAGGAGATTCCCCAACGTCAAGGGCCTGAGGCATACATGACATGGGAGACACCAGAGACACCTACGCGATATCTAGGCATCTTGCTGACAAAGGATGGCTTCACCCCTCAAATGGCCCAAAATATCCTCGCCAAACAAATTAGGACCATTTCTCGATTTATGTGTGTCATCCTCGCACAAAGGCCATGCTAAGCTTCTCTATATCGTTCCAATTTTAACGGATGTCCCGAAGGACTAGCCAAACAAATTAACAAACTGGGCAGATGGGGTAATACATTCACATCATTGCTGGGGCGTGCATTAGCCATGAACACATCTATTTTTTCAATGATGTGGTACATAGCGTCAATCTGCACAGTTCCGGACCATACAATCAAGGACTTAACCGTAAAGCAAGAGCGTACTTGTGGTCGGGTGACCCCAACAAAGAGAATTGCATACCAAAGATAGTGTGGCATTACATCACAAGAAAACCAGCTGAGGGAGGTGTTGGTATCATAGACCCCAAACAGGAAACCAAAGCCTTACAAGTTAAATGGATAGTCAAACGACTAACTAAACCTGGTACGGCATGGAATAAACTGACCTTGGATAGCGTCAAGGGCTTAGCACCTACAGCCACACCAGCAAATATGTCCGGCCTGTTCTGGGTAATGACCAAGGAATGGAGTCCAAGTACAGGGCGCAAAAATCAAAGAAGAGGAACCGATCCAAATGAAGCCAGACCCCCTACACCATATTGGACTGCGTTGCTGCGGATATGGCAGGAAGTCATGCGAAGGAAAGTGGGTAGACCCAAATCCAAGGAAGAGGTACTGAGGCAACCCCTGTTTGGTAATCCGTGGGTGAGGGATGAAAGTGATCACCAACTATCCCTTAAGCCTAGAGGAAGGAGATGGCTTTCATGGATCAAACATGGAGTTTGGAAGGTGAGCCATCAATGGAACGAGGAGAAAAAGGATTGGGTGACAGAACAGGAACTTGCCTCCCAGCTCAAAGGATGTCACCGACGAGACGAGAATCTACAATCCATTATCAACTGCATCCCAGAAGGCTGGAAGGAGTTGTTGAGCGAAGGCTCAACTTGGAAATCGGGTGAATGGGGAGTGAGGGTGCAGGAGTTAACCCCCACAAGGGCCTATCAATTCTCCCATAAACAGCAAGGGTCGGATACCCTGGCAGTGTTCACCTCCTTCCCAATTACCCCCTCCACACAAGGCCCTCCATCAATTCTGAATAAAGAGGTGGAAAGAACAGTCCTAAACCCTTTTGTACTCAGAAAAGTCAGAGTATTGGGGTCATGGCCAAAAACAATCTTCAGAATGGATACCGCGATTCAAGACTTGGAATTTGATGCAGCAGAGTGGCCTTGGACACCAGGCAGAAAAAGAAGCCTCAAAACTAACGTTTCCATTCAAGAATACACAGTCAAACTGGGTTACAACCTACTCAAAACAAAGGATCCTGACCCAACGATCAAGAACAGATGGCAGAAGTTAATAGGTCAGGATGCTAATCAGATACCACAAATACCATGGAAAACATTCAAGTCAATTCGTCCAGTCAAAATCAGAAGCCTCCAATGGCTCATCTCATACATAGCTCTACCGGTTAACCAGTGGCTACGCATCAGAAGAAGCAAGAATGACCCTAACAGTTCAGATTTATGCACGGTGTGCTCAGAAAATGAACCAGAAGATATGCTGCATTGCCCGATACGATGTCGAGAGGCGACCGAATATTGGGCGAGGGCCTCGGATCTCTGGGACTCCCTCTTCTCAACTGCCCTCCCTGAACACCCCATCCAACTCCTGTTATGGACTAACATCCCAGCTCAATTCGACAAGACAGAGAAAACGTGGTTTGGAATGATCAGAAAGGTAACGCTTTTGCTCCATCTCGAAGGAAAGGTGGCGTAGAACCATTGAGGGACTCTGAACTCCAAGGGAGAAGGTTTGGGTGGAGACAAGGACTTTGATTCAGGCGGAGATCCTTTGTAAATGGCACAAGATGAGACAGTCCATGCCAGATGATGAAGAGCAACAGATGAAACGGTATTCACCAGTTCGAAGTAGCTGATGTAGGACCCAGGGTTCGATCCCTAGATCCCCAACTTACCTGTGTACAATATCTGTGACCACTTGAAGAATTGAACCTGCGACCTGTAGAACCGCCAGTGGTAAGTAGGTYTGTCGTAKGTCCTTAGRTASCCAGGATTTGATCCATAGACCTGTAGAGTAGAAGTCCAGCTGCAGTCCTTCTAGAAGGTTGGCAAGTGGTCAAGTGGAATGACTAAAGCAAGCCCATGTTGGAGACGAGGACAAGTGGCAAGGGCAAATAGTAGGACCGCAGTGCGACTGCACTGCGTCGTAGGGTTGTCACTATGCAGTCATGGGAAAGTCYAGAAAGTACCAGTCCGGTCCAGCAAGTACCACGGGGGGGACTGTGTGCCTCATGGGCCAGGGATGCAAGGCAAACGAATGCAACACAGAAGTATAAATCCAGAGGCTGTGTCCAGCCATTCATTCA
>BFEA01000025.1:389706-401442 GCA_003427395.1 Chara braunii | reverse complement strand
AAAAAAAAAAAAAAAAAAAAAAAAAGGCATTACATGATTTTTACATCCAAATTCGTCCTCAGGCTGACAAAGACCTCGTTTCACTTACCATGACGAGTTCATTTACGTATTTTCTGCTCGTAATTGGGTCGAATCCTGCCTCGTCTAGATATTCCTCAACTCCCACAATAAAATCCAGAGTCGACGCGGAAGCCATTGGACCCTGATCACCCATGTTTGCTGCTCTTTTTCTGTTTTTTTGGCACTTTTTAAACCTGGCGAAGAAAACCACGTATTAAAAAAAAAAAAAAAAAAGAAGAAGAAGAAGAAGAAGGAGAAGAAAAGAAAACCACGTGGACTGTAGAGACAGGTGCGCCAATAAGATCATCAACCCAACCCATCAGATTCTGCTCCGCTCCACGTGTGCATTGCCAATCAGATCTCTCTCAGCTGCCCCTCTGCATGTGCACGCAAATTTCACATGTGCCCCTCCACATGCGCTCTGCCAAATTGTCAGTCCCTCCGTCCTCCTGACCTTCCGATGACGAAAGATTTCATCCCGGTCACTCCGTCGATGGTCCACATTGACTTTCCCAATCATACCCTGCATCCTGCCAATAAAGCCAGCCACATACACAACGATTCGGACGGATGAGGAGCCAGGTTCCTTTTCTGGCCTCAGATTACCAACAGATGATGAATTGTCCATGAGTCAAAAGACTCAAAACTGAATTTCACATCTTTTTATATTCGACCATCCATAAGTAAATAGTCGACATTCCCAATCCTATCCTGCATCCTGCCAATAAAGCCAGCCACATTCACAACGATTCGGACGGATGTGCAGCCATCTGTCGTTTCCGGCCTCAGATTACCGACAGATGAAGTCCATGAGTCAAAAACTGAATTTCAGTTCTTCTTATATTCGCATTTCTTTTTTAATTAACTAAATAGAAAATCCCTACATGACGACAGACAACCATTGCAAGTCCAGGTTCAATGTCACATTCAGTGCAACTTCCGAATTGCCTTCACACTGTTCACAGTGTGTGTGACAGGCGTGTGACAGGCGTCACACAGCCCGAAAAACGAAGAAGAACCAACAAATCATCATGATCATATCCGTCAGCGTCAGACCCACACAGAAGAAGCAGATGGAGCAAATGGAATCAACGGATGAGATCAGATCAGTACGTCTTCCCCCACGGCACCCCTGGCCTCAAGAAAGAGTCCCAAGCAAATGGGTAAGATACAACGAAGACAAGGGTGCAAAAAAGAAATTTAACGAGGAACGGAGAAGACACAGGCGGAGGATTATATCCCGACCGCCACGATAGGCTTTAAAAATACCTGATAAGAAAAAAGAACTAATTCATTCATGTTGAACAGCCTATCCTAGCTCAAAACTCTAAACAGTAATCATCATCATCATCATCATCATCATCATGCTGAACAGCGCATCTAGCACAAATTTAAACCCGACAAAGGCAAGATGCCATAGTCGTCGGAGCACAGCTTGAGCGATCTGTGACGGGACTGTTCGTCGGGACTTTGACCGACCAATCAGAGGGTTGAACCTTCTATCCCGATCCCGATGATAGGTTTTAGAAAAATAATAATAACCGTGTTGAAAAGCCTATCTAACGTCTTTCCCGAATAAAACGTCCGGGCAATATACCTGAATTTGGGGTATCTTTCAGTCTAAATACAGCTATAATGACCGTACGTTGTTGTATTCGCGGGAACTTCAAGACGGGATAGCTCAAAACGCGACGTCCCGACAACAAGATCAATGAGGAGACTGAACCTTTTATCCCGACCGCGCATTATGATAATGATTGCAGGTTTTAAAATAGTAGTAATAAATTACTAATAATAACCATCATGATGTTGAACAGCCTATCTAGCTGCTCCAAAACCAATGGAGACAAAACGCCATTATAGCCGTGACGCACAGCTTGAGCAATCAGATCAGTGACGGAATGTTTATTGGGAGTGGAGACCGACTAGCTATAGTCAGGAGGCTGAGCCCATTACAGTCTGCACACGACGCTGCAGAGTTCCCTAATACGATGAAACCCCCGTGGAGTATGATGATAATCCACCATATCCCCGGTTGAGGTCAAGAAACGACGACTGGCCATTGCAAGAACTGTGACCCTGAGGTGGTGGTGGGGACCACCAAACACTGCCCTCAATGGTAACTGCAACAAAAATCAAAGCAGGCTATCACTGAACCACACCAGACGAAAGATTCAACAGACTGCCAGGTAAGCCGTAGGCAGGACGCTGAATATATATCGTTCATGTATATCTATATATCGTACGTATGTATGTATGTATGTATAGTCAAACAGAGCTGTATGTATGTATGTATGTATGTATAGTCAAACAGAGCTGCCCGCTAAACCGTAGTAAGGGAGAAGAGGACAACAAACGAGAGGGGCTGTGACAAACTGTTTCGTCGGAGTTTCTGTTGTCCTCTCGACTTCTCTGCCTACGGTTTACCGGGCAGCTCTGTTTGACTATATGTATATATATATCGTCACAAACATATACATATATATATTGTCACATGATATCAGAGCGCCTAAATATATATATATATACTGTCACATGATGTCAGAGCGCCGAAGCGAAAAACGGAAGAAAACAAGGAAGACAAGAAAAACTTAATTCATTTTTTATCTTCTTCCTTACAACTCCCCCTGTTCAGAATCTCTTGCGTACAAGGCCGCCCACGTGGATGTAGGTTGAGCGGCGGCTGTCCCCACCCCCGTCTGTCATATCGACCCACTTGCACGCAGCCAAAAGGCAAAGAGGCAAAGAAAAGAGGAAGGGAACAGCCAAATAAAACAGAACAGGGGGCAACAAAACAGATCCCAGATGACAAGTCCCCCATGCAAGCACCGCCCCAGTCCTACACAGGCCAAACGACGGGACAAGACCAACCAGGATGTCAAAACATTCTTGTCTGCATAGAAATCAAAAAAGGTCCCAGATACATATCTATACACAGCAGATGGCCTTGTTCGACATTCCTATTCGGCGTCATCGTAAGCAATTCGTACCGGGACATCATAAAAAAACAATCCTAGATGATGATTCCCACATAAAAGCACCGCCCCCATTGATAGGCCGAACAACGGGAAGCAACCAACTAGGATCATACCAAAAAGAACCAGGAGGACCGGTATAAAACGCAATCCCGGATGACGATTCCCACATAAAAGCACCGCCCCCATGCACCCCGAACAACGGGAAACAAGGTTTTTTTTTTTTTAACGGGAAACAAGTTCAACCAACCAACCAGGATGCCAAGACAATAATAATAAAAAAAAACCGGATGACTGGTCCCACATGAAGCACCGCTACGCTCGTGAAATAGACCGAACAACAACGGGACAAAACCAACGGGGATGCAGCAGACAAGGTTGCCACACCACAACAAATCTACCATATCCATAGTCAAAAAAAAAAAAAAAAAAAAAGGGAACCATACAGTAGGCCCGCAAAACGAAACACCCCAGCAGCAACGGGGAAGAATGAGCAACACAAGAAATGTGGGATGATAGGACGATGATTCAGGCTATTTTCGACATATTAAATGAACTCTTGCGTGCACTGACAAGAAAATCGAGAATTTTTTTTATATTATTATTAATTTTTTTTTATGAATTCACTTTATATTCCCAAAAACATTCACTTCAGGAGGCCGGGGACCTCACAATTCAACCTGGGGTTATCCCGGCAGCATCAGCCGGTTTCGCTTATAGACAGGCTTTCGATCTTGACCCAATTCTCCAAATTCTGCATTCTACCTTAATTCCTAACTTAGACCACCGTAATCCACCCTAATTCTCTAACTATGGAGAAATATTTTCTACCATAACCGAAGTATAAATAATATATATATGTATTATGTATATATCGTCACAAACAGAACTGCCCGGTAAACCGTAGGCAGAGAGAGAGAAGAGGACAACAAACGAGGGGCTGTGACGAACTGTTTCGTCGGAGTTTCACCGACTCATCAGGAGGCTGAACCCTCAACAGTCTGCAGAATCCCCTCACTGATTACACTGTAAATGATAATCTACCTTAACCAAAATCAAAGTAGACTATCACTCACCCACATTATTTATATATATTGTCACACTGTGCATCAGAGCGCGAAGGGGAAAAAAAAAAAGAAGGAAGGAAAGCCCCACCTGTTCATCACCTCTTACGTACAAGGCCAGCCACGTGGATGACAGGTTGAGCGCTGGCTGCCCCCATCCCCGTGCGTCACAAGGACCCACTTGCACGCACTGCGAGCCAAAAGGCAAAGAGGTAAAGAAGAGGAGGAGGAGGAAACCAAACCTGACAGAGGCAAGAGAAAGAGAAAGGTCAAAGAAAGGACCACGGAAGAAAGCAAATGACACATCCACATATCGTCACACAGATAGCTTAGTAGCTTACTGATAAGTGAGAAGTAACACACAAGCAAGTCACACAGTATCAAAGACAATAGTCGAAGACACAAGTACAAAAAGCTTGTGTACTCATGTACAAGGTACAATCGCACACACATATCAGAGCGCAAAAGCGAAAAAAAAAAACAGAAAGAAATCGATTTTTTTTTTTTCTTATTACACCTCCCCCCCTGTTCAAAACCTCGCCAGCGACTCTCGATTCTGCGTCAACTCCAAGACTCCTTTGCCATTTGTTATTGTTATTTGTGGCAAGAACTGGTATCGCTTCCGTCTTTCTTTTTCTTTTTTTTCTTTTTTTTCTTTTTTTTCCTCTCTTTTCTTTCTTTTTTTGTAAGAATTCGACGTTTCATTTCAAAGAAAAGCTTCAATTAGAGGCCGGGAACCTCACAATTCAACCCCCGGAGTTATCCCGGCACTGCAGGCAGCCTTAGCCGGTTTCGCTTTTTTTTTTTTTTAACCGGTTTCGCTTACAGCCATCAGGGCTCGAGGACTGCAGAAGAACTCATACTTCGCTCAGATTTAACACTTTCTGACGATTCTGACTAGTACTTCCCTCTTTCTGATGCTTCGCTGGTCTAAACTAAAATACTGGGACACCACCAACGGCAAAAAAAACATAAAAGACAATCCCATTACATTATTGAACAAGTGGTCGCGCCGCGGCGGTGGGCCTCGCTGCACTACTCTCCACATGCACAAAAGACAAAAAAGATGGCAATGTATCTTCCATGTTCTAGCGGAAGATTCAGTCTCACTTTACACATTTGGAGAGTTAAAAAGCGACGCGCGACGCCGTGGCCCAACAGAGGCGAAGAGGGGGGGGGAAACGGACGAGAGTCCAAGGTGGCAAAAACGGAGAGGAAGGGGACAGGAAAGAGGAAGGCAAACTTTTTTTTTTTTTTTTTTTTTTAATGACAGCAGTTTGTTCAAGTGTAACAACAACGTCGAGAGTAGCGCAGTGCACTTCATCAACTATGGGCCTCGCTCCACTACTCAACACTCTTTATGCATTTGGACTCCTTTGTCGACCTGGTGCGTGAGTTTCGAGTCGTCCAACATTTGGAGTGTATCGGGACGTTTATGAGCACGAGATGCATAGAGAGTGTTCCTGTAGTGGAGCGGGGCCCTATGCGTCATCAATATTGTTAATCAACCATAGATACAAACAAAAACACCGATCCACAAGGATTTAAAGAAACACACCTACCCTCGTTGACCAAAAAAAAACGCCAAAAATTTTCATAAAACTACTAGGCTACCAGCCGGGCCGCCCGGGTCACCGATGGCCAGCCCGTGCAAGGACCAGGGAAGGTCCCAGCGTAAAAAAATAAAAAATAAAAAAAATCATCAATATTGTTAATCAACCATAGATACAAACAAAAACACCGATCCACAAGGATTTAAAGAAACACACCTACCTTCGTCGACCAAAAGAAAACGCCAAAATTTTTCATAAAACTTTTCAAAACTATATATACTAATAATAATAATGGATACGAAAGTTAAGAATACCTGGTAGACCCATTCCAGTGCCACGTAGTGCAACTCTGACAAACACACGACCATTCCATTACAGTCACACGAGACCAATGGCTCAGCGATCCACACTCGCTGAAAGCACGACCAATGCCTCAGCGATCCACACCACCGATCGCACGTCGACCATTCCATTATGGTCACAAGACCAATGGGTCGGACTCAGCGATCCACACCGAAGTTAAGCATACCCGGTAGACCCATTCCACTGCCACGTCGTCGTGGCAGGTCGTGCAACTCTCACAAAAGCACCACCATTCCATTATCATTGTAGACAGAAAATAGGCACGTCGTGCAACTCGCCGTGCCTAATATTCTGACAACAACGTCCTGTGCAACTCTGACAACAACGTCCTGCAACTCTGACAAAAGCACGGCCATTCCATTATAGTCAGAAAATAGGCACGACGAGTTGCCCGACGTTGTTGTCAGAATAGGCACGACGAGTTGACCGACGTTGTTGTCAGAGTTGCACGCGCCGTTGTTGTCAGAATAGGGACGACGTTTTTGTCAGAATAGGCACGACGTTTTTGTCAGAGTAGGCCCGACGTTGTTGTCAGAATAGGCACGACGAGTTGAACGACGTTGTTGTCAGAGTTGCACGCGACGTTGTTGTCAGAATAGGGACGACGTTTTTGTCAGAATAGGCACGACGTTTTTGTCAGAATAGGCACGACGTTTTTGTCAGAATAGGCACGACGAGTTGCACGACATTGTTATCAGAGTTGCAGGACGTGCAACTGGGACCAATGGCGCAGCGATCCACACTCACTGAAAGCAGCAGCAGCCCCTCTACGGTGGCACACGACCGACTTCCTTACCTGGAGGTTTCTTATTCCCAAAAAAGCGGGGGGCGGTGTAAGGCGTTAAACACACACACACACAGAAAACGAGAATCCACAAGTCAGAACAGGCCGAAAACTGTCACAATGACAACCAGCCACGAGTCACACTGTCGTGGTCCGATCCCGACGATGATTCTTAGATCGAACTGATGGTGAGTCCAGTACTGCTGCACTTCATCAATCATGCGTCACCAGTAGTGGAAATCGATGATCCCCACAGAATCTGATGTGAAATGAGGTACATATAGTCAACGACTCTGCAGGACCGGAATCATCAATCCACTGCGGGGGGCTGTAGCAGCAGCAGATCACTTTGAACCCAAAAGCTCGGGTCTCAAAGTGTGATTCGTCGGAGGCGGTCTGAGATAAACAGTCGGCAATGGTTTTTCTTCTTTTTTTTTTCCCCGATTGATCGGTTGATCGAGTGGTCGATTGACTGATTGATCAATTGATTGATTGATTGTTCGATTGATCGTTTGTTTGATTGATTGATTGATTCACGATTGATTGATTGATTGATCCACGATTGATTGATTGATTGATTGATCCACGATTGATTGATTGATTGATTGATCCACGATTGATTGATTGATTGATTGATTGATTGATTGATCCACGCCCCTCGCCGCACCACGCACCCAAAATCGTTTTTGATCACTGTGTTGTCAATGCACCAACACACCCCAGCACTCGGAGTGAAAATGGTCACCTTGGATGTTGCCAAATGCTCACCCAAATGCTCACCAAAATGCCAAAATTGAGTGATTGATTGATTGATTGTTTGATTGATTGATTGATTGATTGATTGATTGATTGATCCCTGCCTGCAACATGGGGGTCGTGATGGAGGCTCTCCGGTTCCTACCAAAGTTGGTGAGTGCACTTGGAAGTCCCGACAGTACGTCTCGATGCAGAGAGAAAGAGAGAGAGGATATTGGCGTGGCGATGCCCGATCTGGCAGTCTCGGTGGTCGATCGACTGATCGACTGATGGACTGATTGATTGATTATTAATCGATCCATTGTGAAGACATGCCTTCGCCGAGGTGGGGCCTCGACTAGGCAGTCTGCAATTTTTTAATTGTTTTTTTTTCTTCTTGGAATGGATTCACTGGTTGATTGATTGATTGATTGGTCGATTGGTCGATTGGTTGATTGATCGACTTGTTGATTATCGCATGTTCGAATCCAACCTTGCAACTTTCTTCTTCCTGATGCCTTGGCATATCGAGTCCTGAAAGGCATGCCTTCTTGATGAAGTGGACAATCTGTCTGATTTTTTTGGTTTTGTTTTGACGGATTGATTGGTTGTCGGTTGGTTGATTAATTGATTGATTGGTTGATCGGTTGGTTGATTGATTGGTTGGTTGGTTGGTTGCTTGATTGAGGCCTCTTTAAATTCTTCCTAGAGAAGCTTCGAATCTCAACTTTCACAATCGCCCCCCTATCTTGTTTTTTTTTGGGGGGGGGGGGCAAGTGGATCGATTATTGATTGATTGATTGATTAAGGGCTGTGGGAAACCGATTTCGCCCTCGCTCCTGAGCCCATCTCGATTTCCGTCTGCCCTCGTCACCTGTATGGACTCTGGAGCAACCAACGTGGGGGATCAGGTGATGAGGAGCAACCAACGTGGGGGATCAGGTAATGAGGGCAGGCGGAAATCGAGATGAGCTCAGGAGCGAGGGAGGGCGATGTCGGCTTTCAGCAGCCCTTAATCAATCAATCAATAACCGATCCATTTGCCCCAAAAAACAACAAAAAAAGAAGATGAAGGGCGATTTTTTGCAAGTTGAGATCTGAAGCCTCCTAGGAGAACGCGCCGAGGAAGAGAGTGGGGAAGAATGTGAGCCATGGTCGGAATGGGAGAAAGAGAGTCGATGCCACACACACAGAGAGAGAGAGAGAGAGAGAGAGAGAGAGAGAGAGAGAGAGAGAGAGAGAGAGAGAGAGAGAGAGAGAGAGAGAGAGAGAGANGAGAGAGAGAGAGAGAGAGAGAGAGAGAGAGAGAGAGAGAGAGAGAGAGAGAGAGAGAGAGAGAGAGAGAGAGATTCCTCCGTGCGCCCTTTGTCCTGCGGATTTGCTTTTTCTCCCCTTTTTTGTTTTTTGCATGGCATTGCATAGAAAAATATACAAAACACAGAGCACTCAATCTCAGGAGCCAGCCAAAAACGAAGAGAGACATGCGGATCAAAAGACAAAGAGAGAGAGACCTCGTCAAGGAAACCAATCCAAGCCGATCGGATTCCCACGAAGAAGTGCAGGACCTCGACCCTCGAAATCACCCAGATTGCCCTTACAGCTAGCTGCCTTCAACGCATCACAGCGGCCGACCACGTCCACAACATCGCGTCATCCACATGATGGACCACATCCATCGCACCACCTGATCGGGAAGTGCAAGACCTCAAAACCCGTGAACCTGGCTTCCATCGCTCCACCTGCTGATCGGGAAGTGGGTCACCACGACACCCGCCAGGCCCTTCCCCACGAGATCGCTGACATCGGCCTTACAGGCGAACAGCTGCTCGCGCGCTGAGTGCGGCCGCATGCCTTGCGCCGCTGTTCTCCGCATGCGCATGCGCTCTCCTGCACTCCAATGCCGGACACTTCTCCGCTCCAATGTATCCAGTCCACGATCCTGTGCTCCTCCGCACACCACAGCTCCTACCCTTCCCCCCCGGCCTCTTCTCCCATCTGCACGACACGACACTTCTCCACTGTAGAGAAAGAGAGAGAGAGATGATAGTGAACGTCAAACGCGCACCCTTGCATGCAGAACCCGCGCGCCTGCATGCGCCTCCCCTACCGTGTCCCGCGACTCTCCGCAAACCTCGACTGTCCGACACGCTTCACCTCGTACGTGCAGAATGAGAACGAACGAATCTTCCGCTAGGATATGGAAAGATAACAACGCACCGAACCGCGCGAGGCGGTCGGAAATTCCCCCCGCTGAACGAACCTGCTGGCCGAGTAATGCCGGCGACTTACAGCGGACCGACCACGAAGGGGGCATCAAGCATACCCTGCGCCAGTTTTTGTTTTGTGTTGTTTTGGACCATTTCTCGAGTTATCCGTGTCATCCTTCCACAGCAAGGGGCCATGCTAATCTTTCTTTTTTTTCCTTTTTGACAATTTCTCGATTTAGACGTGTCATCCTTGTGAAGGGGCCACGCTAATCTTCTCTGTATCGTTCCAATTTTAAGGGATGAGAGGGGGGTCGATGAAAAGGAGAGAGAACTCGACAGTCACCAAACTGACACGGTCGCTGTAGGTCCCACTTGCACGAATTAAGAGGTACTGACCGTAGCAAAGATCAACGGCCGCAATCTCCTAGTTTGCGCAAGTGGATATCTGTGAGACAAGGGAGACAATGTCATGCAGGAGGGAGGATTGGGGACGGAGAAACCCATATAGATCTGACACACAAGAGACCTCATCGTCATCGAAGACACAGGAGACTCAGGAGACATCTTCGACAACGAGGAGCTGGACGGACAGGGTATACATTACATTCTCCTCCTTTGCATGGGAGTGCTTTAATCTGCCACAATCTGTCCCAACTATATGAGGCCTCTCGGTTCGGGCTCCTGCCATTCTGGGGAGCAACAGTCCGGTTCCTTTTTTTTTTTGCTAATCTTCTCTGTATCGTTCCAATTTTAACGGATGTCCCGAAGGACTAGCAACAGTCCGGTTCCTATTCCCCCGGCAAGTCAAATATGAATACAATAAAGACACACACTCCTCCCCGTTGTGGCCGAGAGGCCCGAGTGGACGGCATTGATTACTTCCCTGGGGAGGGATGTACCACCCCTCACCCCTGCCTAAGCTAGCCAATATCCACTGCCTCCTGATCCTATGAGTCGCCTAGCTCCTAGCTCCTCTCAGCTGAGTGCTGTCGAATAAACCTGAACGCTAGAGCCGTTGTCTGAAGCTGGCATCTAAGGGTTTGCAAAGGATTGTTTCTATACAGCTCTACCTGATCATAACAAGACAACTCATGTGGACTTGCTCCTTCTTGACCTCTATGGGGTTTTTCTTCTCCAACCTTCCTCCCTCTCAGCTTTTAGGTTACCAGGTACTCTATATCTTATCTGCACTGCCGTTTCTGCTTTTGGCTCTCTCTTAAACCCTAAGCCCTAGGCTTTTCGGGTCATCTGTAGTACGCGGTTTGCACTTTTGTCTTTTCCCTGAGGGAGCTATTCCCAGGTCTTCTACGGTTTTAGCCCATCCTTTTAGTAACTAGTTCACCGAACAGTTAAACGTGCCTGTGGTTCCGTTGGTAGTGGAGGTTGTACCGTTGGACCGGTGTTGGTCCCCTCCAATGCCTCCATTGAGTTCTATGTGCGCCTATTATGTATTAATTCAGGAATTTCAGGCCTAACGTCATGCCTGTCAGATGGGTTCTGCTTCTTGGTGTTGCTATCAGCTGTGAGTGGGTTAGGTGTGTGTATGTGCCGGACCCGCCCGGATGGCGGTCCGACAGGATGGAGACGAAGGGGGTAGAGGAAGGAGGAAGTGGAGATGGAGCTGGAAGGGACAGCGCAGCTCCGACGCAGACTCAACACCGCACATCTACGTGACACCCTCGGCCGCGGATCCTGCGGCCCAATCCGCGGCCCGGATCCGAGGCCGCTCGGACGACTTTTTTTGCGGCCGAGCCACGCCCAGGTGGGGGCGCGCGCGCAAAATCCGAGCACGCGTTCGACCTGCGCACGTCGGCCGCTGTCGGCCTATGCATAAAAAAAAAAAAAAAAAAAAAAAAAAATCGAAAATTTGAGGGGTTGGTTTTTGCTGTGTGAAAAAAACAAAAAATATAGAAAAAAAAAGATAAATCGATTGCTTGGTTTGGTTTGGTTGATTGATTGATTGATTGATTGATTGATGGATGGATTCTCTCTCTC
>BFEA01000025.1:351089-366022 GCA_003427395.1 Chara braunii | reverse complement strand
TCGACGAAATGAGTGTTGCACCGGGCAATAGGTAAGTTTCTCACCTCGTTGCCTCGCTTCTCACCCTCTTCGCTAGAACGGAGGTCGGTATCCCAACTGCCCTTCACTAATCCACCCTTGCATGCGCACCTTCACAGTAGAACCATTCTATCTCCCTTGTACGCCCGCTGTTGCCTACGGTTCGCAACCGCACCTGGCCGGCAGGTAGGTTTCCAGCGTCGCCTTTCCTTACACTTCTCCTACTGTCTCTTTCGCAAGCTCCCGGGGACACGCACTCTCCACTCGCAGTTGAACCTCTCGTCCAAACCCGGCTCGGTGCACTGCAGCTCCGCCCATTTTCGTGGTTCACCCCACGTCACCGTTCCTCTCTCACTACAAGGTAAGTCGGCCGCCCCCCTTTCAGGTACGTATCCTCTTTCGCTCGCCCCCTAAACCTTAGTTCAGTATTTCGCCTTACGTGATTCTACCAAGGATCGTGTGAGATCTACTCCTCTTTAACTCTCATCTTCCCGGCCATCCCTCCGACTTAGCACACATAATCTTCACTCTTACTCTTAACTTACTAATATAATACCAAAATTGACTTCAAATTCGAGGTCGCCCATCCCCAAAACCCCAAATTCGCAACTTTCCCCGCCCGAATCCATTAAGGATCGGGCGAGATAAAAATTTCTTACCGCTCTTATCTTCGCCTCCATCTCCAATTTCATCGTGCGTGCATCTGGCGCATTTTCGCGCCCAAATTCATCCTTCCTTCCCCCCCTTCCATAATTGAGCCCGACCTTCCCCCTGCTCGCTCTGCCACCGCTACTGCCCAGCGCTGAGCCCGCTCCGCCTAGCTTACCCGTCCGCTCCTCTGGTACCCGCTTTTGCTCCGTCGCCCGTAATTGTTGCCTTGCTGCCTGTTCCGCCCGACACCCCACCATGGCCACCGCGCACTACACTTCCCTTCCTACCCTTACCACACTAACCTTTCACCGAGACTAACGCCCTTATCGGATTCGTCCGACACCATAACCCCTACGTAGGCTCTCCCCTCTCTCGATTTCAGCAGGAATCGAGTGAAATCTTGGTGTTTCACTCCCCGTCATCTCCTCCTCCGCCATAGCCAGCGCGTGCCTTTTCTTACTAACTCCGCGATTTACTACCTATCTCCCTAATTTAACTGCATATTCGGGGTAGCAGGCCCCCAAACCCCCTATTGAGCATCTTTCCCCGCCCGAATCCGTCAAGGATCGGGCGCGGCAAGCCATTCTAACCTCTACCATAGCGAGCTCCCCTTAACTCTGCATGCACCTGGCTCGATTCCGCGTCCCGATTCACTCACCTCTCTCACTTCCTAGCACCCGCCCTTTCGTTGCTGCTCGTTTTCTGCCCGCTTCGCTCGCCCTCACCTGACCCAGCCCGACAGCGCCTTACCACGGTCTACCCGTCTGCCCTGTTGTAGCATCCCTCCACCCGACTACGCCGTGGGCGAACCCAGCGCCCGCCACTCGCTCATTCCCGACTGCCTGGTACTCCCCCGCTGCGCCACCGCTCGACCCTCTGCACCTTGCGTGCACCCGGGGCGTTTCCAGTCCCGGTTCACCACACACATTCCATCGGCCGGCTCCGCTATCCGACCGGCCCCGCTACAGTTCCTACATGTTCACTCCGCCCAGGCGGAGTGGTGCAACCCTTCCCCCCCCCCCCCAATCGTCGAGCTCCTCCACAAGTAAGTGGACAGCGGAATCAGGGGCACCGGGCCGCTGCAAGGCCTGCAATGCGCGTCCAGCTTAGTCGCTGTCTCTTATACACATCTAGATGTGTATAAGAGACAGACTATGCCCAGGCGGAGTGCTGCAACCCTTCGGCCCCCCCCCAATCGCTGAGCTCCTCCACAGGTAAGCGGACCGCGGAATCAGGGTCACCGGGCCGCTGCAAGGCCTGCAATGCACGTCCAGCTTAGGCGAGCCTTGGTGCACCTCTTGGTGGTTGCGGCCAACATCCCGGGGACTTTGAAGGCCGAACTGGAGATGATACCGCGTGGTCCGCGACCCGTCGTAGCCCCGCCGTGGGCCACATCACCGTCCCCTGAGCCCGGTCTACCATCCCGCGGACCTCAACGAGCCCGTTCAGTTTCCTTCCTCCTTGCGGCCTAATCACCCACCGGCTTGCGTATACGTTGAGCTCGTTCGTCCGTACTTCCAACTGGCGAGGCCGAGGAATTCCGCCGTCATTCGGACTACGCAAAACACACGGGTCCGCCAAAGGGAGCACGCGCTAAGGGTCCTCAACTGCCATGACGGCCCTCGACCCCGGCGTCACGGCCGGGTCAAACAACGACTGACGCGTACGAATAATAATATCAATACAACTAAATAATAAAATATCTAAACTTTTGATCGTCGGAATATGGCGAGTGAGGGAAAGGAAAGTGCTAGCCCCGTTCCGCCGCCGCCGCTGGCAAAACCAAGGGGGATAGCCCCCCCAGGCCCTCAACCCCTCGATCCCTCCGCGCCACTCTGATATTCCCGCGCCGTCGTCGCTCGTCCTCGATCCTGAACCTCCGTCTCACGAACCCGATACCGTAACCAATAGGGCTAAGCCCAAGCCTGGGACTAATATCCGCGGAGTGCCATATAAGGCGGTACGGCGCTGCGCTGAGGGCAAGGAAAATTGGCCTGAGCCTCATCTCAGCCTACAACCGCGTGCGCGACTATGCAGCGTCTGCGCCGACTTACCAAACTGTACCACGGCCACCACTCGCACCACTCCGCGTGCCAAGACCTACCGCAGTCACACTGTCGCCTTCGTCGCCGCCGTCGAGGTCGTCCTCTGTACCACCGAAATAAGATTATCCTTAAATCCTAGTCAAATCAAGAATAAACAAAAATAAAAATAAAAATAGAGATAAAAATAGAGACGAACCGACTGGCGCCCACGTCGGCTTTATAATCAACGATAGAAACGGAATCACGTGCGCCTCAAATCCTGCACGCCCACACACTTTCTATTCTAGGCAACCATTCTTATCAACGTAAATCGCAGACGCAACCGCTCCTAGCGTGGTATACTTAAACTTTCAAACTTATTTTCTGTCACTTGCAAAAAACAGGGCGGATACCATTGTAAGGGTATCCGCCCATAACGGACCCCGTGAACAGTCGCCTGTTGTCGAGCGCATCGGTCCAGCGCTGCGCAGGGTGGGACCCTCCCGACCGTGTCAGACAAGAGTTGGTTTCATCCTCGTCGTGAATACACATGGAGCTTTCTGCAAGTCACTCTGGCCAAGTTTGCCAACCATACCTCTCGCGAGCCCCTACGACAGGATCGGGCCAACGCGAGGCACAACTTACCTTCACGTTGCGAGAGTTGTCACCTCCCTTCAGTGGACGTATCCCCACCGAGCTACCAGTTTACAGTACGAAAGCTAATCACTTGCAATCGCAGACCAACCGAGGGCGTTTCTCATTCGCTGTAACATAGGGGGTACGCACGGTCCCACGCCTCTATTGGACCCACACACGAACCAACGCCTTAGGGGGTTAAGGTCCTAAGCGTGGCTCGTCGTCGATCGACTAGGACGTATCTCACTCACCACGCGTACACCGTATTACTAACAATAAAGATAAAATATGCACACATATACACACGGAACGACACAGAACAAACAACACAATGACACACCTAGTCCCTTTAGTAGCCATCCCATAACTCTCCGATGCGGAAATCGGATAGGTATCGTGCGCGAGACTTAGTATAAGACCGCGTGGACGCAGGGCTTTCTCATATCGACTAGCAATGCAAGCATACGCAAGCAGTCGCAATGATGGCGTACTATATAGTACCCATAATCACTCGGTCCTCGATAATCTCGAGGGTCGTATTCAACACTCAAGTGTCGGCTAACACGCGCCTTGAGAGGTTAATCTCTCGACGCTAGATAACCGCCAAGTGCGGTTGAGAACCACACCCTCTTCTGCACCCTGTAGAGAGAGGGTGGTACATAAGTTCATACCTGTGGTGACAATCGTCTCTTATCGCCCTGGAGATGAGCTCGATCATCTAGGGCCTCGAGAGAAATCAAGGGGTTTGACGTTGACGGCTGTCACGGACTACATTGTCCAACTATAAAAACTTTCTCCCTTTTCTCTCAAACACATAATCCGTTTAACCCTTACGCGCGGTCACAGTAAGTCGCGCGAAACACTGAAGACATATATATTCACATATATATAGAGGGTTATGAATATGTGACGATCACTTTTCACAATCACAGTGAGACTCATCTCGGTCATATATATGTACGTGATCGCAGACAGTCAAATCCAAAGTCCGAACCACCAAACATACATGCAACCACATCAAAGATTCAACCAAAAGTTTATGCACTACACGGGGTCAACTGCAACTATTCTTTGCGCTCACACCCCTCGCTTTAGCCATACAAACCTCAACCTTAGTGCACCCTTCCAGCAATAAAATGCTCAGTACCTTTGTTAAATGATCATTCAATAGAATCTGGGTAAAAACATAATGAAAGAATTTAATCCACAAGGCGAAAGCCATTAGGTTGAGTGACAAGGGTGGATTGGAGTTAAATTGTGAACCGAGGAATCGACAACCGGCCCGTTATCAGTGATAACAGAAGATGATCCTCGTGGGATCAAGCTGAATCTTAGCCCAAATCCTAAATTAAACGATCAAGAGAACTTGTAACACAAGACAGGTCAATCCCCAAGCTAAATTTATAAGTCTACAGCGAATAATCCTCATATCACAATCTTGCTCAAAATCATTCTACTTCACTAAGCATAAGTCTACCTCTAAACAAGTGCCCAAAGAAAGGTAGACTCTCACAGCATCTCCTCTATACAGACTGGATCGCCAGAATCGCCACCTGTCAAAAATATAATCTATCTCCTTTAAACTAAGAAAATTTCGGCAGCGGTTCCTGTAGGAAAAGTGCCTTAAGTCTTCATAATTTATATTAGTTCGAATATGAAAACATAAATAATCTTGAATTTTTCAAAGTCTAATTTTGTCCAACTCTCTGAATTAGCAAAAATTTGGGCAGCACTCCCCTTAGAAAAATAGACTTTCCATATTTTTACTAAGCCATATATAAATTAAACAAGTTGAACTTAGAAAAGTAAAAATTTGACTAACTCCTCGGATTTACAGAAATTTCGGCAGCGCTTCCCGTAGAAAAAGTAGTTTATTAATATTTATACAAAACAAAGTATAACAAATGATCTCAGAAAATGCGAAAATTGACCTAAGTAAATAAAGTTAGCTCAGAAAATGCAGAAATTGAACTAAGTCCTATCGCTCTAGCATGTGGCGAGTCTCTAAAGCAACTACCCGTCGAATTAAAACTCAGACTAAGTAGTGATCTCACTCAGCCACATGCAAGGCCAAACCACAAAGGTAAGTACTATCACCAGCCCCAAGTCAAATCCTCATATATTAGTTCGTGGAACCCTTGATGATTTCTCCCTTATACCCAACTTATATATGACATGGTGCTAGACCATTCAACTTAGAAACAATGTCTAAATTTCGGCAGCGGTTCCTGTAGGAAAAGTGCCTTAAGTTTTCAGAATTTATATTAGTTCGAATATGAAAACAAAAATAATCTTGAACTTTCCAAAGTCCAATTTTGTCTAACTCTCTGAATTAGCAAAAATTTGGGCAGCACTCCCCTTAGGAAAAAAGACTTTCCAGATTTTTACTAAGCCATATATAAATTAAACAAGTTGAACTTAGAAAAGTCAACATTTGACGAACTCCTTGGATTTACAAAAATTTCGGCAGCGCTTTCCATAGAAAAAGTAGTTTATCAATATTTATACAAAGCAAAGTATAACAAATGATCTCAGAAAATGGAAAAATTGACCTAAGTAAATAAAGTTAGCTAAGAAAATGCAAAAATTGAACTAAGTCATATCGCTCTAGTATGTGACGAGTCTCTAAAGCAACTACCCGTGGAATTGAAACTGAGACTAAGTAGTAATCTCACTCAGCCACATGCAAGGTCAAACCACAAAGGTAAGTACTCTCACCAGCCTTAAGTCAAATCCTCATATATTAGTTCGTGGAACCCTTGATGATTTCTCCCTTATACCCAACTTACATATCGCATGGTGCTAGACCATTCAACTTAAAAACAATGTCTAGCATGCCTTTAGAATATACACGAACAAGTTGAATAACTACTTTTCTCTTCTTTGAGCGTATGACTAGACCATTCATCTTAGAAATAATGTTTAGTTGTCCTTACCTGTTTAATATCAAAATTTTAATAGTTTCTGACTTTGTTTTCAAAATAAATGAAAATATAGGAAGGAGACCTAGTCATTCAGCTTAGAAACAATTCTCAACTTGCCCACATTACTTCCAATTATACTTCGTAATTTTTTTTCTCTTCTTAATAATATGGCTTAACGCTGGACCATTCAACGTAGAAACAATGTCAAACTGTCAGTTCTCATGCAAGTATAAATAAAGTACTTCCTGTTATACTCAGTTTATACTTATATGCGTTGTTTCAGGCTAAACCATTCAACTTAGAAACAATGCTTAGCCTTGGACAAAAAATCCTCCCTCAGAATAAAACAAAAGATTAAACCCTTCAGCCAGACAAGTCTTCATAAATAAACAGAGAAACCAGACCATTCATCTTAGAAACAATGTCTGACCCGTCAGGAAAATAGTCAAATAAACATAGCCCTGAACCATTCAGCTTAGAAATGATGCCCCGTCCTTGGTTGACCTGGTCAAACACATACAAACTACCTTCCTCTCACCTTCCCCCAGTTCATCCCTCAGTCTGCTTTAGTCAAAATAAAGAGAAACTTAGGTTTTTCACACATATTCTTCCATTTAGTCTGATTAACTCCTGAAAGAATGCCAAGTCATAGGGGCTCCACACATACAATCAGTCAAACTAAGAGGAGATAGTCAAATAGGAGTATAGTGGGGTCATACAGACAGAGAGAAGTATACCTGTAGGTTCCTTGCCTCCAGAACTCCTCCTGAGTCCCGGCAGAGCTGCCGCAATCGGTGGGCAAACTCTTCATAGAGTCTTGGTGCGGTCCTACGGGTTGCTATCCCGCCTGCCGCATCCCTCTCAGAGCCAATAGACTAGACTTAGAGTCAGAACGGCAGAATAAGAGGTTGCAGACTATCGAGATACAGGAGTGGGACTGACTCAACTCGCAGGAGACTGAGGAGAGGGCCTTGTTGCCTTGACACTCCTGAGGACCCCGCAATGACAGCCAAAACGCGCTGCAGCCTGGTCAACTGAAGTCAGACCTCTATTGTTGACTGTCCGGCGACTTCTCCAAGTCGCAACAAAGATTCCCTCCACCTCAACGAACTTAGCCTCTTCATAAAACTCGTGGTCCATAATGCCTAGGCCAGTACTCAAGACGTCGGTCGTACAGCCTCCCTCTCCCTGATACTTCGATCGATGGTCAGGGCATCTCAGCAACTTACTAGTGAGTCCGCACCTTCGCGGCCTTCTCCCAGCCACTCTGCTCAGTGGGTAAGGGGTGCCCTGGCCAACAGGTAAGTCTCCAAGCTTGTGGTTGCTTCCTCACTTCTTGGCTCAGAACGAGATAGGCGATACGTTGGTCAACTAGTAAGCCCTCAACCCGTTGTTGAACTTATGCTACGTCCACCTTTGAAAAGAAGAAGGTCGACTGACTCGTCTGCCGAAAGGCGGAAGGGTACATGCTCAACGGCCTCATCACCGAGTACACCGAATGATGATGAATCCTCTGCTTCAGCATCTGAAGATTCATTACAGATGGGAGAAGGTTTGCTATAGAGACAAGAGTGCGATGTACCCAACTCTCAGACCATCTCATATCGTCGGCTCTTGGAGGCGAACACTTCTCGCTTTAGCAACACCACCATCAGAATTGTGGCTTACTACCGACAATCACGATTAACAGCATAGGTAAGCTAGTCTGTGCTCCACCCTTCTTCTTCACGACTGTATGTCTTCTCCCTGCTCTCCACTTTCCCAACCTCTCTCTTCCTTTGGCTCTTTTACCCCCGCCGCACTTGCTACTTCTTTCCTCATTCATCTCGCTATCTCGGTCTACTCTGGGAACTGACTCGGAGGGCCGACCGGGGACGACCACGACATGAGCAGGAGCGCCTGCGCATACTACAGGGGTGGTTGCATAGGGCGAAGTCAGCCGTCGAGATGATGATCATCAACGAAAACAGGGCGGATCCGATCGAATACAACGAGTCCAGCGTTGGGAACGGGCATGGCTACAAGGGTGAGTGCGACCATCAGGTAATAAGAGTCAGTCATTACCGTGTCAAGGACTCCAATCACATCACGAAGAAACTAAAAGAGAACCGACGCTCACCACCTGTGAGTCATTCTTAGTGTAGGATGATAATGCATATTCTGCTAGACCGCGGACAGATTCACCTCCATCTAACAGTGACCGTAGTCTTTTTCCTTCGAGCGCGACCCTTATCTATTGTATCTCAAAATCCACCCACCACTCTCTAAAACTAACCTTGTAATATGTTTCGCAGCCAAGCAAATCCCCTATTTAGCATCCTATCTCGCTCGATTCCATTACGCATCGAGCGAGATATCGGTTCTTCCGCCTTTCCCTTACCCTGTTCTCCAGATCCCGCCGCACCATCTTTCTGTACTATCCTCCTTTTTACTAACTTTCTATCCAATCTAACTTCGGAATCGAAGTCGCCAATTCCCAAACCCCCGACTTATCATCTCCTTTTACTCGATTTCATCAAGAATCGAGTGAATCCTTGATTCTCCTCTCCTCATCGTCTCTCCTTCCACCATATTATGTGCACTAACTTTCCTTACTAACTTCTCTTTCACTAATTTTTCACTAAAACTAACCTCGGATCTGAGGTCGCCCTCGCTCAAAACCTCAACTACGAATCTTTCCTCATCCGATCTCGCTAAAAAATGAGCAAAACACGTTAACTTTGTTTCCTCTTCTTCATTTCCTCCTTCCGTCATAGCTCTGCGCAACACATTTCCTCTCTGCCTTATATTCTACTACCCTATCGCTAAATCTAACTTCACCATGTAATTCGCCTGGGGCGAAAACCGAGGGATCGCCTCTTTCCTTACCTAAAGCTGCCCACAAAAGAGCGAACTTTGCATTTCTCAACTGCGCTCAACCTGTTTTTCCACCATCTCTACCTCGTTGCGCATGCATCTGGCATGGTATAACGTTCAGATTCACCCTTCCCTCGCCTTTCCCCTTTTGCTGCCTCCTTACTCCCTCGCTCCCTGACGCTTCGTTCTCCCATTCGCCAGCCTCCCGACCGAGGTCACCCTGCGCACTAGCTCAGACCGTCTGGGCGTCGACCTCTACAGAGAGCAGGTCGGTCATTACTAAAGCGGAATCCCACTAAGGAGTGCGTAACACTCACCTGATGAACTGACCCGCCCGACCGCAAGTCACTGCCGCGCATAGCTCCGACGCTGCAGCCAGTGGGAGGGCACAGGACCAGCGTGAACTAAGTGCAGCCGGCACCGAGCCTCGGTTCAGATCTTGGTAATAGTAACAAATATTCGAGTGAGGGTAGGGAGGGTTTTTATGTGAGCGCCCACTGCAACCAGTATTGCCCCATTGGGGCCCAACGGGCACACTCACACCCAAACCTCTCACGGTAGATGGTGGAGGCGGACTGTATAGCTGCAGTGACCCCCGCCACCCTCGGGCTACAACCGCACAGGCTCGCCTGAAATGTTATCTAATTCCCTTTCCACTTTTAAGTTATCGGCGGTCTCCAAATGAGAAGCGAGGGAAACCACGACTACGAACCCCGCGCACGTTGACCTCCCCGGTCCAAGCTTCAAGGCGGGTGGGGCAGGGGAATTCCTCCAACACCCCGACACATCGGAACTCGAACAGGCTTGCCAAAAGAGGTGCGTGCTCAAGGCCCTTGGTTGCCGTGACGGCCTCTAAATCCGACGCTGCGACCGAGTCAAAGCGCATCAGAGCAAAAATAATAATACAACAATAAATAATAAAAATATTTAGAACTTTTTAATTGTCTGAACATGATGAATTTAGGAAAAAGAAAACGCTAGCCCCGTTCTGACGCCGCCGACGACAAAACCAAAGGGGATAGCCCCCCGGGCCCTCCGCGCTACTCTGATATTCCCGCGTTGTTGCCGCTCGGTCTCCATCCTTGAATCTCCCTATTGAAAGTCCGACACGGTAACCAAATAGTGCTAGGCCCAAGGCTGGGTCTAGGTTTGACAGACACCTAAATAAGCGGACGTTGCGTGAAGCGCAGATTTTCTCGAAGCATTTTCAAAGTCGCCTTATCATCGATGTCTTCCTTCGTACGTACGGGCAAGTCACAGGCTAGCGCACCAATAACAAGACGGGATCTTTTTAATCTTAGCTTAATCAGAAACAAAAAAAATCTGGCCGGCAATCACGCCGGTTCTTCAATCATCAACAATTAAAATCATGCGCGCCTCAAGCCTGCGCGCCCACCCACTCTTTACTCTAGTCAACCCACCACGTCAACGTAAATTGCAGACACAGTCGTGCCTCGCGCGGTGTACTTAAACTTTAAACCAACTTTATTTTCTGTCACTTACAAAAACCAGGGCGAATATCCTTGTAAGGATATTCGCACCGACACCGTGGTACGACACTGGCTGCACCTCCCATCTACTTCCCCCACCCCCCATCAAGTAGCAGCAGTGGCTATGGCCAACACTCTCCCACACACAACACACAACCCACTCATGCTCACACTCCCGCCTACTAGTACGAATCAGAGGTATCAAGTTGAGTATCACAGTTGGTTCGCACTATGTGCGCGATAGACGGTGGTGGTGCTCAAACCCACAACCTCCCGAATGCCACTTACATGCCTAACCAACTGAGCTAGCCAAGGATTACAAAAAACAAAAAAACGTTGGGAATTTATGGTACTGGAGAGGTCTCTCACCTTTCCAAAGTGTTGCAGGTGTATGTTTCCAAAATCGCATACATCGACAATCAAAGAGATTGACAAAAAAGCAAGTCAACAGCCATAACAACCATTCACAAATACACAGAAAAACACTTGGTACAGGAAGGCGTCCCCGGCGCCGCGTTTCGACGACAACCCATCGTCATCTTCGGGGGGTTACCGCCAACTTCACCTCAACTATGCATACTGTCCGCTAAGTTAGACCCACTTCAGCTACTCCACACAGTCCGGACTGTTTAGAGGTCGAGGAAAGCGCAAGCCTGAAAGAGGTTTATACTCTGCACACCGAGTCTATATATCTCCTCGTCGCCTGTCTCAAAACTTTTGAGTTGTCATTTTGCGGTACCAAAGGACCTGGTTCGAATCCGAGGCTATTCCTACCCAATGTAAAACGTCTTCAAAAGAAATGGCCTATGACTTTGGACCCGATAATGGGTTCAAAGCCAGGTGTCTACTATCCGAATTTTCAAACCCACAAACAACTGCGAAGGGCTAACACAAAGTCTACCATCGTTGCTACACTGGTCGAAATAGATTCATCTAGAACCTTCGTCTGAAAACAAAAGCAGCCTCACCAGTTACTGTGCAGGTTCATGACTCAATCCACTGCTGCAGGCCTCAGTTTCTCTAAAAAAATCAATAGTTCTAGCCATAGATTAGTTGGAACAGATAATTGTAGAATAGGAGTTCCATAGGGGAAAAAAAAAAAAAAAGAGGAAACTGCTCCGGAGTCACACTTTCAGTTTGAAATAGGCAGGAAAAACATAACGTCACAACTTCAACATCTGAGGAGTTCAAAAAAGCAAAAGAAACTATGCGGCGCGGCTATACCAGAACTGTAGTTCTTGAGAGGCAAAAACATCAGAAAAAGCGGGTCCCAGCGCGAGGCCTGGTAGAGAGATCTGGGGATGGTTTGGGGTGGGTATCTCACGGGACAACCGAGGGTTGCTGCCGAGACGACGCTGGTCGGAGCTGGGGTGAGTTGTGTTGCCCTGTAACCTAGCAGGAAGTGGGGGTGTGAGACCTAGGAGAGCTCGGTAGGGAGGAAGACAATGTTGGAGAACAGTGGGAAGGTTGGTTAGGAAGATCCAGGTTCCGGAGCAATTGTTAGGACCCCGGCGGTCTATTCTTATGCCTCTCAAATTACTGTAGGTGGTTATAAGCATCTCAAAAAACAAGGTGTATGGGAGACGGAGAGGGGGGAGAGGGGTGGATAGCATGCATCCTACAACCGAGGGGCTAGCTGGTAGGATTGGAATAGGGTATAGCAGCAGCAGAGATGGTGGCTCTGCTGCAGTAAGTCTTGCCGAAGTGAGGTGTAGAGGATTGATGGGGGGGTCTTTTGAACTGTTTTGAATTCTGCCTATTTTGGACGTCTGTCATAGTCAATCTCAGAATGTCAAATTCAACAATGGTATGAGAGAGAGATGGCAGGTTATCACGCGTCCTGCTAGTGAAGGGGCTAGCTGGTAGGATGGAAATAGGGTAGAGCGGCAGCAGAGATGGTGGCTCTGATGCAGTAAGTCTCACCGGAGTGAGGTAAAGAGGATTGATGAGGTGGGCTACTTGAGTCAGTTTTTTTGAATCTGGTTTAGTTCTAATGTTTGTCGTAATCACTTCAGAATAGCTCCCAAATTGTTCTGAGCCAAAGCCGGGTAATGGCCCTGGTATTTCAACCTTCAATTCTATGTAAAATTCTATATGGGACGCTGGGACCGGTTCCCAGCACGTGCTGCTCCCCACAAATAGACCTTTGTAGACCACCAGGTCGGATGCAGGAAATGTGAGGGTGCCTTGCGGTTGGTGTCGGCACGCCAGGGAACACCCGCCGGGCGCCCGCGCGTCCTTCCCTTCTCCATCCGGCATCCTCTCCTCCACCCCCCCCCCCCCCCCCCCCCCTCTCTCTCTCTCTCTCTCTCTCTCTCTCTCTCTCTCTCTCTCTGTGTGTGTGTCTCTCTCTCTCTCTCTCTCTCTCTCTTGAACACCACGCACCCAAAACGAGAATGAATGTTCCGCAAGGACAAGGGAAGATAAACGGCCATATTTGCTGTTGTTGTGCCATGTATCTACCCATGTTCTCGCAGAGATTCATTCTCATTTTCAACTTGCCATTTCACCTTAAGGCCTAACAAGGAAAAGGTGGTGTCTCTTTCCTTGTTACGCCTGAAGATGGAATGGCGAGCAGCAATGAAAATGTCAATGAATTTTCCACTTCAACATGCGAAGATGGGAAGTTCCACGGCACAACAACAAGAGATATGGCGGTTCATCTTCCCTTGTTCTTGCGGAACATTCCTTCTCGTTTTGCATCGCGCCAGAACAACAAATATGGTGTTGTATCTTCCCTTTTCTGGTGGAAGATGGAAAGATCTATTCACAACGAAAATGTGAACGCATCTTCGGCTAGAACATGGGAAGAAACAGGGCATGACAGCAGGAAACATGGCGCTGTATCTTCCTTTGTTCTCGCTAAAGATTCGTTCCCGTTTTGCATGCCCCCTGGACATAGCCGGATAGGGGAAGGGTGACCGTATTGATGTGTGTGTGTGTGTGTGTGTATGTGTGCGCGCGCGCGCGCGCGAGAGAGAGAGAGAGAGAGAGAGAGAGAGAGAGAGAGAGAGAGAGAGAGAGAGAGAGNCCCCCCTTTTTCTTTCTCTCTCTCTCTCTCTCTCTCTCTCTCTCTCTCTCTCTCTCTCTCTCTCTCTCTCTTGAACACCACGCACCCAAAACGAGAATGAATGTTCCGCAAGAACAATGGAAGATAAACGACCATATTTGTTGTTGTTGTGCCGTGTATCTACCCATGTTCTAGCAGAGATTCATTCTCATTTTCAACTTGCAATTTCACCTTAAGGCCTAACAAGGAAAAGGTGGTGTACCTTTCCTTGTTACGCCTGAAGATGGAATGGCGAGCAACAATGAAAATGTCAATAAATCTTCCACTTCAACATGCGAAGATGGGAAGATCCACGGTACAACAACAGATATGGCAGTTCATCTTCCTTTGTTCTTGCGAAACATTCCTTCTCGTTTTGCATCGCGCCAGAACAACAAATATGGTGTTGTATCTTCCCTTTTCTGGTGAAAGATGAAAAGATCTATCCGCAATGAAAATGAGAACGCATCTTCGGCTAGAACATGGAAAGAAACACGACATGACAGCAGGGAACATGGCGTTGTATCTTCCTTTGTTTTCGCTAAAGATTCATTCTCGTTTTGCATGCCCCCTGGATATATCCGGATAGGGGAAGGGTGACCGTATTGGTGTGTGTGTGTGTGTGTGTGTGTGTGTGTGTGTGTGTGAGAGAGAGAGAGAGAGAGAGAGAGAGGGGGGGGGGGGGGAGGACCGCGCGGCGCCTGACGGGTGTTCCCCGACGTGCGAACACCAACCACAACGCGCCCTCACATTTCCTGCATCCTACCGAAAACATAGGTTGAGTTCATTCCTTGTTGGGTTCGTTCTATTCCAGTGAGCGCGCGCACACGCACGAGAGAGAGAGAGAGAGAGAGAGAGTGCAGCGGGCCTTCATCTGCCCTGGCCTACAGCCAGGGCCTAATTGGCTATTTGCCAGTTCGGCCTGTGGGACCAGGCCGTGGCCTGACCCCACAGGCCGTGTGGTTATTCAGTCCAGTCCAGTCTTGCCTGGTACCACTGTCGGTACCAGTCCAGTTCAGTCCAGTCCAGTCAGTCCGCTGGGGGTATACCCGAGCTGCAGTTTGTTTTGTGACTCATTCTTCATTTGCACAGATTGAAATACGTGCGTGTTGAGTCTGCGTTGGAGCTGCGCTGTCCCTTCCAGCTCCATCTCCATCTCCCCCATCCTCATCCCGTCGTCTTGATTCTGACGGACCGCCATCCCGGCGGGTCCGTCACACTGGTATCAGAGCAGGCTTTCCTCCCTGCTCCTCTCCCCCACCCACCCCACCTATCAGTTGCCACA
>BFEA01000025.1:328094-351007 GCA_003427395.1 Chara braunii | reverse complement strand
TCGCCACTTTTCTTTGGTAATGACACCGGTGCGCTCTTTCGATCGTAACTTGTCGACGAGCCGCTTCCAACAAGCTATAGATCGCCTAATTCTGTGCGGTGGTTGAGGAGCTACGATCTTTCAAAGATCGCGATTTGTTTAAAAGCTCCAAAAAAATCCCCCGCGCTCGTTTTTTCAACGAGTGCTATTACTCTAGGCAGTGGCTGATGTTGCGCCTTATCTCGTTGGAAGCGGCTTTCAAAAAACTTTCCAACAATACCTCTTTTGCCAAATTTCACCCAGCGGGTGAAAAGTTATTGGCAAAAGAGTTTTTGCCCTCTACATCTCCTCTCTTGACCCGTGGCCATTTCCAAAAGTGCCACGTGGCAGTTTGCTGAGGATTTTTTTGAAGACCCCCCTGGCTAGGGGGCTGCACTACAGTGGAACTGAGTGGGTGATCAAGATCTCAGCCAACCCCAGATAATGTGCAGCAGCAGTTCATCACCACCTTGAAGAGCTCTTTTCCCAAGGGGTGTGTGAAGGCCAAGATCTTGTGGATCTTGGTGAAGTTGTATGCTCTTGGTTATCCAAGAGCTGGGTATCACCTCTCTCATCCCTAATCCACTCTCCCACTCCCTTTTCCCTCTTTCCCCTTCATCATCTGCCCTTCTTTTTCTCTCACCACCACTTATCCATCACCTTTTCTCACTCCTCTCTCCACTTTTTTCATTTCTCTTCTCTTCTCCCCACTAATCTCTCATCCCCTTCACTCTTTCTCCATCCACTACCATATTTTTACTCTCTCCTCTCCCAACCTCACTCTCCTTACTTCTTTTCCCTACTTTTCTCCTCTTCTTCCCCTTAATCTCTCATACCCTTCCCTCTTCACTCATCTCCCACCATCTTTTTTTCTCCTCTCTCTCCACTCACCTTCTTTTACTAATCTGGCACTCTTTTCTTCACCTCTTCCATAGTTTTCTCTCTCATTCTCTCACCCTCCTCTCCTCCTTTCTTCCCCCAACTACAACCCCATCATCTCCCTCACCTACCACTTCAATCTTTTCTCTTTCCTACCTATTTTTCTCTTTTTTTCATCACTTTTTCATCCCCCCCAACCCCACTTCGATTTTTTCTGTTTTTCTTCTTTTCTCTTTCTTTTTTATTTAAATTTTCTCCGTTCCTCCAAAAATTTGAATTATCTTCTTCACTACTTCTTTTCTCATCTTTCTGATTTATTTTATTTTTCTTTATTTATTTTGAAAATTTGAATTTTTCTACGGCACCCTAAAATCTGATTAGGACTTAGTCATTCTTGCTTTCGGCACACATTTTGACCTCGTGGGGGTAACGAAGTGCTGCCAAAATTTGTGAAAAATTCAAAACTTGGTTAGTTTCTCTTCACTCTCCTCCACCTCCTTATTTATTTATCTATTTATTTATTTATTTACTTATTTTTCTGAAAATTTTAATTTGTAACATTGCAAAAATTAGTGTGTTTCTCTTAGTCTCTCATTTCTCTTAGCACATTTTGACCCCATTGGGGTAAGAAAATGCTGCCGATATTTTCAAAAAAATAAATAAGTCGTCTTCCCTCGCCCTTTACATTTTATTTCTTTATTTATTTTTATTTCTTCTTTTTTATTTTTATCTCGAAATTTTATTGTTTATTCTATTTTCTTTCCCCCTCCCCTCCATATTTTCTTTTTTCTTGATTAGGTCGCCGCTACCCTCCCCTAACCACCTAAACTCCGGTTACGGTTTTCTTAGGGTTTTCTAGGGTTTAGGGTTCTCCTAACTCCCGCCCCCCTTCCTACTCTCCCGCCTCCTCCCGTCGGGCACCTTGGACCTGGACGGCTCCTCCCCCCTCGAGCGGTTCGGCGCCTTCGTCTCACGCACGACCCGCGAAATCCGAGGTGAGCCGACTCACACATACTGATTCCGCTCCCGCGGTTCCCTTCCTCTTACCGGTGCGCCCCTTTCCCCACACACTCCTCTGAGGACTACCTCCATTCCCCTTCCGGCCATGGAAGGGAGTTCATCCGAGGAGATCGTCGTGGCGCAGTCCACATCCCAGGTCAGCGGCTCATGATCAGGCCCATGCGGACACCATGGACCTTCATGCCGTCCTTATAGCAATCCAGGCACAACTTAGTGCGCTTGGACCGTTGCAAGCGCAAATCAATGCGCTAACCCTCGATGTCAACCGCCTCAAGGGCTCCCCTCATTGCTCTCCCCACCGCTCTCACACCCCTTCCCCTACCGGCTCCGATTCCGGCTCCCCAGGACTCCGGAGATGGAGTCACCATGGTTCCCTCTCTTCTCCTCGTGGGTGAGGTCCCCACTCTGGCCGACTTCGCGGCCTTTCTTCAGGACCGTTTCGGCGCTCGTCATGACGCCACCGACGCCTTAGACCGCGTCACCCAGACCAGATGGTCCGGGTCCTCCATACCGGTCGATCTGGAGTGTCACATCCAGGTGTTTGAGGACGCTCGCCTTGTTTGTGACGAGACGTTCCTACCGGAGGTCACACTCACCGACCGGTTCCTTGTCAGCCTGCCGACTGACTACCGCCTAGAGCTATGGAGACGATCATTCTCTTCCGCGGAGCAGGCATACGAGGCTGCGTGTCAGTACCAGAGGATGTGCAGTCGCTTCTCCGTCGCCCCATCCTCTTCGCGGCCAGCCGTCACCTCCCAGTCTTGGGGTACCACCCGAGGTCGCTCCTCGTTTGCCGGTCATTTTCGTCGCCCGGCTCGACCTGGAGCGTCATTCGCTCGACACTACAGTTCTCTTGAGTATGGAGAGGACGCCTCAACCAAGCTCGATCCTTCAATTGGGGACGCCCCCGAGGACATCGAGCTTCGGGACGTCATCCAGTACCACTTGGATGACGACACTGTCCCAATGGCCGAGCGCCTGCAGATGGCCATGTCTGCCATGGGTCGTGCACGCAGTCGGGTTACACAGGCTGGCGCCCGCACACCCACAGTTCCTTAGATAAACCTCCCGCAGGGTTTTGTCCCTCCTCGCGGAGCTCTATCCCCTGAGGAGCGTGCCGCCCTCGAGGCCCGACGCGGCTGCCTTCGTTGCCGCCAGGATGGACACACCTCCTCACGGTGTCCATACCACACCGCCCTCGATCGGTACTACACTGACATTTCTCGTCAGCGCCGATCTCAGTCCCCCCCCGGCCCCGCCCGACCAACCCCACCCAGCTAGCCACAGTGCAGTGTACCCCTGAGGCCTCGCTCGTAGCCGGCTTCCCGACCACCGAGTCGCGGTTTGCCCCTTTGGCTACCCCACCAGAGGATCCTCAGGTCATGATAGACGCAGTTTTCTCTGCCCCGTCGTTTGTCGAGGTATCGTCTGCCTCCCAGCAGACCGCCGCATCTAGCGCTTCTCCCCCGAGACTTCCGACGCGTCGCGCCATTCGCATAGCCCGTTGTAGCGCTCAGCTGGCGACTCGCTATGGCGTTGTGTCATCTCTTCTGGACTTGAGAATTCTGCAGGCTCGTCAGGAGCGACTCACGAGACACATCAACGTTCTGCGTCGTCTTCTGGCTCTGCTCTCTGACCCTGATCGCACCCTACCCATCATCCCTATTCGCCTAGGGACATCTACGAGGGTGTACTGCGCTCTATGGGACTCTGGCTCGCAGGGAGATTTCGTTCACCCTCGAGTGGTTGAGGAAGCTCGTCTAGCTACCTCTGGGTCTTGCTCTCCTATCTCCGTTACCCTCGAAGATAACAAGACGCAGCGCTTCCTTAATCAGACGGTCCCCGACCTCCACTTCTCCCTCACCCTTTAGCCATCGGATAGTACCCAGACGCCTAGGCGCTACCATTCCTCCACATACTTCGACGTGCTGGAAACCGGGTACGAGTTTATACTTGGCACTCCCTGGTCTCGCCGGTTCCGTGGCACAGAGGCCGAATGGGCAACCGAGACACTCGTTCTCAAAACGAAGTGTGGTCAGACTCATTGCGTCCCGTTCATTGGAACCACGGGCGACACCCCGCCCGACCTACCTCCCAAGGACCCTCATCCCTCAGGGTCCCACCCCGTCATCCCGTTCACTTCCCCTCGTCAATTTGCTTACTTCATACGACAGGAGGACGTCACGTTCTATTCAGTGAACGTCATGGATCTTCTTCGCTATAATCCACTTTGTCCCAAGGTTGAGCTCATCTCTCTAGAGCCCGATCCCTTTGACCCTTCCTCCATCTTCGTGGCTCCCATCTCTACGTCCACCTGTCAATCTGCGGATACCCCCTCCACGTCCAAGGCCTCTACGCCGTCGACTGTCGAGTCCACACATACGTCTCGTGTCGACGCAGACGCAGAGGAACTCACACGGTTCACGACAGACTTAGAGCCGGCCATTTGCGACCTGATTCGAAAGTACCGCGACGTTTTTCCCCCGTATTTCTCATACAGCGGGATTCCCCCGATGCGCGGTGTTGAGCATTCTATCCAGCTCGTGCCTGACTATCGTGTTCACTATCAGGCACCGTACCGACTCTCGATCCCAGAGGGGACGAAACTCAAGCGCCAGCTTGAGGAGCTCCTTCGACTGGGTTTCATTAAACCCAGTAACTCCCCTTGGGGTGCACCTGTCTTTTTTGCTCGCAGGACGAAACTCTCCGCCTCTGCATCCACTACCGCGGCCTTAACTGTTACACGGTTAGTAACAACTATCCCATGCCCCGCGCGGATGAGCTGTTTAACCGTCTGGCAGGCAACCGCTTTTTCACAAAGATCGATCTTCGTAGCAGTTACCACCAGATCCGCGTTGCCGCAGAGGACCAGCCGAAGACAACCTTTCGGTCGCGCTTCGGCCACTACGAGTTCACGGTGATGCCATTCGGCCTCACCAATGCACCCGCCACCTTCTAGACGGCGATAAACGATATCTTCAGGGACATCCTTGAGGAATACGTTCTCGTATACCTAGACGACATCTTGGTCTACAGTCGTACCTTAAAAGACCATATCAGACACCTCCGCGATGTCCTACAGCGCTTATGCAAGCATGACTTTTATGCCAAGCTCAGTAAGTGTCGCTTTGCCCAGCGCAAAGTGGACTTCTTAGGACACCATGTGTCTGATCAGGGTCTCCACATGGACGACGCGAAGATCACTGCTATTGAAGAGTGGCCCGTTCCCACATCTGCCAAGCAACTTCGCAGTTTCCTAGGCCTCACCAGCTACTATAGTAATTTTATCCAGGGATACGCTAGGTATTCCTACGTCCTTACCTCTACCCTCCTCCGGAAGAACCCGCCGTGGTTTTGGGCACCCCTGTGCCAGGACGCCTTTCGCGCCCTCAAGAAGGCGGTAACCTGTGTGCCGGTTCGTCGCCTTCCCGATTTTAATCGTCCCTTTATCGTCACCACCGATGCGTCAGATTTTGCAGTAGGAGCTGTCCTTTCTCAGGTGTTTCCCTCTCCTCCATATTCACCTTACCCCCATGTTCCTCCTTTCCCCCCATCCTGCTAGCACTGCTTCTCGACTAACGCCTACCCTCCCACCACTTCCCTCCATTGACAGTCCTCCGGTTACTTACTCCCCGACCATCGCGGAGGATGGGACTGTCGAGGCTCGTGCTGGGGATTGCCCGATCGCTTTCTACTCCCGTCAGGTACTGCCTGCCGAGATAAACTACACTGTTGATGAATGTGAGGTTCTCGTAGTAGTTTATGCTACCCGGCATTGTCATCATTATCTGCACGGGGCGCCCTTCACGGTGCGCACGGACAACTCAGTCGTCCAAGCTTTCCTCACGAAGCCTAAGCTTTCCCCTCGACAGGCACGCTGATGGCATGACTTATCCGAGTTCAGTTTCACCACTCAGCCCATCAAGGGTGAAACGAACCGCGTCGTCGATGCCTTGTCCCACCGTCCTGATCACAATCAGGAACCCATCCATCTTGTTGCCATCTCCATCACCACTCTTGATCAGTCGGTGATCGACGCGTATCGCACTCAGTACCGCCACTGCCCCGTTTATCGCGTTATCCACGCGACACTGAGGAGTGGCAAAACCGTTCCTTCCTACTCCCTCGGCGAGAACGGCCTCGTGTACAGGCATGGCAAATCTGGTCAGCTAGAACCACGTATCTACGTTCCCTCCACCGGACAGCTCCACGTCCAAGCTGTAACAGAGTTCCATGACCAGGCAACTGCCGGTCATATCGGTTTCCACAAGACGTTGGCTCGTGTTTGCCGCCTATACGTTTGGCCGAAGTCCAAGGACTTTGTTTAAGCCTACATCCAGGAGTGCCCTACCTGTCAGGAGGTGCACAGTGCGAACCACCTTCCGTATGGGTTACTTCAGCCCCTACCCATACCGGAGGGTCGTTGGCAGCCCATCTCGATAGATTTCATTGGTCCCCTCCGCCCACCAACTGAGCGCGGTCATGATGTTATATTGGTCGTCGTCGATTGCTTCACAAAGCGTGCTCGTTTTGTCCTATGCCGCTATCTCATTAGCGCTCGTGAGGTCGCCGACATCGTCTTCGACCGAGTCATGAGAGATCACGGCTAACCTCAGAGCATCATCTCCGACCGTAACCCTCGCTTTACCAGCACATTCTGGCAACGCCTACACGAGGTGTACGGATCCCAGCTCCGCTTCTCATCGTCTTACCACCCTCAGACGGATGGTTAGACTGAGKTCACCAACAAAACTCTCGGTAATATCCTYCGAAAGTTTGTTAGGGATGACCAGCAGTGRGACTTACACTTAGCCCACGCTGAGATTGCGTACAACCACRCTGTTTCGCCAGCCACGGGGATGTCGTCATTCTATTGCGACCTCGGCTACCACCCTCGCGTACCCGCGGATTTCCTACGACCATCGCGGTTGCGCCCAGACACTCGTTGCCATGCGCTTGACGACTGGATCGCCCACATGTCGGCGATTATGAAGCGCGCGCACGGGAGTTTAGCCGACTCCCAGATTCGCATGGCCGCACGAGCGAACCGATCACGAATGGATCATCCATTCAAAGTCGGTGACGATGTGCTCGTCGATGCATGCCACTTACATCTCGAAGCAGATACGCTTCACAAGTTCAGGCATTGTTTCTTCGGTCCATGCCGCATCCTTCAGGCCGTCGGTTCTGATACTGCCGCTAGTCCGGTCAGCTTCCGTGTGAAGCTACCTGATTACCTTCGACAGGCTCGCGTACACGATGTCTACCACGTCTCCTTGTTGTGTCCTTATCGCAGACCGTCTGAGTGCTTCGTCGGACGTCCTTATGAGCGACCTCCACCTATCATGGTGGACGATCACGAGGAGTTCGTTGTTTCCAACATTGTATCACGCCGAGTTACCGATGATACCCCTCCACGCATCGAGTACCTTGTGCGTTGGAAGGGCTACCCTGATGAGGAGGCTACTTGGGAGCCCCTCGAGCACTTGCAGCACGCCAGGATGTTGGTGTGCACATATGATCGTGCTCGTCATGCTGAGACATCTGCTTCTACTCATTCAACTGACCCTCTTCCTCCTCCGGCTGAGGAGATTGCTGAGGACTCGCCCGCTCCCTCTGAGGCCGTTCCTCAGCCGCAGACGGCCTCCGAGCGTCCTCATCGCACTCGTCGTCGCCCTTCGTGTTATGATGACTGACACTCTTATCCTCTATCTTTCCCCACTGACTCACACCATCAGGTACTCCATCATCATTTTTTCTTCAGGATGTCAGCGTTTTGCGGCTCTGCTTCGACATCGACTCCACTGCTACTTCATCGACGTCATCGACCACTTCGACGACTTCAGCTACTTTGGACGTGACTACTTCATATCACCACCCTACCCTGCATACTCCCTTGCCTCTGTCGCATGATGGGTCTTACTTAGCTGGGTCTCTTTCAGGTTTGGCTCTCCCTTGGTATCGCATAGGCATTGGGACCGTAGCGTTATCTTGACTTCCTTGCTCCCAGACCTAGCTCCCTCTCCCAGTCGGTGAGTTGTGTGCATGTTTCCCTCACCCACTGCCCTCATCACCCTAGCGCCGGCTATTGTATGCCTTCAGTTCCACATAGCTCCACCCTATTCCAGGCTCCCCTTTTCATGGTCGACCCTGCATGGTGTCACCCTTTTGTCGAGCATTACCCGCCTTGATGGTCTATCTGTTAGGGTCATTGGTTTTGTTTCGCTACCACTCTCCCACCTTGAGCCTGATGACCTATCCCACCTTCATGTGTGACTGCCCTTAGGAGTTCCGATTCTTAGGCTACATTCACCCCCTCTGAGACCATCCCACTCTTAGTGGTTCAGCGACATGACATTATCTTGTAACATATTGCTCTTTTCCTTTCAACACTGAGGCCACTGCCTCCGGGACTTTAGGATTGTATCATACTACATTTCATTTTCTGTTGTTAGCTAGGATATGTATACCAGACATTTGCTTTTCTTTTGACATTATGTGGCTTAGGCTGCATCGCATGGACTCCGCATGGAGCTTGCTCCGCATCCTAGATTTCTCAGTTTTCTTTGTTGCAGAGTCCTGCTGCTTTTGCGGATAGCGTGTTTATGGCTCTTGCGATCCATTACAGGTCTGAGGATCGTGCAGCGGGCCTTCATCTACCCTGGCCCACAGCCAAGGCCTATTTGGCTATTTGCCAGTTCGGCCTGTGGGACCAGGCCGTGGCCTGACCCCACAGGTCGTGTGGTTATTCAGTCCAGTCCAGTCTTGCCCGGTACCACTGTCGGTACCAGGCCAGGCCAGTGCAGTCCAGTCAGTCCGCTGGGGGTATACCCCAGCTGCAGTTTGTTTTGTGACTCATTCTTCATTTGCACAGATTGGAGTACGTGCGTGTTGAGTCTGCGTTGGAGTTGCGTTGTCCCTTCTAGCTCAATCTCCATCTCCCCCATCCTCATCCTGTCGTCTTGATCCTGACAGACCGCCATCCCGGCGGGTCCGTCACACACACACACAGAGAGAGAGAGAGAGAGAGAGAGAGAGAGAGAGAGAGAGAGAGAGAGAGAGAGAGAGATGCACGAAACAGGCATGAATATTCCCGCTTCTGGCATAAAATTAATTCTCATTTTCGCTTGTTTGGAACGAACCACTCGCAGGCAACCACTGACACAAAGGGAGGGAGGGAGGGAGGGAGGGAGGGAGGGAGAGAGAGAGAGAGAGAGAGAGAGAGAGAGAGAGAGAGAGAGAGAGAGAGAGAGAGAGAAGGGTCACTCACGGCAGTACGACAACCCCAGCGGGGATGTCTGGTGTGTGTTCTCTTAGTGACAAAGGGCTCCTGTCACCTGGCCACCAGTCGCACCATAGATTGGGTTATCCAGTGCTGCGTTCGAGCCAGGCACTGGTTCCCTCAAAAGACTGGGCTGTCCGGTGCATCCCCACGTGTATCCCAAAAGACAAGGAACGACCCAAACCCAATGTCCCCACTCAAATGGACCCGACAGGTACCACTCCAGAAAATGACAAAAATGTGGAATGGGAACATGGCCCATGGGTGAAGTGCGGCCTGCTGTTTTCCTTGCTTTTAATAACTACGAGGTGACGTACCTGCCGATGTATTGATTTCTGTGCCCATTCAGAAGTATACCTGTGACTTCAACGTACTTGCCCCCCCAAAAAAAGATAAAGAATGTGAGTTCCATTTTTTTTATTTTTTTTTAAAGGACTCCTACCTGTGATAGTGGTGTTGATAAGAGCAGACACCACTAGCACTAGAGGAGAGGCTCTATCTATTGGTGGGGAGAAACACCTGCTGGAAAACGGGTCCAGCGTCCCCTAACAGAATGAGTTGATCCATGACATGATTACAAGGATATTTGTGCCTCTTCACCCTCATGAGGGCGCCTGAACAAACATGTCTCCCTAGCACTATAGGAACCATTTAATGGATCATTCATATCCATACCAAGATCTGCAAACTAAACATAGGCTTGAAGGAGGAAAAGGATCCAGGAAGTCCATCAAGGGTCTTAATGGGAAGGCTGGGTCCACTTCAATCCAATCATTAAAGATCAAACGGTAATTCCTTTGAATCCCAACCTGATCAGTTGCTTGAGCTCCCTCCCAAACCACTCGTCCTAGCCTCCCACCCTTGTCCCCCCCAAGCCAGCTTTGATTAAAGAAAGTAATATGTTGTCGGGTTTCTTTTTTCTGTGATAAATACAATATTTTATCTTTTAGTTTTTCCCATTTATTGGTAATCTCTGTTTCAACGAATTGCTTAATAGTCTTTGTAAATTCTGGACTATCCAAGCGAGCTCCTTCCATTTCGTAGGTGCATCTTCTTGTCCATATTGCCCACATTACTGCTCTCCTTCCAATTGTGAATAGGTTAGAAGTGAAGTCATCAACCTGATATGGGTTTCAGGTTTCCAGGAGCAGTGTCTTCCAATCCCAAGGCCAGGAAAGGGATGTTCCTAAATGATTCCAGATTCTATTCCACCAACGCCATAACCAAACTGATCCAAGACATTGAAGAAAAATATGCTCAATAGTTTCCGGCAACAGTTTGGGAAAGAAGACTGATTTACAAAATTTGCACCACGGATAAGCTATTCATTTTTGTTCTAACGAGGATCTATCAATAATCCAATCATTTATAGGAAGGCAGCGATGGGCAATCTGCCATTGCAGAGATGCCACTTTGGCAGGCCGAGATTTAATAGAGATAAACCATTTGACTAATTGCAACTCTTCCTTGCTTATATTTAGATGTTTCATCCAACGAGCTTCTATTCGATCTTTTCTGTTCACTTTTGGGCGAAGCATCCTATAGGTTGATTTATTTGATAAAGTAGGGAGTGTTCTCGAGTAGGAGTGACCCCTTCCCCCTGGACAAGACCAGGTCCAGTTTACCGGGTCAATATGTAAGTGAGAGATGGGTGTTTCAAGTTTGAAGGCTAGCCATTTATCCTGGATCTTTAAGACCCTGATTCTGAAAAGTTGGTCAGGATTAAATGACTCAGTGTATTCCTGTGTTCTAGACGTAAGGAACCCATCTGCTTCCACGTCATAGATAGACAGGAGAATATCCCTTTCATCCTTTTCATTGGAGATTTCAACTATGTTCCCCACAATCCTTTGTTGAACCTTGATCGTCACCCAATCATTGACAACTAAGTTGGGCCCTTTCCTCAAAATGCTGACCCATTCTAGTGGAATTATGTCAATTATCCTTTCCAGTGCTTCTTTCTGGTGATAACAATATCTCAAGCGTTCCTGTAGGATCAATGGATCAATCCAATCTCTGTTCTCATAGCTCCAAAAGTCTCTGATACGAGTAACCCCCTTTTTAATCCACCCTTTCCATGGTGAGTCAGAGCAATTAAGAGTACACCCATGAGTGTCTCTGATAAATGTATTGTTAAATAATGGTTGTTGACATATTTCATCCCATCTTTCAGGATTAATCTTGTCAGGAAGGGGGAGATTCCTCCAGGTTCTCATTAAGGTGGACCAAAAGGGGTCTCTGTGAAGATCTTTTCTGACTGCTTGAGGTCAGAAATATCATCTTGAAGTGGTTATACTAGTGAGCCTCTATGAAGGGGCCAAAATCGATTTTCTAACCACATGAGAGGATCTACTTCCTCAGAAGTAGGTGGTGCTAACCTCCTGATTTGTTCACAGGCTTGAGGAGTCCAAGGAGTCTGAGGATTAAATAAAAGACGTTTTAACCATTGGATAGAGAGGGTCATAGCCTGAGTAGTAGGGTCGATGATACCAAGACCACCTTTAGATTTTGGTTGTATTACAGATTGCCATGCCACCTTACTAATAGCATTCTCACATTCATGGTTGCCTCTCCATAGAAAGGTTGCTAATTGCCTTTGAAATGCTTTAATATTGGTTTTATCAAAAGTCCATGGTGCAGATTTATACTATATAGAAGCTAACACCACATTATTAATTGCAAGTGTTCTATCCAGTATTGAAGTATGTTTATCTTTCCACAGTTCTAGTTTTGATTAAGCTTGTTGCAAAATGCCATCATTGTTGGATAATGGTTTTCCTAGTGCTGAGATGGAAATCCCCAAAACTCTAATTGGCATCTCAGGCCGGAGCCATTTAATATGAGGTTGCTCTGGAGGTCTTACTCCTTGATAATGAATTCACCATCCCAGAGTCTTATTCCCCCAATTTACTCTCATATCTGATAGCTTACAGAATACATCCATGATTTGTTTAATAGCCTCTAGATTTTTCTGTGAGGCATCTATCATCAGAGATAGGTCGTCAACAAACAGAGAACAAACTGGGATAGCTTCCTCTGGAATAGATGAAATTTGTATGCGTTTAACATCTTTATGTTGACGAAGATTAGCTGCCAGAGCTTCTATAATAATTACAAATAGTAACGGGGCGATTGGATCGCCCTGTCTCACTGATCGCTGTAGCGAGATCCGAGGTGTCACATTCCCATTGACCATTATTCGTGTTGTTGCGTTCTCATGCAAGATTTTAACCCATCTTCGAAAGTTAACACCAAAATTCATTTTGTGAGGGCATTTATCAAGGAAAAACCAATCTACATGATCGTATGCCTTCTCAAAATCAATAAATATGAAAGCAGCATTGTGTTTCGATTGACCCGATAACTTAACTAGTTCATTAATAAGAAGGATATTATCCTGAATATTTATTCCTTGAATAAACCCAGTTTGAGAGGGATGAATTATATCGGCTATGAACTTGTTTAACCGAATGGTAAGGAACTTGGATATAATTTTATATACTACAGAAAGGAGTGTTATAGGTCTGTAATTGCGAATATTATATTTGTCACATTTCTTATATAGTAGGGTTAAGACTCCCTGCCCCACAATTTCTCCCATTTGTCTAGATTCCCAGACTGCGTGGTAGAAATCCATCAAATCTTGTAAAATAAAATTTCACAAGGATTCTCAGAATTCCTTAGGCAGTCCATCTATTCTTGGAGTTTTTTCCTCTTTCATAAACATAAGCGCAGTCCACACTTCGTCCTTAGTTAAGGGCATCTCAAGTTGATCTTTTTGAAAATTTGAAAGAGTTTTTGTCAATGGCTGCAAGAAGTCATCAATTTTCGAATTCCGCTGATTAAACGGAATATTACTGTTACCTGATAAAAATAAGTCTTAAAAAAAATCCCTAGCAATTTTAGTACACTCAGCAGTGGAGGTGGCCAATGGATCATTCATATGTTGGGGATGGGCAAGAGCCTCAGTGACTGTCCTCCCTGTCCGGACTTTAGCCATAGCAAAGAATCTTGCATCCATAGCACCTTTTGTGTCATGCTTCCTAAGTTTGCCTCTAATCCTAACCCTTTGCCAACGATACTCCATGTGAGAGAGTAAACGATTTTCTAGTTCATGAATTTCTTGAGCCACTAGTTCATTTTTCTTCTCATGTTCATTATCAAATTCTAAGAGTTGTAGTTGTTGAATACATTGATAAAGACGTGATTCATTTGAATGGCGTTCGGCTGAAAGTAATTTCGAATATTCATTGCATTTACGACCTAGGAAAACTAGACCGTTGTTGAACCACTTAATATCGTCTTGGATAATGCCCTTTTGTTGTCTCCAGAAGGACCATACATCTTTTAGGTAGGATTTAAATAAATCCATTTTGAGGTGGGACGTATTCAGCTTATAGAACCCTTTCCCTAGGTCCGGTTTCCTACGAAAGGTGAGGATAACCACACACATGGCATGATCCAGACCTAAAAGAGGGCTTCTAGGAAAAAATTCAGCTATCTGGAGAGCGCCTTCCAATTCCTCCGAGAGGAGGATTAGGTCCATACGCGATTTAGTAGCCAATTGAGTTTGAGATTTTCTATAGCAGGTATAAGAACGCTGAGACGGGTTCAACCTACAGAATGAGTCAAAGAGATTAAATGTTTGAACCAGGGAGGTAATTATTACTTCATCAGCTTCTAGATAGGCTGGACACGGTGTAGGCACATGCCATCGATCCAAAGATCGATCTGGGGCAGCGTTAAAATCCCCAGCCATAATTAATGGTATACCTACTGGAAGCTTAGGGAGAAGAGATTCAAAAATCGTTGTCGTTCACCAGGTTCATTGGGACCATAAACACATAGGATATTGATGATTTAAAGCTCTAACATGGCCAAGATATAGACCCATCGACCCTCCACTTTATCCATGTCCCAATATACCGGTTCTATCCTAGATACTGGAGGAATCCAGATTGCAACTCCAACGCTCTCTGACCTTGGTGAATGTGATCTAAACGCTTTATGAGGCCAAATCTGCTTATGACAGTGGTCATGATTAGCGGTATCTAAGAGATGAGTCTCTTGGATACATATAACATCAGGCCACTCTCTCCCCCCTATCCCCCTCAGTTGATCATGAATGGCTTGCTTCTTTTGAAACTTAGCAGAAGCAAGACCATTAACATTCAAGGATCTAAGGTCTAAATCAGCCTGTCTCCTGAGGGACTTCCATGTTTGATCCTTATTGTATAAGGCATCAATTACACTGAAATTCTGCATCAAAATTTAGCCATGAAATAACACAATAGGGATTAAAGGAATGATTAGAAGATTGGGAGGAAACACTTTTCAGACCTGCCACAAGGCAGAGTCCAAAAGGCCTCCTGGCCTCAAAATTTGTTCACCTAAAAGTCTGACCAGAAGCGTACCTACATCAGTTTCTGACCAGACCTTACTGACTTTGACCTTCAACATCTGCAGTTCAGGCAGGGTATCCTGGTTGAGCCACTTAAGATTATCCAGTTTATTCACTTCATATCTTAGAAAAACATCCCATTCAGCAAGTTTGTGATCCCCTTCAGTCACAGTGAAGATGGTTGTACCCCCCGGTGGAAAGTTCTCATTGATGAAATTTCATATCTCCTTTTTGATGAATGCACCCTTAGTGAGATGGTTTGTTATAGAAGGTAGCAATAGATTCGCCAGGGCCATACCCAAAACTGTGACCTCCCCATAAACCGCGCCCGGAGGGACAGGAAGGCCTACCTCCCATATACCCTCTTTGAGTCTGACCGAAAAAATGACTATGCCGATTTTAGTAGGTGATAGTACTGCCTGACCTTTAGTCAGACGATGTTTCAGACGCTGTCTCTTAGTTGTGAGCTCAGACTCTATGATGTTTTGAGAGATTTGTAAGTTTTGAGAGATTCCTTTATCCGTCCAATCAACTGCATCGTCGACCTCTCCAACTTCTTCTATATCCTCTACCCGAACTCTTTTTTGATGTGCATTTGGAAGATCTTCAGTGAGATCTACCACGTGGCTCTTCAACTGTGTCAAAGTCCCCTGCGTTACTTTTCCTTCATCACTGTCCAAAGCAGTAATAATCTTTTCTGTTCTTACCACCGGTTTGATACTAGTGGAAACACTGCCTTCATGAACAGGGGTAGAGCAATCTAACACAAAGGTAGACTTCAGTTTGCCACTGTCACTGATCGTATCCTCAAGAGTAGGAGAAGGGTGATCAGTCACAGTGACATTCTGCAGTTCGTGTCCTGTGGCGTCCGTAATTCCTGTGAGCAGCAGTGCATCCTTATTGAGAAGCCCATCCTGCTGCAATCCCAGACTTAATCCTGAATTTTTAACTAGCTGGTCAGACATCTCACAGTCAGCATGGCTTCGCGATGGTGATCGAAACTTGATAGAGTTATCATTTGTGACAGTCCCAAACTGCAGACTGCCCCTGTCACTATCACTGCACATGCCCTCATGGCTTGGTGGAGAGTGTTGAGTACCAGTGACAGCCTGCAGATCGTGAGCAGTGACGTCCGTGATTCCTGTGAGCCGTAGTACACCGTCATAACTGAGCTCAACGTGTTCTTTCTGCATATCCATGTTTAAAACTGGAATTTCCATTATCTGGTGAGGTCGCACACAGTCATCCTGGCACTGTAGCAATGATGGATGTTTCATAGATCCAATAACCATGGTACCCAAGGGGGAATCATTAACTTTACTATTTATCCCCCGAGTCAACAAAGATCCATGAGATCCATGAGATCCCTGAAATCCCTCAGACCCGAGAGACTCATCACTCTCCCACTCTATTAGGCCTTGACAGTTTTTTGCTGAATCAACCCCCTGCTGTCCCTGGGGGAGCTGCAAATTTTTTTTTTCCCCTGTGAGCTCAGAAATCACCACTTTGAAACCCGTTTGTTTACCCTGTTGTTTTCCTACTCCAGGGAACAGTTCCCCTGTGTTCTTTTTCTCCTGCTGATGCTGAAGTTGTGGTCGACCCAGAGACAGAGAAGAATCTACAAGCTTCGAACCAGTTACAAAAATAGGAATCTCCTGATAGTGTGGCACAAAGACCTCCTCCTCTTCAGCTACCTCCTCTTCCCCCTCTTCCCCCTGTACAACTAGGGGTTTAAAACGATTTTGCAGAGAAGGAGGGTTTACTGATCTCTTGAGGAGAGTGTAATTAAATCTTTCGGATATTATTGATAATAGTTTAGCGCAAACTTCATCCCATGTGACCCCCTGCGGAGGGCCTTGAACCAAAATTACTTCCAGACTTTTGCTGCTTCCAACCATCAAGATTAAATCCTCAAAGATTTTAGACCACGGAATGTCAGTCAATCCAGCGTGTTGATTCTTCAAATTGCACAGCAACCAATCAAATAATTGAAGAACAGCAAATTCAATTTTCATAGCGACAGTGGAAACAGGGTTCTCCACCGTCTGAACCAGAGGGGGAGGAGCACAGGGTAGCACAGGCTCAACCTCCATTGGTTCCGGACCTAGAACAACTTTGAAAGGGTCAACGTCCATTGGGACCCCTTCAGAACCAGCATCAGGATTTTCAGACCCCTTCTTCAGAAAAGAGTTCTGGTGTGGTGACTCAGATTGAATGCTAGCGAGGGAGGTGTCCTTCTGTTTTACTACTTCTTTCCTTTTTACTTCCCTCCATTCTGAAACTCCCCCAGAATCTCTTTTAGGAAGGTAGTCTGTCGCCTTGGGTCCCACAGACCTCTCCACGTTCCCAGGGGGTGGCGTAGCCAGACCTTTATGTTTCTGGTTTTTCCGGCTTCCCCCTTCCATCCCATGTTGTATCACATCATCTTCCCCATTACCAATATTGTGGTTTTCTTGCATTCCACCCTTCTTCGTTTGCCCTTTTGATCCAGACCCCTGGCCTTGCCTACTTGGACTGCCCTGAGATGATTTCCCTCCTTGAGGTATGGATTGAGGATGGTGAGGAGACGATTGAGGGGGGAGCCAGTCTGCTGGTGGCCAGGGGGGGTTGTGGACGTCACTCCTTCCTTCCCAAACCTAGCCCACTAGTTGCCCCCCCTGATTCAAATCCTCACGATAAACCCATCCTTCATAACCTGTTACCATTGGTAGCCATCTGTTTGGCCTTTGCAGATGCCGTTTGAGACGCTGATCTGGGGGGATCGCATGCTGGGAGTGATGGGGGCATGCATAGTCATTGTGAAGGTGACCATACGCCTTGCACGTAAAGCACCAAGGACGAAACTTGTGCGCTGTGTGGATTTGATAGACTCGACCACCCATTTTTAATGGTATGATATCATCAAGTGAAAATTGTTGTTCCTTAGGAAGGTCGAGGGCCAACATCAAATAATCATCCCGCTTTGCCACATATGATGGAAGTGGGTTAATGAAATCCGCTATTTTAAATTGTTGTCCAAAGTCATGGATGAATGCCGCCTGGACTTCAATCGGGATGTGTCGGAATTCAACCCAGTAGAAGTCCTTTATGAGTTGGTTCCCCTTTTCCTCTGGACCAACCTTCTTCGGAATCCATGGGTAGATTTTGACCTCCACTTGATCCCAGAATAATTTCTTCCATGCATCCATCCTGACCTTGTCCTTATCAAAAAGACTCAGCACAGTGAAGACCGTGGGGGTAATTGGCTGAATTATAAAGAACTCTTTGACACCTTATGGCCCATCTCTCAATGCTTCCAATCTCTTGCAAATGGATTTAATTTTATCATTAACTGACCTATAGGCTGCATTATCATAGAAGATCCAATTGCTTGCATGCTTGGTGTAGACAGCATCTCGTTGGGCAAGCTTATCCGATGGATAGGACTTCATCAGAGTCTTCCTCCCCCCTTGCTCAATCACCAGTTGTTCAGATGGAAGAAGGAAGAGCGAGAGGAAGTATGCCCTAACCGAAGAAAGATTCCGGAGAGGAACCTTCAGTTCCTCTGGCTGGGAACCAGCAGGATCAAAAGATGGACGTTGGATGTTCAATGTTTTATTCTGTAATGGTTCTTTCACCTTTTGTGTCCATTAAGGCTGCTTTTGATCCTGAGGCAAAGGGCTTCCAACTTTCTCCTATGATGTTTGTTGTGTTGCCTGTTGAGACTGGATTTTTTCATTCATCCTTTTCTCTTCCGTTAACACTTCCTCATCATTCTATTCATTTCCTTCTCCCATTATCATATCTCTGACCACCACAGCATCCTCATTATTACTAATGCCACTGTTATGAGAAAAGTCTTCCATCGTTGAGAACTTAGGGTGCATGGATAATGCGGTGACAGAATCCCTACGGGACGCCGGAACAGAGATTACATATGTCCCTCCATTCTCTTCGTGATGCTGGGTTGCAGCCGATGACGAGGACAGTGRCATACTCTGCTCTTGAGAGGACAACAGTTTTTCCTCGTTTCCCGACAACCTCTTTGTGAGCCATCCCTCCTTTTGACTAACTGCTGTCACTCTCGGACGAGAATAGGGCAATGGACCATTGCATGTCGCATTGCCCCTTGATAAAACAACATTGAATCCGGACCTTTTGCTCTACGGAAACTGAGTTTCATGATTGTGTATAAAACTGTATATGTGAATGTCTGGTTTGCTACTGAGAGACCGTCTGTGAGGACGCTTAATCACTCAGGTTACACTTAATCAATCAGGATGGTTTCCTGAAGTGCCACCCAATCACTCAGGTTACGCCTAATAAAAAAAGATAGTATCCTGAGATGGCACTAATCCTGTAGACCCATTAGCCAATTGTACGACAATTATATGATTATATGATTATTATAATAAATTGTAATAATTAAATTCCTTCAATTCCTGTAATTCTTTTATTCCAGTTCCGTAATATTAGATTGTTTTTGCTGGCTTGGACCCCACACAGGCAGGGGAGGGACAGAAGGTGCAAAATGCAGAAATTGCCTCGCAACGCTATACTCCCAGCTGTCATCATCGACTGCTCCTCTTACACAGATTCCTCTTCTTCTTAGAACTTCCGCCTCCTCATTATCGTCATGTACTTCCGCCAATTCTTGTTACCCTCCTGCGCACTCTCTTCTACGAATTCCCCCCCAATATCATGATACCCAACATTCCTAACCCTTCGCCCAATACTAAATTGGCTTCCTCCTGTCCTTGACCTGCCTGTGCTCAGAAAGATAGGCAGTCAAAGAGGACTCACCCAGTTAAAACCGATACTACCCTTCTCATTAATAATTTCCTTACTAGGACAATTAATTTATGACCCTTGTGACTTAAGCTTGATTGGGCAACTGTCCCTCTTACTAAATGGCCAGAGAATGTGGAAGAAGGAATATACTTCAGACTATAGAGAATTGAATAGGGATGACCCTATTTGTGACGTAGCTCAGTAAGGATCCCTCCCTTTCTAAGATGTATACTCATCCACCTCTCTGAACTTTTGGCAACAGGTATCCCTATTGATGATGTGGCGCCACCGATTCCTCTGTCACACTCGCTGCTGGTCATTGATCATCCGGTATCCTTATTGACAATGTAGCGATAACGACTAATCATGAAGAGGAATCCCTATTACTGATGTGGCACTTTACTGACGTGCAATCCCATGGCCAGTATCCTGATCATCGGTCAAGCCCAATGCTCTTTTTGGAAGATTTAGGCACTACTCCCCCACCAAGACATTGGGGAGACTTTTGCAGCTCCTAAAAAACGCGTTTGACTTTTCAAAAGACACACACTTCGTTCTTACAAAACAGCATCCTGTTGACTTGATGGAAACAGCCCTCCCAGACGAAAGTCACCGCAATGTGATTATAATTGTCTTCTGAAGCAATGCCGCCCTTCAACGCCCACTTTGCCTTCACAGGGACCAAACCTCCGCTGATTCCATACGCATTAACAGGTGTCAACGCGCAGGGTCATTCACCATTTGTAATGCAACGGCGGCTATGGAATCCAAGACGCGGAACCAAGGAGGCATGCATCAACGAACGGGCGGATGCCCATCCACTGTCGAACTCCCTTAGTCAAGCGTGATGCCACGTCGGCCTGTGACGTAGCGACGCTTAGTGTCTCTGATCTACGGTGCGTGTGCGCTAGGCGCGAAGTGATCGTGAGTTCCATTTCTTGATTTACGCATGTCATTTTTTTGTACCCCAGGGCAATCAATGCTGGCAGGAATACTCTCCATGATTGATCTGATGTAAATGGGACGCTGGACCCGCTTTCCAGCAGGTGATGCTCCCCACCAATAGATGGAGCCGTCTCCTGGGTGGAAAAAAAAAAAAAAAAAAAAAAGATTTACGCGTGTCATCCTTTTTTTTTTTTCGCCTTTACAAATTGAAGTTATATTAAACATTTGTAAGAGACAAGGCATACAACTACAAGCCTTGGGCACTCAATGTGAATCTACAAAGAAATTCAAAGAAGACGCAAGAAGGAAATAAAGCGGAGTCTCCCAGGGCCTGGTGCGGAAGGAGGAGGAATTGCTTGGAAAGATTGAGATACAGCACGCCGCGATCACAAACGAAAAGCCGGTGCCGTGGTGCCCACCAGTATCGACTCAACTCGTATGCCTACCGGGCCATAAAGTTGTCGTAAGGATCTTGCTCTCTCTTCTGTAATAGAAAGGCTATTCCTCCTCCTTCAACTTCTGATTTCAGCTTTCAACTACATGTCCTCGCCGAGCTCCCGGTCCGATAAAGCACCAGCCTCGTACAACCCTTTGGTTGGGCGCAGCGGCCATACTTATCTTCTCTGGAGAATGTGAGATACTTCTGATCTCGAGTAGGTTAGGATGAGACGATTTCTCCCCACCAATAGATGGAGCGGCCCGCTAGGCAAAGCCTCAATCCCGGTGGTTCTCTTACCACCACAGGATAGAGGTCTTGCACAAGGGCCTTCAAAAAAAAAAAAAAAAAAAAAAAAAAAGAGACGATTTCGATGGCCAATCATATGGCAATGAGTAGTGCCATGGCAGAAGGAACCCAATGCTAGGAGCATACTCGCACTAGGGCTTTTTTGCCTTTATATGGACGTGAGACTGCAGCCAGATGCATCCAGGTCTGGCCGTAATTGCACTCAGATGCAATTTGGATAGAGCTAGTGTGAGTATGCCCTTGTTTTCTCCTTTCGCAGATAGTTAACTATGTTGCCATAAGCAGATAGTTAAAAAAAATAATAAAAAATAAAAAAAATTATCCTCATCGGGGGACAGTTATACATTTTTCTCTCGCCTCACATATTTTTTACCATGCCGTTACCTCTCTCCACCCAGAAAGGTAACCTCCCTTCACCAAAGAGAGGTAGAAAGCTTTGCTTCCAGGGGTCCCCCGTATAGCCTTAGCGTAGTGGCAGGTGGGTAGTGAAAGAAAGATATGTTCCATGACATAGCAGATAATTTTTAATTTTTTTTTTTTTTTTTAAAGGGCGATGGCCTTGAGGTATTATCATCGGACTAACCAGCCCAGGTAAATTCAATCTTGTGTCTAATCTGACAACGGTGGCCTTTTCAGCCCAGGGTGGCCTGATAGCCAGGGGCTTCAGGGAACCCCCAACGGGGGGCACCGGTCAGGGGACAGCTGGTGGCAGAGGGACCGAGCATCATCTGAGTGGCCAGTCGCTGTGCCTCCCCGATTACCCCTCCCCCTATGAACATCAGCAGAGCCTGCTTTTTTTTAATGCCAATTGGGGGGACCAACAGGCTATCTCTAGGTGGCGGGTGCCAAGCATGCCCAGGAAGGTACAAGAGGCCAATGGGGATTGAACCCAAGACCTCCTAAATGCCACTTGCGTGCCTTACCAACTGAGATAGGCCGCTGGATTAGTTTTTCAGTTGTTGTTGTTGTTGTTGTTGTTGTTGTTGTTGTTTTAATTTATTTTAATTACAAGCTCCGATCTATGCAGGGGGAGCAGCACGTGCTGAGAAGCGGGCACAGCATCCCTTATGAGGATGTGTAGGGAAGCAAGGAAAAATGAACATGAGATGAGATGATGAGAAAGCGACCTGCGCTGGAAACGGGGTTCAGCATCCCCTGCCCTGCTCCCTTTTTCTCTCCTTTGGGATGCCAAATGTTATTCAAAAAAAGCAAGCACACAACTTTTCCTTCCTAGCAGGAAACCAGGTCCAGCATCCTTTCTAAGGGACGCTGAACCCGGTTTTCAGCAGGTGATACTCCCCACCAATAGAATGGAGTCTCAGCTGGGTGATTACGAATGACTGCTCTTATCATCATTCCTAAAAAAAAAAAAAAAAGGTCCAGCATCCTTTCTTTCCTAAAACCGGTTCGAGGGCCATTCAGGACCACTGGTGGGCCCCCGTAAACCCCTTCATCGAAACCGTGGACAGCATCCCTTAGTACACCTTTCTACGCCCCTGCTTCTACTGGACACCAGGATTTTTAAATACTCCCGTCTCTTCAACTCCGTGGGGAGCAGCACATGCTGGGAAAGGGCCCAGCGTCCAGTTCAATTTTGGCTGAGCTGTATAGGACAGCTATTAAAAAAGGAAATGTGTGCTGGAAAACATGTCCAGCGTCCCTTAAACCGGGTCCTGCGGCCCTTGTCTGAGATCCACCCCCCCTCTTTGCCCGTCCCTGCTGCTCTGAAACCGCCCCCCCTACCGAGGATTTAACTTACAACCTCACCTTCATTGCCAGTGGGTCACCGTGCTTTTTTGTCTGGGTTCTTCTTCTGGTATCAACAACAAAAGTAAAAAAAAAAAAAAAAAAAA
>BFEA01000025.1:317005-327914 GCA_003427395.1 Chara braunii | reverse complement strand
GACGCCAATGTGCTGGAAACCGGGTCCAGCGTCCCATCTCCAAACTACTCTTCCGTCCCTGCCCCGCATTGGGGTCGGGTATAGGAGGGGGCCACCGGGGGGCACCAGTGGATTCCCCCTCCATCCCCTAGCCTCTGCCATCCACCTACCATTCTCTTTTTTTGCTGGAAACCGGGTCCAGTGTCCCTTGTCCAATCAACTCGCCTATGCCTATTCTGTAGGAGGGTTGGGTATTGGGGGGAGAGACACCGGGGGGCACCGGTGGAATCTCCCTCCATCCCCTTACCCCTGCCATCCCTCCACCGTCTTCATGGCGCCTATTGTGCCTGTTACATGGATTTGCCGAAAACCGGGTCCAGCGTCCCTTAAATCCTTCTGTGCAGAACAACTTAAATCCTTCTGTGCAAAACAATACATCAATGGTGACACCAATTTGCTGGCAGCCGGGTCCAGTGTCCCGGAGCCAACCTACTCATCCTTCCTTAACCCAACAGCCACTCCTGCTGGGAACCGGGTCCTGCATCCCTCAGATACATCTGTTCAGAACAACATTGCTGCAAGTGAACCTCCATGCTTCCATCCTGACCCCCTTCTCTTATTGCTGGAAGTCGCGGTGCCTATTTACAGGAGTTTTGTCCTTAGAAGCTGAGCCTGCCTGCTTCAATCCTGAAACCCTTCTCTCCGGAGACTCACGGTCTAGTTGTTTCTATCAGGGATAGAGGGTGTGGGGGGAAGGGGTCCGGGAAATCTGAAGCAGGCCTCATCGGGAAACTTGGGTCAATACCAGTCCATTCTTTGAAGTCCAAGCAATAATCTCTTCTTATCGTCACACCCCCCCCCTGGATGCCCGCTTCCCAGTCCCCCGACCATCTCACCTGTGGAATCCAGCCCCCTCTCTCCCCTCCTAACCATTCTTGGCAGAACTTAGTGATATTTTCTCTGATGTCCTTTGGTTGTTGAAAAAGATCTAGCTTGCATCTAACTGTCTGCCATTTCTCTGTGATGTCCAGTTGGAATTGATTTTTTATGTGTTTGCGCACTTCCTCCCCTTCCACTCGTACATCTTCCATTGCCAGCACACATCTTTGCCACCACAGCGACCATAAAATTGTTCGTCTCCCCAGATCAAACATATTAGATGCGAAATCATCTTCGGGTCGCCCTGGCCAGAAGCCCGTTAGAATTGCCCGCCAGTCCCATGGCCAGAGGGAACCCGGAACTAAGYGCTGCCAGATCCGGTCCCACCAGCRCCAGGTGAGARCAACATTTGGGCACTGTAGAAAGATGTGCTCAATGGTTTCGGCCGCTTTTTTGGCCGGATATGCCCGGAGGCATCGACAGCACCAGGGGAGGGCCCGACCTTGTTGTTCCAGCCTGGTATGATCAATTAGCTAGTTGTTAGTAGGTAGACACCTGTGGGCTATCTGCCATTGCAATGAAGAATTTTTTGTCGGCCTCCTCTTGGTTTCCTGGAACCACCTAATCGGGGTTAGCAGATGCCTATCAATGTTTAGGTGTCCATACCAACGATCATCCACTGTGTCTTTTAGGTTCCATCTTGGCCTGATCAGTCTGTATGTGGTTTTAACGGAGAGGTTTACCAATGTTGTGTCCTTGTGGGCTCGCCCTCGTGACGGGCCAGTACGTTTCCATCCCCACTCGATTGGGTCCAGCCCCAACTCATTGTGGGAACTGGCAGAAAAATCTCGTGAGAATAAAATTGGGAAAAACTTCAAAAAAGGAAAAAAGGAAAAAAAGAAAGAGTTTCTCCCTTTCTGTTGTTTGTTTCCCATTCAGGCTTGTTTCTCTTTTGTGGCCTCATGGAAGGAAGCTTTGGGCCTCGCCACGCCAACGTCAAAACCGCAGGCCTTTTTTTTTTTTTTTTTTTTTAAAAGGACACAATCTTTATTTCGTCAAGCAAAGAGTTGAGACCGGGGACCTCACAATTCCACCCGGTGTTATCCCGGCAGCATCAGCCGGTTTAGCTTATCCCTTCCTGTACCAACCTCATGAACATACAAAATCTTGTGAATCTCTGCGGACCTTAAAACTCTCACAGCACTATCCTATACTCCTAACCCTCCTAACCCGCTACCCCTAGCCTAGCCCACTGATACACTAAACCCCAACTAACCCTGGCCTAACTCGACCAGATCTCGGCCCAGCACAGCCGATGGAACCGAGTTCCTTGTTCCGAGACGCTCACTATCGCTCTGTGTCTACTGCGACAGAACCCTTAACGCAGCCGAACGCCAGACTGCTACCTCTACCTCTACCCAACTACCTGCTACCCCAACTCAGGGCCATACTGTCTACCCTGATAACCCTACATATCAACTCCCCCCTCCCTCCCTAAACCTTGACCCCTAAGCTACCTCTCCTCCATCCCGGGGTTATCTGTCGAGCCAAGGAGCCGTTTTCAGCTTCCTATCGCTGACCTCTGCCAGAGCGCCTGGTGCTGCCCAAGTCTCATGGAACCACCTCAAGCCGGCCAGACTGTTCCCCTGCACCACCCTCTTTCTCCAGTCTGCTCTGATTTCCGTTTTCAGCAACGATCTGAACAGTTTCTCAGCCTGAACTTCTGACAGCCCCTGATTCTGGAATCTTCTGCCGTTTCTATCCAACCAGATGACCCAAATCATCACCGCCCGACTGACCTGGGCAATGTACCCCCACCCCTTGTCCCCCCTCTCCCCTTGGCCCAGACAGCCTTTCAAAACCCAAGCCACATCCTGTTCTCCTTTCCTTCCTGACATTCTCTCCCAGTGTCTGAACCACCAAACCCACCACTTCCTCGAGCTGGGGCAGTCCCACCACATGTGAGTCATCAATAGGCCACGCGCATCTGTCACAGGCCAAACTTACCTGCATTCCTCTGTTTGCAAACCACTTGGTTGTTGGGACTGACAAATGGGACTGCAGCCATATGAGAGAAGCTATCTTTTGTGACGGGATATCTGCAAGCTGCTTCCACAGCCGAGTGAGCTGCATATTCGTTGGGGGTGGAATGCACAGTTGTGCCTTTTCCCAACGATGCATCAACCTATCCATCAACTTTCCCCTTCCCGCTTTTTTCCTGATGACGAACACTGGGCTTAGGTTGCACAGGTCATTCACCACTTCGCTTCCCACTTTCCAACCCTACTGATTAGGGTCAATTCTCAGGTCTTGTACCGGTGTTCCTCCTGCCACTAACTTGAAGGATTGTTCCCTCTGCCTGTTGACAAGTGAAGAAGCCCTCACCCTCACCTCCTGCAATCCCCCCAAGCCTCTTCGTACTACCGGTTGAGAGGGCATCAGCATGTCACCTTCTGCGGTCGATTGGGTGAATTCATCCATATGGCACTTATCCCGTTCTTCGTCATCCCAACATCTCAGCTTGTAGAACTTCCCTACCTCTTCACCTGAGGTGCCTCGAAGCCAAGTCTCCGGGCCCAGCAGCAGCTTCCATTGCTCTGGGATGGCTTGAAGTAGGAGGCCAAGTCTTTCTTCCTGAGCTGGGAGGCGCCCCAACTTCGCCTTAATGTGTTCCGACGTATGCCACAAATTTACAGACTCATTCCACAAGTCGCCCACAGTGGATACCCCTCTCTGTATCCATTTATGACCGAAACTCCCTGGGCGTGCTACTGCAGAAAAGGGAGTTCTTGCGTTGCTGATGATCAACTGATTTTCAAACAGAGCTTGGGATTTGACTTCCTCCTTAGTAGATAGCTGCCTTCGAACAGTAGGTCGAACTTGCATCTAGGCTTGGATAACCCCTTTCCAAAAACCTGACCTGATTCTATTGTTTAGGAAAGTTTTCATCATCATTGCTATCCATACATCCGAAGGCCGACTCAGTCCCCATTCCTCCATTAAAATACGTTCCGCCAATCTGCACCAATCCGGCGGGTCCGACATTTCTGCCACCCTCAGGATCCAACTTGCCAATAAAGCCAAGTTCTGTGCCCCCGGGTCAATAATTGCTAGACCCCCATCCTCTCTTGCAGAACAGAGGGTATCCCATGCTACTTTAGCAATATATCCCTGGGTGTCCTCTGAGTTCGGCTTCCATATGAACCGCCTTGCCATAGCCCGTATAGCCCTGATGGTGGCGTCTGAGATCTTGAGCATGCGCAGAACATACCATAATAGTGAAAAGTCGGAGACTGTAATCACCAGTGCACTCCCTATCAGTGAGAGGTGGGGAGCCTTACCCCAACTCCTTATTCTAGTTGTGACCCTCTCCTGCAAAATCAATTCCTGGGAAGCAGCAGCATCGCCCAGCGCCACCTGGACTCCAAGGTATCTCTGTGTTTCCCCTGCCGGCACCCTCTGCATTCCCCATTGGGCTTGGAATTGAAATTCCTCTGTTAGGAAAAAAACTGATTTCTTCCAATTGATCGCTGCCTCTGACAGGTCCGCGTACTGTTGAAGACATTGTCTCACGGCTTCCAATGAATCTTGTGAGTTGACCGATAGGGCCAGCAGGTCGTCGGCCAAGGCCTTTACTCGGCAATCCCCTCCCCCCACTAGCTCCATGCCTTGTATCCTTTCGTCTGCTCTGATTGCTGCCAGCAATACTTCCAGCTGAAGACCAAACAGGAGGGAAGCCAGCGGGCAACCCTGCCTGAGGGAACGCGAAAGGTCAAACTGTTCTGACATCACCCCGTTGACTTGTACCACCGCCGTTGAAAAGGCATACAGTGATTTCACCCACCGACAGAAAGGCTCTCCGAATCCCAAAACCTTAAGAGTCGTCATGACAAAGGTCCAATTGACCCTGTCATACGCTTTCTCGAGGTCGATCAACAGCGCCGCCATATCCAAGTTCTCCTTATCAATGATCTCCAAGGTCTCCACTGCCGTTAAGATGTTCTCAAAAATGGATCGCCCCTGCACAAATGCGCCCTGATCCTTGCCTACTAAGCCTGGCAACACCTTCCCCAGTCTTCTGGCAAGGGTCTTCGCAAGGATTTTGTATATAACATTCAACAGCGAGATCGGCCTCCAATTCCGTATATCACTCCGGTCACCCTTCTTGTACAGTAGCGAGATGACGCCATTTGTCATGGAACTTCCCAGCGAACCTCCAATCAGGATCCCGTTAAACAGGTTCACCACATCTGCCTCCAGCGTCGCCCAACAGGCTTGGAAAAATTCCACCGGGAGGCCATCGTCCCCCGGTGCCTTGCCTTTCGCCATAACTTTAAGTGTTTGTCTGAGCTCTTCTTCAGTTATGGGTCTGTCTAGGGCCAGTTTGCTGCTGACCGAGAGTCGGGCCTGCAACGAGTTCCGAAAATTCGAGCTTTCTGTCAGATCCGTCTCCCAGTTCCAGTAGGTCTTCCTGGCTGTCAAAATGTCCTTGAAGTAAGCCGCATACTCGCACATGCCTTCATTGGTGACTGCTCGCGGTTTTCCCAACAGATGAGGGTGTTGCAGTTCCCTCATTTGCGCCATTCTCTGTCGTGGAAGCAGCCTTTTGAATGTCGCTTGAGTCATTCTGTCGCAGCTGACAATCCCCTTCTCCTTCAGGATCTCCTGCCATCTGGTCTATTTCTCAACCTGGATTTGTTCCCATTCGTTCAGCCTCAGCGCCCTCTCCTCCGCCCACACCCAGTCTGAGATGGGGTGCTCACCCATTCTTCTCTCTGAGTCATCTACCTTTCTGCGACATTCTGCCTCCTCCTTGTTCCTGTTGAAGGCTGCTATCCTCAAGTAGACCTCGAACTTGGCGAAGATGATTCTCAGACCTGCATCCCACCACTCCTTATATTCTTCAAATTCCCCTTCCGTTGACTTCCAATCTTGCCAAAACTTATCCACCCACTCCTGCCAACCCTCATCCTCCAAGTTTTGAACATTCAGCTTAAAGAACCCTGGCCCCCTTGTGTTCTGAGCTGACAGTTGTAGATCCAGGATCACAGGTTTGTGATATGACATGGACGCGTTCTGTTCTCCAACATCCTGGGCTCCTTCTGAAAAGATGCCCGCTGTTAGGAAAAAATATAGTCTACGCATGGCTCCGGCCGCGTTTGAGGAACTCGCCAACCAGGTGTACCCAGACTTGGTAGGATGGACAACTCTAAAAATGTCTTGCAAGCCCCATGCTTCCATCCACTTCAATAGGGCCTCACTGTCCCTACGCATGTCTTCCGCCAGTTCCAAATCCAAGCCTGGGCAAATCACTTGATTCCAATCTCCCCCTACAATCATATGTTCTGCCTTCGGCAGACAGTACGGTAGGGCCTTGAAAAAATTTGTTCTTTCTCTAGGTTCGTTCGGGGCGTAGACCGTAGCCACCACAACCTCCAAACCCTCGCAGCGAAGTTTCAGCCACACCCACCTCCCCCACATATCCGCGTCGAAGTCGATTAGCTCTGCGTCCAGTCTGCTGTGTACAAGGATCGATGTGCCCCCTTTCGAGCCTCTCGCTGGCGACCAACGTTGGGGGCCGTCCCACCAGTCCCTCAACTGTGCCAAATTCCCTTCAAAGAGCTTTGTTTCTTGCAAAAACATAATGTCCACCGTTTTTCTCGTGCATCCATGACTTCAGCCTTCTTCCTTTCTGCTTTCCCCCCGTGTCCCCTAACCCCTTGACATTCCATGTTGCCATTTTAACTCTGACCATTAAGGCCTCCTGCAGCGCTGACATCTTGGATTCGCTCGATGTTGTCTCTTCCTCTTTGCACTTCCCCCTGTGTAGGGGATACACACTGCAAGGCTTCTTGCAGTACTTCCTGGATGAACCTCGACTCCAAGTTCTTATCCAACGACATCTTCTCATTTAGTGCTTTCAAGAATTCTGCCGCCATCCCTGGTTCCACCAACACATTAGACAGTTTTGCGGAGCTTTCATCTAGTAGCACTCGTAACGGGATGCACGTGAGACCCACCGACGGTAGGCCAGCCCAATGCGGTACGGGAATCCTTGCATCTGAAGAATTTTATTCGCTTACCCGCCGGTGTGTCGATTGTAATTTTAGGAACCATACCTTCCGAAAATAGACGAAAGCAAAATCTATCTGCATATAATTGTTTCACTCGTGCTTCCACTAACTCTGGGCCTGGAATTCCACAGATTGGGGCTGCTGGCAGAATGGTTTGACCATTCCTATGAATGAGGCCTAAAATGAATGCTTCTTTCCCAAACATAGTACACACCAAAGGAAGGACAAACTTCTCTTCATACTCTTGCTCATCTGCTCCCCTCGTCACGACGCCTTCCGGAACCTGATATACTCGTTCCACCACTGCATCTCCGCCCTGTCCTGACGCTGCACTCGACAGTTGAGAAGTACTTGAATGCCCTCTTTCCTGACCACGATTGCCTTGTTGGTCAACCACCACCTCTTTGATGCCTCCCATCTCCGTCTGCTCCTGGTGTCTCGGCAAAGCACCTGCCTATGTTATCGTTACTCCCCCATTTGCTCCTCCTGGCTGCTGTGTCTGATATGGGAATTGAAGGGCCGCCATCTGCATCCCCGAATGTCCAAGACCCGACCAATAACCATATGGATTGTACCCCATTGGGGGATGCTGCCACATGGGATTTTGTTGAAGGCTTCTTAAATAGGGGTCTCCCTGTTCTGGAAACTGTCTCGACGCCATCGCTGCACCCGAGGGATCCCTTACCTCCATCCCCCCTGAATTGCCAATTCCCACCTCGCCTACTGCTCCCCCACCTAACCCCACTCCATTGGTAGGGATTACCGCACGAGAGCCTGTCGGCCCACCGTTACCTGCACTAGCCGATCTCCCCCGAGCTATCGAACCCTCCGGGCCAGGGTGGGTTTCCGTCCTTCTCAAGCCAACTCCATTCGACCCACCCTCTCCTTCCTGTCGGGTTCGGACATCCCTAGCTGCATCCCTTACTGCTCTTTGGAATATTATTTCCCCTTGATTTCACCTTTGGTTGCGATTCCCCTTAGCACCTCCCCTTCTTCTGTTCGCTTCCTCCTCCTCCTCTTCTCCTGCCCTCGGGCATCCGTCGGAATCAGTGTGATACCACCATCGACAGCGTTTGCACCAGGGAGTGTTCTTGCACACAAACTCCACGTTATATAGCTCGCCATCCTCCAATTTCATCGCCAACGTGGGTTCGAACCTCTCCTTCGCTTCTCTTGCTAATTCAAATTTTAAGTTCATTAATTTTGGTCTGGCCGCATCTGGTTCCGGCGGATGCTGTAGGATAATCGCTCCCATCGCCTGGTGGACCAAATCCGGGACATGAAACATAGCACGTAATGGAACACGGAGAGCTGTCACCCAGAATTTGGTTTCTTCTTCCTGCCTTCTGCGCTCATCCAATTCGGCCCTTGTCATCCAGGGTTTGAAGAGCAATTTATACTCAACTCCCCTAATTACCACCACATCTTCCCCTTCGGCCACTAACCATTGTGCGACTTCCCTCGCCTTGGCCACATACGACATAACATTAGCTTCCTCTACGTGCACGCTCCCTCTCTTAAAACCCCTTGTGAAGGTTCGACGACACATCCAGCCATTCTCATACGCTCGTATGAGGTCTTCTCGGGTCTTCATCGGCAGGTCCCTGGCGGCCCCTTGGAAGATGACCGTCACCGTACGTTCTTTCAACCAAGCGGTAGTAAGGCGGTCAATCTGTGGGTTGATTTTAAGAACCCGGATGCCGTTCTCTATTACGAATTCGCCATGCCTCAACCTTTCCGGAAATACCCCATCCTCGTAACACTTAGCAATAAGAATTCTGATTCGATCTTCATCTGACATTTGTACTTCCGCCCCCGGCGGGCCACGTTCTTCCTGCGGTTGCTGTGCAACCACTCTTTCCTCTTGATGCGCCATCTCTCAACTCCGACGTTGACTACCCCTACTCTCTTCTCCAAATACGTTAACTACACCCTACTCTCTCTCCAAGTCCTCCACTTCAAAGGCGGACGCCCAGCCGGCGCACGCCCAAGTAGCTGAACACGTACCCAAGTGACTGAAACTTACACGTGTTTCGCGTGCAGAAAACTACCTACCGTACTGTATCAGGCCGGGTCGCGCATCGTCACATCCCCCTCCCCAGCGGGTTAGTTGCTCGGAAACTACCGAGCAGGACGACTCTGCATTTCGCGATGGCATCCTGGTGGTGCCAACACCGCGATGGCCCGGACCGGCCGCTACGCCGGTAGCGCTAACCTGGAGCGCTCAAGCGCCGTCCGCCGCGCCCCTACGCAGGCCTTTTTGGACATTGGTCTATTTCGACAAAACACTACCATTTTTTTTTGTTTGTTTGTTTGTTTTTTTTGTCAAGGACATGCTCCAATCTATTCGTGGGGAGCAACACGTGCTGGGAACCGGGCCCAGCGTCCCATTCACGAACATATTGAGAAAATTATGCAGAACACTTTGAGATACCGGGGCCATTACACGGCTTCGGCTAAAAGATGATAGCTATGCAATCTACACAAAAAAATAGGTTCTCTAAGGTTTGATCATGGGAATATTCAGACTGAAAACCACCTGCCTTTAGCAACTGTCAGCAGTTCAACCTTATCCGCCTCTCCCCTATACCCCGATACCGAATCTCTACCAGGCCTCCCACCCCCAACTGCTAGGTTACAGAGTGGCACGACCCATCCCAGAAACCCCCCACCTGCTAGGCTACAGGGCAAAGCGACCCGCCCCGGCTCCGGCCAGCGTCGACTAAGTACCAGCTCACCAATAGACACTAGAGTGCCTTCCACCCTTGTCAACTCCACAGATCTCTCTACCAGGTCTCATGCCCCCGTACCGCTCGGGTTACAGGGCAGCGCGACCAAGCCCCAGCACCGACCAGCGTCATTCTGACCTAGTCCATTTGCAAACCACTGGGACCAAGGACCGTCTTAACCCGAAAACAAGGTACGTACCTTGTATACGAATACAAGGCTTGTAGAACGAATTTTAGGATGCAACTTTCCTAGGCAAGGGGGGGAAGCTCAGTGGTTAGAGCACCGGTTGGAAATGCGCATTGTGGTATGAGGTTGCAGGTTCAAATCCACAGCCTCATGCATGGACACCGGCAGGGCGTTAGAATGACGCACGGCTGGACACACACCCCTTGGGCTGACGCATGGTAAGCTATTACAGACACTGCCAGCGCACCACCCAGGGGACAGTCCATGGTGTTGTATGTTGGGTCCTGGCCTATGAGGGGTTTGCCTGATACAGTTAGCAGTCTAATGAGGATGCAGGTACGGGTTTGTGGTTAGACTGCTCATGTGTGTTGGTTACCTTAGGCTCTGCTTTGGGGGGGGCAAGGACCTTAGGTGGGATGGGGTCCCGTTTGGGGGGGGGGGTTGGCTTGGGACAAGCTCTGCTGGAGGATATCGGTGGGGAACCTACAGTAGGGGATTGTCTTAAGGGATCCCGGTAGGAGGGGTGTTAGTAGACAGACTCTGGTGGAGGAAATCGTTGGGGAACCTGCAGTAGGGCTGTCTGAGGGGGATCCTCCAAGATAGGATGGTCCGGGTCCCATAAATTAGTTGCTGACTGTAGATAGGTACCTGTCGTGGGTCCAGAAACCGACCTCTACAACACCCTGGACTTAAAAAAAAAAAAAAAAGTATACAGTAAATATTAGTGACAAGGTGGAAAAAAGTAAAAATAAAAAATAGTGATAATATCACGAATAGAACACAATCGACTGTTACCAGGACGGGGCTGCAGCGCGAAGTTCTTTTTTTCAAAAAAAAAAAAAAAACAGCTCACATTGACTGCGCTGTGTGCTCACGATCCGGTATATATTCGAACGTTATGCGTGTGTGTGCGCGCATGAGAGAGAGAGAGAGCAAAGCGTCCGTGCGTGGAGGCAGGTGGGTGTGTGGACAGCGCACACCACAGAGAGAGAGAGAGAGAGAGAGAGAGAGAGAGAGAGAGAGAGAGAGAGAGAGAGAGAGAGAGAGAGAGAGAGAGAGAG
>BFEA01000025.1:301688-313570 GCA_003427395.1 Chara braunii | reverse complement strand
TGTGTGTGTGTGTGTGTGTGTGTGTGTGTGTGTGTGTGTGTAAGATGTGGAGGTAGGAGGGTAACGTACAGCCGTGAACATACCATTATAACTTGACGTAGCATGGAAATCTTGCACTGGTACCCATCGGCTCTCCGGTAGGGGCATACTGGAAATTTGGCACTGGTACCGGTAGGGGCATATTGAACATATTTCACGCCCAACTGACGCCAGGGGTTTTTTGGAAACTTGAATCGTTGTCGGAGGGGAAAATCCGGGTAAGTCGGCCGTCGGAGGGGCAAATCGCAAATAAACGCAAAGGAGCATTTCAAAAATTTCCCCCTTTTTTTTTAAACACCCCCCCTGGTAATAGTGGTGCTGGTAAGAGCAGTCACCACTACCACCTGGGGAGAGGCTCCATCTATTGGTGGGGAGCGACACCTGCTGGAAACCGGGTCCAGCGTCCCTTACACAGATTGTGATCAGAACATCTCATAAAGAAATAGGTAAAAAGATCCTGCCAGCATTGATTACCCTGAAATGCAGGGGATTGACTGAGCAGGGAGTGGACAAAAAAATTGTCAGTGTTGCACCTTCTTCTGCATCCTATTAGGCCATTAATGGGAGGAAGACGGGTGGAGTCACTGGGGGGCACCAGTGGGCTCCTCCCATCGCCTACCTTTCCTCCTTTCCTCCACCGGATACTTTTTTCCATATCTCAACAAAAAAACAACACCTCCTCACATCAGGCAGCACGGAATCCCGTGCAGAGTTCACCTTTTGTCAAAAAAAGAAGCAACAACCTAGGAAATATTGTACAGGGTTTACAAACATACGTTGAGAGACCATGGGTGGGGAGGGAAGGGATCAGGGAACTCCTCAGCAGATCTCATAGGGATACTCGAGTCTACCGTCAGCCAGTCCTTGAATCTCAAGTGGTAGTCCCTAGGGATTCCTTACTTTGGTTGTCCTCCTTTCCTTTTTCTCCGCTCCAATCCCCTGTCCAGCATACTTCTGTTATCCATCCCTCCCTTTCTCCACCCAGGCATTCCTTAGAAAATTGTAGTAGACGTTCTCGGATGTTAGATGTATGGAAGTTGTCAATTAATTGCTTGGTTAACTTTCACCTGTGCAGAAGATCCAGTTGGAAGTGCGTTTTAATTTGTTCCAACCTCTCTTCCCCTTCGATCCGAACTTGTTCCAAAGACATGACACAGCGTTGCCACGAGAGGATCCACAGGATCGTTCTTTTTTACAGATGGAACATATTTGACACAAAGGTGTTATCTTGGCAGGGTGGGTAATATCCCACCAGGATGGCCCGCCAATCCCATGACCATGGATGTCCTGAAACCATTTGCTGCCATATTATGTCCCACCACCTCCATGTCAAAATAGTTATCGGGCATTGCAGGAATATATGTTTTATTGTTTCTTCTCTCTTTCTAGATGGATATCCCAACAAACATCGGGAACACCAGGGGAGGGCACGGCCTTGTTGTTCCAACCTCGAGTGGTCGATCAGCCAGTCATTCGTGGGTAGGCACCGATGCAAGATCTGTCATTGTAAGGATGTAATTTTCGCAGGTCTGCATTTGGTGTCACTAAACCATCGTATCAGTGTGAGAAGTTGTCTCTCCACATTGAGGTGTTTCTGCCATCTGTCAATTACTATGTCCTTAAGAGAGCATTTAATTCGGAGCATTTTGTATGTCATTTTCACTGAGAGCCCCATCAGTGTTTTAGCTTTTGATTGATGAAAGATATGTCGTGGGACGGGATTCAAAATCCATTTCAATGGGTCTATTGAGAGGTTTTCTATGGGAATCTCTGGAAGGAAAACTCGCCGGCTATCTTCCTCCTCCATAACCCTAGTTCTGTGTAATTCCTCCCTCGGGGTCCATTGAAGAGGGTCATGACTCCCTTTCAGTTTTCCATTTCTTTTAATACCATACCATTCTATCAGTCCCTCATCCGATCTAACTAGATGAACCAGGCCTACTTTTTTGTCCCCACCTTCCTTGGACACCAAATCCCCCTCCTTTAGAACCGGGCCTCTGTGAAGTATGGGTCACCACCCTATCGGGAGAGCCCCCTTTATTTCTTCAAATGTCGAGTCCACATTGTGGCAGTATCTCAATTTCTCCCTCATCTTTTTGGGGCTCTTCCAGTCCTTCCTCTCTTTGTCCCATAGGTCGTCCACACGAGTTACCCCGTTCTTCACCCATCCTTTCCATGGGACGTCCGAGTTACAAAAGATCTGGCTTCGCTTGACGAAATTTTGGGTCTCGGCGCTTCGTGTACCATTGAGAGCCATGTTTCACGTACCGGACCTGGTAACTCAAGCGATGGGGGTCATTCTGTTGCAACACCCCCCCGAACCAGACGCCTCTCGACCTAAATTGATGAATATGAAATTTGAACTTGCAAGAGAAGCCGAGGAGCGATTTGAACCGACCATTTCGATACGGTTAGAAGACGGCGAAATGTACAACGTCGAGTTCGTGTGCAAAAACACTATGTGGTGTACACGATGTCGTTGGTGGTACCACACGGAGTCGGACGGCTGCCCCAGAGCGGATAAAGGAGAGGTCGAAGTAAGTAATGGGAGGCAAGGTGGTGATCGTAACTGACAGCAGGGCTTTAACCAAGGAGAGGTGGTGTATGAAAGGGGCATCAGGGATGCGGCCAAGGACTTGCCGAGCAACCAAGATGGAGCCAGGGATTCAAACTTGGCGGCTAGTAGTAGGGAGCAGAACAGTCAGGGACCAAGGAGGTCTTCACATCCGAATGGGAGACAAAACCTCGCCGGAGGAGTAGTGATAGATCATGCAAGGGGGGAGGGAGGAGGAAGTACGTCGGCTCCAAACGGAGGGTTTGTAGCAGGGACAGGCGAGGCTTCACACTTGTAGTCGGGATGAGAGCAGGGGTGCCATGGAATCAAGCAGGAATGATGGGAGATCCATATCTCAATCAAGCGCTTCAGTACCAGATGTGGCAACAGCCAATGATGAGGGGCATACCATCGAATCAGTGGACAAGAGCGGGTTACATGGGAGCGCATGGGGTGATCTCTTCATATCAGGGGTATGTTGGAGGCGGAGGGAATACATGGTATCTCGTCGGACAACGACATGGCAGCAGGAGGACATCAGGGAGAATTGGTGGAGAGGATGGTATCAATTGACCGGCAGGTTCCGGGCAGGGATGGAGCTACACAGGCAGGGTCATCTCAACATTCGAGTACAGGAGGGAGAAGGGACGAATTGAGAGAGGAGGTGAGGGCAATTGTGAGTCCGGAAGGGGTAGAGACACGGACTAGGGACGAACAGCAATACGAGGAGAAGTTCCTGTTACCCTTGGTATGTATGATGTTGGGGCAGGATACCTTCATACTTGGACTGATTCATAGGAACGGGCAAACGATTCTGCCTGCATCAGCCTTCTACGGTACCCCGAGCCTGGACATGATTGAAGCACGGGTCCGACAAATGCTAGAATTCCAATTCCTCACTGGCCAGGACTCCCTGTGGCTGGACTAACCTGCATGCCTCTAAGAGTTCTCTTGGACAACTTGGCGTCCGAACTATCGAATGTGGTGGTGGAACCGGGACTGGCTGCTGACTTCCTGTTGGGATTAAATGACAAAATGTCATTGGACAAGAATCTGGAGTCAGGCTATATACAAGAGGTATTGCTGGAAAAATGGCAATCAACGTCGCCTCCTCCAGCAAACATGGATCGCAGACAAGGCAACGATGAGCGGATCCAAGATAACAACGCTCTAGGCACTTCCAATGGTCAGACTTAAAGTGGCAACCTATAATGTGCAGGGGTTGGGCGATACGTACGGAAGGCAAAAGGGTAGAAGGTTGAAATCTTGGATTCACGAGAAGTCTATAGACGTGATCCTCCTACAGGAAACAAAACTCTCGAAGACTAAGCTGGCGCAGTTAAGGGACTGGTGGGATGAACCGCAATTGTGGTCCCCTGCCAGAGGTTCGAAAGGCGGCACGACGATCCTGGTACACAAAAGACTGGAGGCGGAACTGGTCGACTATGACACTGATCTGTGGGGGCAGGTGGCTGTGGATAAAACTGATATGTGAAGGGGTGACCTTTGTACTTGCAACAGTGTATGCCCCTAACGAGCCAAAGGAGAGATTGGAGCTCATGCGAGCTCTCCCATACTGCCTACCTAACGAAGAACATATGCTCATCAGCGGGGATTGGAACCTCATTAGCTGCCCCGGGTTGGACTCGGAGGCAGATGATGGGATGAAGAGAGACAGAGAAGCCTTCCTCAAATGGAAGGAAGCGTGGGGCCTGCAAGATGTCTTCCGAGTGATGCAGTCGTCCACCCCAGACTTCACTTGGTTCGCTAGTTCAGCAAATGCAGCAGGAGCAGAGCGGCGTCTCGACTTCTTCTTGACAACAGGTGTCTTCTCTGAAGGAGCCATAAGGGTGGCAGAAGAGAACGTTTCTCTCTCAGATCACAAACCAGTGATCCTTGAGATACAGCTATCATCCAGCGATAAGAGAGGGTCGGGCTACTTTAAATTGAATACACAGAACCTGGAGGACGAGGGCTGGCGGGAATGGGTGGAAAAATTTGGAAAGATTGGCAGGCGGCGAAATAATATTTTGACCAGTATTATGAGTGGTGGGATGCGGGCCTGAGTATTATTTCTACCAGATTCAGTGTGTACTCAAGAATTGCTGCTTATTGCAAAAACAGGAGGGATGCCGAGTGCAAACAAAGAGTGGAGGAAGCAGAGCTTCGGGTGGGGGAACACCCAATCTCAAACTGGGTATGGGCAAAAGAGAGAGTTAAAAGGTTGAATGAATGGGAGGAGTTGCAGGTCGAGAAACAAGTAAGGTGGCAAGAGATTTTGAAAGAGAAAGGGGTAGTCAATAATGATAGAATGACGCGAGAGAGCTTCAAAAGACTGCTACCAAGACGACAGTCGACCCAGATGAGAGAGTTGCAACACCCTCATCTTCTGGGAAAGCCTCCTGCGACCACAAACGAAGAGATCTGTGAGTATGCAGTGGATTACTTCGAAGATATCTTAACTACGTGCACGCTGGACTGGTCCTGGGAAACAGATTTGACGGAGGGCAGCAACTTCCGGGGCACAACGCAGGTGAAACTCAGAGCGGGTGACAGACTAGACTTGGACATACCAATTACGGAGGATGAGCTCAGACAAACGCTGAAAGAGATGGCGAAGGGAAAGGCACCGGGTGACGACGGGCTCCCGATAGAATTTTTTCAATCATGCTGGGAACACCTGGAACCGGACGTCGTCAGATTATATAACGACATTCTCACAAGGGGAAGATTGGGGGAGGCAATGACAAACGGAGTGATTTTACTACTGTACAAGAAGGGAGACCAGAGCGGCGTACGGAATTGGCGTCCGATCTCCCTCCTGAACGTTATCTACAAGATCTTGGCTAAGACCCTGGCCCGCAGACTGGGTAAAGTGCTCCCCAAACTGGTGGGCAAGGATCAAGGAGCGTTTGTACAGGGTCGATCGATATTTGAAAATATCTTGACAGCAGTGGAGTCCATGGAGATCATTGGGAACGAGAACGCAGACGTTGTAGCCCTGCTCATAGACCTAGAAAAGGCCTATGACAGGGTCAACTGGACCTTTGTAATGACGACCTTGCGAGTGATGGGGTTTGGCGACGCTTTCTGCAGATGGACCAAAGCCTTGTATGCCTTCTCTACAGCAGCAGTTCAAGTCAACGGTGTGACCTCCGAGGAATTCAAGCTGTCCCGCTCACTTCGCCAAGGGTGTCCCCTGGCGCTATTGTTGTTTGTGCGCCAACTAGAGGTGTTACTTTCTGCAATACGGGAGCATCCAGAAATTTAGGGATTACGCCTTTCGGAAGGAGGGCACTGTAGGGTCAAAGCCCTAGCCGATGACCTGTACGCACTCTCAGTCAACACTGTGGACTCTTTGGAGACACTGAAAAGTTGTCTACACCAGTATGCTGAATTATCAGAAGCGGCTATCACCTGGAAAAAATCGGCCTTTTTCTACCGGCTGACTACCAGTTACAAGTTCAGTGGGGTATGCAGAGGGTGGAAGAGGGAGAGGCGCAGAGGTATCTGGGCGTTCAGGTAACGCTGGGGGACGCAACATCTTCTCAGGAGTTGATCCTACAAGAGAAAGTGTCGGCTCGAATCAGAATTTGGGGGAAAGCACTGCACCTATCCCTGGTAGGCAGGGCCTTAGTGATTTCGGCATCGACATTCTCCCTTCTATGGTATATGCTCAGGATGGTGAAGCTCTTTGACGCGACAATCAAAAGCATTAGAGCGGCTGCCGGGCGTTTCCTGTGGAAACCCGGAGCGGAGGAGGACCAGGGCTATATGGTAAAAGTGGCGTGGGAAACAGTGTGTACAGCCAGGGAAGACGGTGGGTTGGTCGTGACAGACCCGGGGACACAGAATGCAGTACTACTAGCTAGCTGGCTAACCAAGGTTGCAGAGATGGCTGACCCCTCGGATTGGTGTCGGCTCGCTGAGCAGATTCTCATGCAGGAATGGGGCTCGACTCGTCGTTCAGATGTCTGGGTAACATTCATGATGGAGTCTTTCATCAACTAGAGAATCAAATCTTCATTTTGGAAGAATGTAATCCAAGCCTGGAAGGAGGTTAAGCCAAACGTTAGAGAACCCCCGAGATCCAAGGAGGAAGTGAAAGCCCAACCCTTGTTTGAAAACTACTTGCTGGTGGACAACAACGGCGCCCCCTTTTCAGCAGCAACAAGACCGGGAGCATTTGGTAAGAAATGGGTGCAGAGGGCAGTGTCCACTATTGGGGACCTATGGAACGACCTAACAAACCAATGGCACTCCTCGGAGTATCTGAAGTCGAAGCTGGGCAGACTGCCAGACCAGGAGGAGAGGCTAGGGAGGCTTCTGCAAGCAACCCCTACAACTCGGATAAATCTGCTGGGTCCGGAAGGTGTAAACCCTCCTGGCACCTGGTTCCGAGGTACAGAGGAGGAGGAAGCAGGAAGGTTTTATCAGCTGCAGGAGTGGGAAGATGACGGATAGGTGGCAACTGTCACCTGAAAGAGTTCAGCAAGAGTGACCAGGAGAAGTCATTGCTGACAGCATCCCAGACGGTGGTCCGCAGAGGGTTGGGAGGACTGCAGGAAGTCAGAGTTCGCCAGATGAGTACAGGCTGCCGACGAATTCCTGTAGCTTTCAAGCTGGTAGCAGATGGCACACCTATATCCTCACTCAGAATAGACCGTAATATGTGGGGATGGGAAGTGAAGGGGGAGATGGTAAAGGATCTGTGTAATCTGAAACAGGCAATGGCACTCAAAAAGCGGAAGAAGCGAAGTCTGCTAATGGGGAAATTGATCCCCAGATGGGAGTCAGCGCAACCTTTCTTGCCAGCACCAACGGAGGAGCAACTGGTTCGTCTGTGGAAACAATTAGCGAACTTACCATCTCAGAAAATTGCTGCTCTACTATGGCTTCAATCTCATTTGGCAGTCCCCACGGCGAAATGGCTTCAGACCAGAGGCATGGGCGTGAGATTGGAATGTGATAGGTGCTCATGGCCAATAGAGACAATGACCCACATGTGGTGGGATTGCCCCAGATCGAGGAAATGGTGGCTATGGTGGTTTGCACATTGGGAAAGGATGTCAGGGAGGAAAGTGGATCAGAAAATGGCATGGGTGCTACAGGGGTTCACAGAACGAGGGGAAGCAGGCAGCAAGGGATGGGCTTATATAGCTCAGTTGACCCGGGCAATCATGATGTGGGTCATCTGGCTGGACAGGAACGGGAGAAGATTCCAGTCCCAGGAATGGTCAGAAACACAGGCGGAAAGGGCGTTCCGGAATCTATTGAAACTGGAAATTCGGGCAGATTGGAGAAGGAAGGTTCTTCAGGGGAACAGATTGGAAGGGTTGCGGTGGTTCGGGGAAACTTGGGCAGCTCCAGGGGCCCTGGCAGAGGTGAGAGGAGGCAAGCTGCTCATCTCACCGTGGTTGGATCAGTAGGTTAGATAGGTTGGGTAGGAGGCAACCAGGGTGCTCGGTTGCGGTTCACGTCAGGTCGGTCGCAGTAGACTAAGGTAACAGTAGAGCATAGTATAGGGAGGAACACGGTTCCCTCAGCCGGAATAGGCTGAGTACAGGTCGAATTGGACCTGGTAGATAGGTGTAGAGTAAGGGGGACTAGCATAGTGAGGGTAGGGTAGTACTCCGGGAATAAGGTTATATGGACAAGTTGAACATTGATAATTAGGTTCAAAGTGGAAGTTGGTACAGTAGAAGAGCTGGTCAGTGGTATTATAGGATAGGAGTTCTCATAAGCTAAACCGGCTGATGCCGGGAGTAAGGATATATGGATAAGTTGATCATTGATAATAAGGTGTAAGTGGAAGTTGGTATAGTAGAAGAGCTGGTCAGTGGCACTAAAGGATAGGTGTTCACATAAGCTAAACCGGCTGATGCTGCCGGGATAACTCCGGGTGGAATTGTGAGGGGCCCGGCCTCAACCTATGATTTTGATATAGAATGAAAATGAGATAAAAAAAAAAAAAAAAAAAAAAAAAAAAAAAAAAAAAAAAAACAGAAAGCGCGTCGCCTTAACAAAAAACAAAACAAAACGCGTCGAACAGGTCTTGCCAGCAAGTACGAGACGGCACTGCTGGACCAAGCGGCCCAGGTCGAGGTCCCACTAGAAAAGAGGATTGAATTTGACGCCTTTTGCCCAGGGGTGCAGAAAATCGCGATTGGCTTTTAAAAATAAAAATAAAAATAAAAAAAATCACGATTGAGCCGCGGCTCCGCATTTCTGCGTAAAACACATCTGCATTCAGGCTCTTTAATCCAATCCACGTGGCTAGTTGCATCCCTCCGAGCTAGCACGACGAGAAGCAGGGAACTGCTACCGGTAGCGGTACCCGCAGTAACGACAGTCGTAGGGCCTCACTCCACACGGGACAAAAATCATATCGTTGTATCTTTCCATGTACTAGAAGAAGATTCGGGACGATACAGAGAAGATTAGCATGGATAACAGGCATAAATCGAGAAGAAGATTCGCGCACGTTTTGCACATTCGAGAGTACTGGCGCCAGACCCAACCGCAGTCCTAGTTCATCGTGTGTGGCCAACAAGATGAGCAATAAGTATTAAGTACTAGTAGCCGCCCCTCGCACAGAGAGAAAATAGGAGGTCGGCAAAGGTGGAACGTGGACGAGCGGACGGGAACAGCGCAGGAGAACAAGCACACAAGCACAGAGAGAGAGAGAGAGAGAGAGAGACAGAGAGAGAGAGAGAGAGAGAAGGGAAGGAACGAACTTCAAGGAGGAGAAGAAGGAGAAGTAGAAGGAGAAGAAGGAGAAGGCGAAGAAGAAGAGGGAGGGGGAGGAGGAGGAGGAGGAGGGTGTGAGGAGCGAAATGGCATCGGATGCGGCGGAGATTGGGAAGAAGAAGCTTCAGAATCAGTTGAAAGAACTGACGGAGGCGTTTGCTCTGTTTGACACCGATCGCAGCGGAACTATAACCGTGGAGGAATTAGGCAATCTTCTGCAGTCGCTGGGTCAAGACCTGTCAGAGGAGGAGTTGTTGGACGTCGTCAAGGAGGTGGACTCCAATCAGACCGGTTCGGTGGAGTTCCGTGAGTTCGTCCGGGTGGTGGAAGGGGGCGGAAAAAGAGGAGCCGCCTTACACAAGGAACTGGCGGATGCGTTTGAAGTATACGATAAGAGCGGTGATGGACATATTACACATGACGAGCTGCAAGAGGTGCTGAAAAAGGCAGGGCAAAACCTGTCGGAAAAGCAGGTTGGCGCCGCCTTGAAAGCGGCGGACGTGGATGAGGATGGGAAAGTCAGCTACAAAGAGTTCCTCAAGCTCCTCTCGGTAACGAATGGGCAGTAAACCACGAGTAGTTTATGACCGGATGATGGCCGCCGAGGGGCCACCTGTCAGTGTCAGAGGCCAAAACGCGACGCCGACCGCCGATTTATTGTATCGACGGCGCCCCTGTGCCCCGACTTTTGTGGACCGAGTTTATTACGGATGATGGCCGCCGAGGGGCCACCTGTCGGAGGCCGAAACGCGACGCCGACCGCCGATTTATTGAATCGACTGCGCCCCTGCGTCCCCACTTTTGTGGACCAGGCGACCAAACATTTTCAGCAAGGCTGGGGCCGTGCACTGGCGGTAAAAGATGAGAATTCGATTCGATCCGTTTGAATACGATCACCGGTGCAGCCTGATGCTGTAGAAGTGATGGCTTCTGCGCGTTCCTTGCCTTTGCTTGTACTTCAAATTTTGTACTACGATCGAGAACGACCGTTCATTTCCTAAGAAGTAGCCTCTCTGGGGAGTCTCCCCTCTCTCTCCCTCTCTTTCCCTCTCTCTCTCTCTTTCTCTCTCTCTCGCTCTAGCGCGCCTATACACGCACGCTTGCACACGCACGTACAGAGGTGGAGAGATATTACAGGCAATCTACCCGCCCAAACATGCAGACGTGAAATTGCTTGCACACGCACGCATAGAGGCAGAGATAGAGGCAATCTGCCTGTCTCCTTGTTGGTGTGTTGAGAGGACAAATGAAGTTGAATGAACCCGTCTGCCGGTTTTATCGTCTATTTTGTATTGTATATGTAATATTGAATTACACCGCGTACACTCTCTCTCTCTCTCTCTCTCTCTCTCTCTCTCTCTCTCTCTCTCTCTCTCTCTCTCTCTCTCTGTCTCTATGTCTCTCTGCCGCCCCCTCTTTTCCTCACTTTCGCGTTTTCTCATATGTGACGACCGGATGAGCGTTCTTTTTTTTTTTTTTTTTTTTTTTTGGGTGTAATCTAAAGAGAGCACGAGCGTGTTAGCCCTCGTGAGCCATGTCTTGGGGATCGAACTGCGTCCTGCGTTGTGCAAAGGTATGAGCACTTTTGCGTGAGGCTTGGTTCCCCGACCTGGCCCTTTTTTGTTTTTTCCAAAATTTAGGCTAATCTGGGCTATTCGACGGTAAGTGAGGCTCGTTGTTTTCCCGACCTGGCGCTCCTTTTTTTTTTTTTTTTTTTTTTCCCATGGGGGTCCTGTTGCATTCCAGCCCTCGCGGGCATTTGTTTGGCGTGTATTCAACATTCTATGATGATTTTATTTTATTTTCGATTTCTTTTTGGGTCATCAAATTGATTTGTCAAGATCTCGTTGAGCCCCGCTTTGCTTTTTTTTTCATATGAAACACAGAAACAGAGCCCCACCTGTTTTGACGAGGAGCTTTTTTTTTTTTTTTTTTTTTTTTTTCATGTCCTTTGAAGGGGTTAAGACCCAGCCTTATCAGCACCATTCATGGATATAGGGATACGAACTCGTAATGGGCCGCTTGATACCCCATTTACCAACAATGGGGCAGTTCATCCGCTTAATATCTCATTCAGGAAGGTTAATCCCCTATATCTCTCATAGTGGGGTAGTTAATACCCTTATATAACTCATAATGGGGCAGTTAATCCCCTTACAGGGCAAGGGTAAACAATACTGTCCAAGCTCCGCTCCGTTGTCATAATGTTTGGGACGCTGGGTCCGTCTTTTTTTTTTTTTTTTTTGCCTTTCTTTGAAAAGCCCAGGTCGTTGTAGAGGCTGGATTATGGACATAGCAGGTGTAGCTCCCCACGAATACGTTGGAGTCATCACTGGTGGATGTCCAGGTCAGATCGATGCGCCTACCAACATCTTGACGACGGGTCCCCTTCCTACTTCTGGGAAAAAAAAGAAAAAGAAAAAAAGAAAAAGAGCTCATGCTTCAAGTGCGTATGGTTAACCATAGAGCTGGTTGTGCGGCTTTTGCCTCTCTCTCTCTCTCTCTCTCTCTCTCTCTCTCTCTCTCTCTCTCTCTCTCT
>BFEA01000025.1:283216-300349 GCA_003427395.1 Chara braunii | reverse complement strand
ATATATGTTGTCCCCATAACGGTTTTTTTTTTTTTTTTTTTTTTTCGATTGGGGGGGCTTTTCTCGGTTTTGAAGTATCTTTTACCTCTTCCACGTTTTTGTAACCTCGTATATGTTGTCCCCAACTTGTCCCCATATTTTTTCTCTTTTCAAGCTTCGATTGGAGGGTTTTCTCGGTTTCGAAGTTTTTTTTACCTCTTCCACGTTTTTGTGACCTCGCAACTTTTTTTTTTTTTTTTTTTTTTTTCAAACTTCAATCGGGGGGCGGCACTTGAGGGCACTTGAGGGTTTTGTCGAAACTCTTCGTGAGGAGGTGGACGAGAGGCCTTTTAAATTTGTTATGTGTGTGGGAAGCAGGTATGGTCACGGCTTGTCACTGTTCTGTTTTTTTTCCCTCTTCTGCCCTCTTCAATGCCACAGTTCATGGAAACTAAAAATAGTACCACGAACCTTGTTGTCGTGCGCGGTTATCCCTTGTTCTATCCTTTTCTGGTCGGCGAGTTTGAATTTTCGACAACCGTAAGGGCAGGCACCTTCTGCGCTCACTTCCTCTTCATCATCTCGTTAAGCTCTCCAATCTTCTCCTCTGTAACTTTTATCTATTACCTTTCTGCTCGTCTTCCTCGCCATTGCAACTGTTCTCTCTCTCTCTCCCTCCCTCTCTCTCACACACACACACACACACACACACACACACACACGCACACACACACAGACACACACACACGCACACAAAATTCCGTCATCATTGTCATCATCGTCGTCATTCGGCTGTGGCTCTCTCTCTCTCTCTCTCTCTCTCTCTCTCTCTCTCTCAATTCCGACATGATTGTCATCGTGCTCGTTTTCCGTTGGTCACGTTCTCTTCTTGAGACGTGTTTCCAAACCCAGGCTCTTTTTTTTCCCTTTTTCTTTTTTTTTTGAGAAGTTGTCACTTTATATTTCAAAACCAAAGTGTCGAGGCCGGGGACCTCACAGGCTCTTTTCCTTTCGTGTCTTCTTTTTGTTTCTTTTCTTTTCTTTTCCTTTTCTTGGGGACGGCCTTGAGGGGTACCGTCGTGAAAGTGACTGGCCCCCAGGGGCACTAGCGACGGCTGGTTACACACGGATGGTGGGTTCTTCGTTCATGATGCTTATTCGGTCGGAAACGGACTTAGGTCCCTATTTCGATAGTTCGCAGGTGTACCAACTGAGCTAGGTCCGTTGGTATGCAGATTCCAGACTTTTTCGGGGGTTGGACGGACCTCGTTACCGAAATTTCTGATGTCTGACGATAGACAAGGAAATATCAATGGACAKGAAGGAMGAATCTGGTCAAAAGGGGTGTCGATCGGGGTTGGGATCTGGGGGTGTCCGTCTCAAGAGTCCTAACAAATGGTTACTCCGCTGTGTATGAGAATGCTGGCCGAGCAGCGGTCGTGTGAGGGCCATCTCTGCTTCTGGACTTTTCCAGACGCCCGAACCTAAGCTGGGTAATGGTCCCAGTACTTGTTCCTGGCTTGTTTGTGGAGGGATTCCGGGCCTCCCCCTTTCTGTAATAATAACGGATAATTTGCAAAATACCCCCATGAGTTGAGATATATGCCAAAATGCCCCTACAAGATGTGGGTAGACTGGAATGCCCCTCTAACAAAAAAGAAAATATTTTGTGAAATATCCCTGGCATTGGTTGGACCCCCATCTTTTCAATATACCCCTACCTGGTATTGTCCAACTTTGCAAAGTGCCCCCATGCTTGGCCTATACCCCTACCTGGTATTGTCCAACTTTGCAAAGTGCCCCCATGCTTGGCCACTTTTCCTAGGCGCTATTGCAAAAGGCCAGTTCCACATTGCAAAGTTGCACACCCGCTTGACAGGGGCACAACACAGATTTTGGCCCAAAAGGGCATTCTGCTCTACCCACATCTTTCACGGGCATTTTGGCATATATCTCAACTTATGGGGGTATTTTGCAAATTCTCCCTAATAATAAAAAAGCTCTTGTTTTGTTAAAAAAAACAAAAGAACAAAAAAGCAAAGTGCTGGCCAGTTTGGATTCTGTACTGTTTTTGTGTTTTTTTATTGGATTTAAAGGACGGCGGGCCCTACGTAGGGTCTCGCTCCACTACTATACACTCTCCGAATTTGGAGAGTTCCGCGCCGCTCCACTTAAGTGACGCTGCAGACTCTACGTTGTTTTTCACTCTGACAGCTATATACAAACTCTCCAAAAATCTGTATAGTGGATAGTAGTGGAGCGAGACCCATAGGACCTCTCCACCACTCTGCACTACACAATTTTGTATAGTTTTGTGAAGTGTTTATTGCTCCACTAAGGGCCTTAGTTGCACCACCCGCCATCTGCCACAATTCGTGGCGGATGGGTGGAGAGTGAAAAAAATGAGAATCGTGTCGAACTGGAGGCCTGGGGCTAGGACCCACTAGCGGAGTATTACCACGTGGCGGCCACCGGCGACCCTTCTTCATGCTTCTTGCTCGTCAATGGTGTGGGAGCTGGACGGTCGACATGATTTTGAGTGGGATCACTTTTGAGGTCGCCTTTCCCTCCAATCTGCAGCGAAGAAAAGAATAGGTTGTCATTTTCGTTCTTGCTTTTGCAGTGGTGGGAAGTTGCATTTTCAAGGATTTGAAAAGGGGGGGGTGTTTTTGTGATTTCGTTACAGTGTTTTTTTCATTTTAAAAATCATGAGAGGAAATAAAAGGAGACACTTAGGTCCTCTTCATGTTTTGTTTCAGGGATGCTGACAGCAAGTCTACCCGTGCTCAACAGAAAAGGAACATAGTAAGGCCCTCCCACTCCGTTTTGCGTTTCGGGTCTCGTTCGCAATTACAAGCAAGGTTCACAATTGGCCAACTGTTCCCAGTCGGGATGCACTCAAACAAGCCCGTGATGCATGGGTGCTCAGCCTGTACTATCCCCCGTCCTTGTCTACTGGTAGCACTTTCTTTTCGTTTAAATGCAATTTCCTTGTATTTTTTAAAGCCTGAAAGTATTTTTCCTTCTCGTTCAAAAGCACAAAAAAGCGTCACACATCGTATAATACTTCGGTAGTGGGACGAGGCCCCTGGAGCCTCATCCCACTAGCATTGATTTACGCTACGGCTCCATGGTTTTCAACCACGTCCGGCGAGAGGTGACATCCGGCGACCGTAGATGCTTTTGTGTATCGTCGGCGCAGGGCGATCAGGACCGATTTCGTTACGGTATCTGTCGGCCGGCCAATAGAAGAGTTTCGTTTTCATTTTTTTGCCCATTTAGCTAGCCACTTTGTGTTGGCGCGAAGCTGCAATATTAGGGAGGTCAGAGGGGGGGGGCGTTCTTGCATCGATGTTGTTTTCTTTTTTTAGGTGGAAAATTTGAGAATATTGAGATTTTCGTGGAAGACTGCCAACAGGCCGGCGGGAAGGTCGCATGCAGATGTACCCGGTTGGTGGAAGTGTGGATGCACTGAAGTTCTGTCATCAGGCCCCGTAATTTTTCGTTTTTTGGGTCCTTTTCTTTGCATTCGTGTAAATGATAAAAAGCATTATTTATGCGTTTTTAAATGAGAAAAGAACGCTACACACCGATTTACTCGATGCGAGTGGGACGAGGCCCCTGGTTGCACTTACTCACCACTATATTTCTTCTACAGAAAAGTTAAAAAAAAAATTGTCTACCTGATCTCGACTCGTGAAGCTGTGCACTCTCCAGAAAGTTGTTTTGTGGCGAGGTCCCAGGACCACCCCACACAAACTGTCGTGCACAGGCGGGGAGACCGAAAACACTCGCCATGACTTGTGTCGACGGTGTGGCAAGCGGTTTGACGTATTTTTCATTCGCCAAGTTTGGCGAGTAAGTGCAACCAGACGCCTACTCGCCAAACTTGGCCTATGGAGAGTAGTGCAACCAGGCCCTAAGCGCCTCGCCGCATTACTTACCAAATTGTCAAAACACAAAAATTATGGATTAGGGCCGCCTTTAGACTAGTCCCTTTAGATGATTTAGACAGTAGGACAGATCAGGGGCTTTGCTGCACTACTCTAGACTCTCGAAGTTTTAAGAGTGGGTCTTCGCTGCGATTACTATCGATCGGGAAACTCTCGAAACCCGATTGAGAGCTGTCAGAAGCCACGCTACAATGCCACTCTTTAAACGTCGAGAGTCTCCTGCTTGCAAAAACCGAATTTGCAAGTGTCCTCGGGAGTTGCCTGCCAACAGGCTCGTTTTTCGAGAGTGGACCTCCTGTCCCGGCGGCCAGACTTTGTCCTGTAGCGTAGTGGTGCAGCTCTTCTGTCGAGTGGGACGACGCCCAGGGTTTCGAGAGTTCATCTAGTGTCACAAGTTCTAGAGTAAGTGCAGCGAAGGCGTGTATTTTGCGAGTCTCGCCTCGTTGACAATGCTAGTCGAACTCTCGAAATATTTCGAGAGTCTAGAGTAGTGTTGTGATGCCCAACCTCATGCCCAGCGCGACTTCTTGATCGGAGTAGGATGGGGGCCTGGAAGTGCGAAAAAGGGGTGTGCCAAGGATTTTAGGAAAGTGGGGTGGAGTCCCAACCTCCCAGGTCAGAACTGAGATCTCCTGTGGTAAGGTTTAGGGGCAGTTGTGCAAGATGGTAGGCACAAGGCGCGTCTGGCTTTTACGTCGTGGAAAATGGAGCTACCATCTTCGCTGCCTTCGTCGCCAAGGGCGGATTCGAATTTGGTGGACTGGCGGGACGCTATGGCTGTCGCATTGTCCGAACAGTTGCTGGCGTCGCTCGTAGCAAGCCTTGGAATCCGACGAGGTTGGCCTCAGACGGAGGCTGTGCACGCACTGCTCGGCTTCGGTTCGGGTTCGTCGGATAAATCCTGAGGCTCGATACATGCGATCTCGCTGGCATTCCACACACGGCGTGTGGGGCCAATAACGAACTATGGAATTGCACGGTACTAGTGTGAGCTGGTGATACGGAAGGAGACGATAGAAGGGAGGAAAATCGGTATTGATAGCGACGAAACCCGAAGATATATAATATTGGGTATTACTGTTGTTGGGATAGTCCGGGATCCTAGGATTGCTGCCTATAGCCTACTGAAAATCCCCCTCACACAGTCGATCCTTTTCAGTTCGACAGGGATATTCAGGATTTCTCAGGTTCCCCCGTTGTCTAAGTTGTTCCCTCTCCCAGTATTCACGATATCCTGGTGGGTCCCTTAAGCTCTCACGATCTGTAACCCAGAAGGGCGCTTCTGTAGCCATCTCCTACTTGGCGGATACGCATTTCTTATGGTGAAGCAAGGTCGAGGTCGACTCATGCAGACGCGCGCGTATGTCGCGACTCTGCTTTTTGGATCGTTGTCATACACGAGCGCGCGCATGAGCGGGAATGGCTCGGATCTTGGCCTTCCGCGTCGACGGGTCCGTGGTGAGCGGTCTTGTTGGTGTATCGATCCTATCCCGCATGCATGCAATGCAAACATCATTTATCGATTACATGCATATCCATACCATTGGTAACGGAAGAAAGAAAAAGTAGCAACCACTTCGAGGTCGAGGACCAACATATCACAACATTCCCCGGGGTCATACAGGAATCAAAAGCTGGCAATCGAACAAAAACATGCATGATGAACATATCCAACCAGATCCAGAGTTATCGCACAGCGCATATGGATTCTGGAAAGTGACGAAACTTGGATTAAGAGAGCACCATTGAGCAAAACAAAATGGGAGACTCAAGAGACCACTTGAGAAGGGGTGGGAGAAGGGTGCAAATTCATTCAACAACACACAAGAAACAGAAGATCCGCGATGATTCACTAGGACATCCGAAATTGCCACAACAAAATTGGCCAATGTTGGAATCAAAAATTATACAGAAGGTTGGAAGAAAGACACCATCCCATGCACATCTATCCTCTCTCTCTCTCTCTTTGTCTCTTTCTTTCTTTCTCTCTCTCTCTCTCTCTCTCTCTCTCTCTCTCTCTCTCTCTCTCTCTCTCTCTCTCTCTCTCTCTCTCTCTCTCTCTGCGGGCAGTCCGTCTCCTCGCATCAACACAGAGTTGTCACCCTGCTTGGTCCGAACATGCAAGCCAGGTTCGCCCGTGCACCACAGTCCGTCGCGGCCCACACGTCAACCCCGCATACGCAGCACCAACTCGTCGGATCGCCCAACTCTTTCGTCTACTCACCTTCCGAGCTTACTCGTTAGCCGACTCGGATCCTCACTGACCACGCTAACTTCCAAATTCATAGAGAGACAACTAATCACGCTTGCGGAATTTATAGCATGCATGCATGTGCGAGAAACCCGGGATTATGCCTAAGTGAGAGGAAGGGGAAGAGAAGGAAGTGCCTACGCCTGCATGGCCAGGCCGCGGCATGGAGGACGTAGCCACACTCCACGCATCAATCCGGGCATGTAGTCGCTCATGTTAATTAGGATGGAGGATGAAGGATGCGCGACAGAGAGGGAGAGGACGAGAAAAACATGAGAGAATCAAGAAGAAAAAGTTTAGTTACAATCACGCCCGCCAAAAATTACGGTTACACACAAGATTAAGGGCGCAATATAGTCAGAGCCCAGCCCCTACCGTGGCGAGATGTGCGTAAGCAAGAAGCGCGGTGCAACAAAACTTTCTAAGGTTCCTAAATTCCTGTCTAAATCCTAATTTACAAAAAGAAATTCTGAAAGGAAAACAATTCAAGAGCCCGAGAGGGCTCGACATCGGTTTAAAAATTGGATAACAATGATCCCGCGCGATGATCGCACCAAAATTTCCAGTTTCCACAGCAGAACAAGAATGAAGCTATGGCAACAGTTATCCTTTCGCGCCCGCCAAGGCACGGTCCGAAAATCCAGAAAGAACGAAGCGAGGGTATCCATGCAACTTGCCTGACCGACCCATCCCCATGTTCCTCGCCCGACCAACCCGTCGGAGCCCGTGAAGCAGCTTCGTGCCGAAAGTCGCACGATTACGAGAAACCGTTCATCACAGTGCAGCGAGGCCCTAGGCCCCCCTTTCCACTGGTTGCTTTAGAGGAATGGAGCATCTGTAAGCAACCAGGTTTTTAGTTGTTTGATTTCTTCAATAACAAATTCTCACTGTGGATTCCGGGTCCCCATCAGGGTTCTGTAAAAAGTGAAATTGGGTAATGCTCCCAGCTCTAGCGAGCAATGAAAAGAATTAAAAAAAAAAAAGGCGGTTCGTCTTTCCATGTTCTAGTGGAAGATTCATGGCTAGTGGTGTGGATCATTTTGCATATTTGGTGAGTGGTGCGTGGAGGCCCTGACTCTACAACCGAAGAGCCTTGCTGCGCGATTGAGCAGGGCTGCCCTAACTCAACTGAAGGGCCTTGCTCCACCATTCAGTAGGTCCTTGCTCCCCTATGCTCTCTATAGCGCATCGCGTAGGCTGCGCTATACTTCGTCGTTTTGATGTAGGAATGAACAGTCGTTGTGCACCGACCGGTCCGGAGGGTAGTTGGGAGGCTGGCCAAAGTCAAAGAGGGCTCAAAAGCGGGCTTGGATGTGGTGTCAAAAAGCCCAGGGGGCGGCCCCTTTTTTTTTGTTCAAATGCCCGGACCAATCTGTCGAGTATTCGGGTTTTGGGGGGACGTTGACATGATGTTGAAGGCTATGTGTTTTCGGCGGATGTGGTTGGCTTTTCCAGTTGTGCCCCCCCCCCCCCCCCCCCCCCCCCCCCCTCCTGTTTCTTTAACTATATTTATTGTTGTGGGATTGTGGGAGTAATCTGCACCTATTCCGCATAGATCTGCGTGGATTTGGTGATCCGTGGGCATCTCACAAGCAAAGACGAATTGGGTTATCACCTGATTCTGGACATGTTTATGAACACGTGCATAAAACTGTGATCGATTTGCTTTTCTTGCATCTTGGCGGGAACGACATGCAGGTTCAGCCGCTTTCTCCAATCCTCTTCGATGGCAGGACCTGATATCGTGGGTGTAACGACTGGTCCACTGTAACTGTAACGTTGTGCTGGTAGTAGTGTCGTGATCTGGTGAAGCTGCAGCCTTTCAGGCGACCCCTTTGTCATGTACATGGACACCATAGAATTTTTGAAACATTTTGAATGTAGTGTACGTGGTCCAGAGAGTGCGCCTCGCTCCACTACTCTCTAAATGTGCACGATGAGAGTGAATCTTTGGCTAGAACATGGGAAGATGCACCACCATGGATTTTGTTTATTGTGTACTATGTGGAGAGTGGTGAAGGGGCGGGATCACCGTGAAATGGGAAGCTATGGCTCAGTGGTTAGAGCATGCGCATTGTGGTATGAGGTTGCGGGTTCAAACCTGAATTGCAACCTAAGCTTGCGCATGGACAGCGGTAGGGCGTTAGATTGACGCACAGATGGACACACTCCCTTGGGCTGACGCATGGTACTATTACAAACACTGCCTGCGCAACACCCAAGGGTTGTTCATGGTGTTGTATGTTGGTTCGGGGTTTCGCATGGGTTGCTTGGGGTTGTTGGTCTTGGGTGTTCTGTTGATCTCCCCAGTCTTGTGACGCCCAAACCTCATGCCCAGCGCGACTTCCTGATCGGAGTGGGATGTGGGCCTGGAAGTGGGAAAATGGGGTGTGCCAAGGATTTTTGGGAAAGTGGGGGTGGAGTCCCAGGTCAGAACTGAGATCTCCTGTGGCAAGGTTTCAGGGGCATAGGTGCATAAGGCTAAGGGACGAGTTACTTTCGGTCCGATGGCGGTCGATGTCGTGCAGCATAAGGCAGATGGCATGCACAGTGCATCCTAGGTCATCCGATCCGTCTGTTTAGTGGCGGCGGTTCGGGAGAGGCCTGTTCGTGAGGGTTGCGATCTCTAGGAGTCGGATCTCCGGGTGTAGACGTGTGGCGATTGTCGTCGCGTGTTACGGTTAGGCTCCGTAATTCCAGAGGCTCGGCAGTTGCCGTGTCGTCTGCAATTTCTGCACAGCGTGTGGGGCCAATACGGGGCTATGGAGTTCCACGGAACCACCGTGAGCTGGTGGTATGGGAGGAGGATGTGGAAGGGAGGGAAATTGGTAGCGATAATGATGAAGCGGGGGGATATGAAGTATTGTGTGTTATACCGTATACGTAGTTGGGTAATCGGGACACCTCGGGTCGCTGGTTACGGCACGGTGAAACTCCCTGGCGCACAGTCGGTTCTCGGTTAGACAAGGAAATTCTGGATATCTCCGCCTAAGATGTTCTTCCTCCCAGTGCTCCAAGTATTCCTTGTCCGCGGTGTACGCCATCTTGTCATTCCGGCGCACGTATCTGACCGTGCTTCGATTGAGAAGGAAATTTCCGGGTATGGTGACGAAAATTCCTATTGGCCCAAAAAAAAGAAAAGGTCACACTTATTACGATACTGGAAGTGCCGAGTTCGCTAGCGATCGCGAATCGCCCGCGTGTGGACACGTGTAGGCCGTGCTGATGAGATCGCACTTACACGTGCACACACAAGGTGTTCGGTCGTACACAGACTTGTTGGTGGATTATTGTGCAAAAGTGAGAGTTCAATCCTTCATGCAAAATCCCCACATGGCACAGATGACCTCCCAACAATCATTCTGTAATCCCGCAAACAATCATTTTCGATCGTGTAAAGTGATATCGCACACATCAAGCACCACAACAATATGACATCAACAAGTAAAAATGACCAGCAACAATGACGATTAGGCAAAAACGGTGAGCATATCATTCCATCAGAACTCGGTTACCCAACATATACACACAAACGAGGAAGGATCGAGACTGAGTAGGACACCACACAACGTTGAGACAAAGATGCCGAAAGAAAATGAGGGCGAATTGCCCGAGCCGCAATCAAAACTTATATACAAAAACAAGGGAAAAAACAAAGAAAATCACAACTCCACGTCCATCCATCTCAACTCTCTCTCTCTCTCTCTCTCTCTCTCTCTCTCTCTCTCTCTCTCTCTCTCTCTCTCTCTCATGCGGACAGTCCGTCGTCACGCACCAACTCACGAAGTTGTCACCCCGCTTAGTCCTCCTGTGCCCGTCGGATTCGCCCGCGCGTTACAGTCTGTCGTAGCCCCACGCGTCAATCCCGCACATTCGGCACCAGCTCGTCGGGTCGCCCAACTCCCACTTCAGCTCACCTCTTACTTCGCTCGTGAGCCGACCCTCACTGATCGTGCTCCCAGAGCTTCCAGCAACTGTTTAAGAGAGCTATCTAATCGCGCAGCCGAAATTTATAGTGTCCGTGATGCATGCGCAAAGAACACGGAATTGCAAGGACTTAGGGAGAGAGAAGGGAAGGGATTGCCTACGTTCTGCATGACCAGATCGCGGCAAAAAGAAAAAAAGAGGGCGGGAATGACGAAGCTCAAGAAGGAAGATACAGCCCTGGTGGAAGCGGAATCGGACAAGCCTTGCCGAACGGGAACTTCGGACGCCAGGCCCAGACAATCTACTATAGGCCCCAAAAGACTCTGGGCCCTAGGTTTCAGACAGGGTAGCGCCCATTGAAGCGGTCTTACCGTCCTTCCCCTATCTTACCCAAGGCCAGGTGGAACTCGGACTGGCCTGAGCGACTTATACCCCTACCCTTACCCCAGGGTCTAAGCCTTATATATAGCCACTAGACAGTTCTACCTGAATATCAGTAGGAACTCCGGTGGTCCATAACTGTCCCTACCGCAGATACTAGACCCCACCCAGTGACTAGACCCCCCCAGTCTGATAGTTGTGTAGTTCGCAATGTATGTGTATACTCGAAGGCTGTGTATGCTTCGTGTACCTACGTATGAAGATGTACAGACAGCACTATGTGTGGAACTTGTGTATGTAGCCCGTAGGCCATGTATAATTCGCAAGCTATGTATATGCCCGAAGGCTGTGTGTGCTTTGTGAATCAATGTTACATGTATAGGCAGCATCATGTGTGTATATCGAAGAGAGAACGGGGTAAGCTGGACAAGGACCCCCCCAAGATCCGAACCAAGCTCGAACTCGTGACCTTGAAACATGTAATCGTATGAGTCTACCATGTGAATTGCTAGTGGAAATGGCACGAACGTGTGACGAACCATTTTTTGTAGCGCGCGACTTTCTGCGCAGTTGCAATGAGGGGTCCTAAGCTGGGAAGGTTGGGCAAACTACGGGAGATCGGGATCGGTGGGAAATTGCATTAGTGTCCTCGCTTTTTCGTCTTTTTCTTCGCTTCTTCTTAATGGCTGGGTTGAAGCTGGGTGTGTCCTGAGGTGACCTGTTGATTGATTGGTTGATTGAATGGCTGGCGCGCCCCCGCGCGCGCGATAAATGAATGTTGACGTCGTTTCCTTTGTTCAGTTCCAAACTTTTGGGCGCGGACATCGCGCGGGAAATTGTTTCGTTCTTTTTGAATTTTCTTTTTGAATTCTTTTTCGAACTTTGTCAAGCCCCGATGGCTCTCGGAATTTCGGGCTTTCTTCCCGGAACCTGCACTAAGTCTTTTGCTTTTCGCATTAGTTAGGAATTTAGGAATTTTGTAATGAGGACTTTCTTTTGCCGCGCGGCGCCCTTTTTTGCTTATGTGCTTCTTTTTGCGGCTGCAACGGAATTCTGATTAGTCGACGACTTTAATCAGGTGTGTAACTGTAATCTTGGGTTGGCGCTATTGTAACTGTATCTTTCTTCTTGCTTCCCGCCCTCCTTCTCTTTCTTTTGCTGCGTTTTTGAAACTACGAACTGCATGCTCAGATCGATGCGTGGAGAGTGGCTACGTCCCCCACGCCGCGGCCCGGTCATGCAGAACATAGACACTCCCTCTCTAATCTCCCCTCTAAGTCTTGGTAATTCCGTGTTCTTCGCGCATGCATGCACACTATAAATTTCGGCTGCGCGATTAGTTTGCACTCTTAACCAGTTGTTGGAAGCTCAGGGTTGTGCGATCAGAGAGGGTCAGCACACGAGCGAAGTAAGAGGTGAGTAGAGCAGGAGTCGGGCAACCCGTCGAGTTGGTGCCAAACGTGCGGGGTTGACGCGGGCCACGACGGACTGTGGGCGCGGGCGAACCTGACGGGTGCGGGAGGACCAAGCGGGGTGACGACTTCGTGGGTTGGTGCGCGACGACGGAGTGTCCGCATCGGAGAGAGAGAGAGAGGAAGAGGGAGTTAAGGTTGATGGACGCGGTTTTGCTGTTTCTTTTATCTTTTTTCCCTCCTGTCTCGTGTACATAAATTTTGATTTCGGCTCCGGGCGGTTTGCCCGTTTTTCAATTTCTTGGAATTTGGACTTGGACTTTTGCTCGCACTTGTCTTCGCGATTTCCATCTCCGAGGCCCTGTGTATATGCGGAATGAATGGATGTATGTTTGGCTGCTTATCTTTTTGCCGGATCTTTGTCTTTGCCTTTGATTATTGCATTTTGATGCACTCGTGTGTGGGATAGGAATTTTGCGCAATCGGTAATCCTGTTCTCATTTTGCTTATCTGATTGATTGAGCTATTGTGGTCGTTGCATCTTACACAAGTAATTAGACGATCGGATGAACTCGGAGACATCGCACGAGGACACGTGTAACGCGATCCAAGTCGCGCACTTACACCTATCCCCGTGCGTCAATCCTTCCATCTCGAAAGGCCCATCGACTACAGAAGCACTGTCTGATTGGACGCGGCCATTCAGGGTCCGCGACGGCACAATCGTCCCGTACGAACACGTGTAAGCCCGACTTAACTCGCAAGGCCTGCGCAGGCTCGCACGGGGCAATCGCAATCGCCACGGACCCACCCTTAGGCGGCTCGTAGCACTGCAATGACATATTGACGCGATCCTGGAATTCAGACTCATCATACGACCCGGATTATTTCACCCCGTGGATAAACGAACTCCTCCGGCAAAGATACCCCTGCCTAACAAAGAACGGCCTGTGTCCTCGGGAATTCCACTGCGCCACCACTAGCGACCCCCGGTGCTCTGATTTCCCTCCTCCGGACCATACCTATTACTTCATCCACCCCGGATTTGTCGTCATCACCACCAATTTTCCTCCCTTTCGCCTCCTTCTTCCGTACCACCAACTCAGCGTTGTCCCGTGGCCGGCCATAGCCCCATACTGGCCGAGTACGCCCTGCGGAAACTGCCGGCAACGCGACAATCCGAGGATCTGGAATCCCGGAGGCCCAACCCAAATACGCGACGACGACGCCACGTGGCAACTCCCGACGGCCTGACCCATCGGAACCCCACCTACCCCGGAGAAACCCTTCCATGACCCACCGTCCCCGGAACCAGTGGCTCGCTCATCCCTGAGTGGCCCGCGCATACCATCTGCCTTGTGAACCGAGGCGGACCGCCCCCTTCGTCAAATTGCACTCGTGCCCCCGAAAAACCCTGCCACAGGAGATCTCAGTTCTGACCTGGGACTCCACTTTCCCCCAAAATCCTTGGCACACCCCTTTTCGCACTTCCAGGCCCACATCCTACTCCGATCAGGAGTCTCGCTAGGCGTGAGGTTGAGAGCCCGACACGTGGCTGGGTCTTAGGATCAATAGCACGATAATTAGGCGATTTGGCTAACCGAGGGTGGCCTCGCCCCCGGAACGCGCATAGACGCGACCCCGTCGTCACCCGGAGTAGATCAGCTAATCGACGGGCTGCCAATGTACCGAACCCGCACCAGAATGCTAATCAACGGAATCCTAATCAAGACCGCTCCACGTGCACGGGCCCCCATGACGCCACCTGATCTATATTTATTTGACCCTGCGCACCACCTTGCAGGAGCATGGTTGGCCACGCTCCGAGCACAGCAGTATGACGATAACGAAGCTCAGGTAAACATCCCCGCTCGATTAGGAGGAGACGCTCATCACTGGTTTAGTACCTATGTGTGGGTGGATCTTCAGACCTTCGAACGAGACTTTTTGAACCGATTTGATTACGTCCACCCGGAGCAAGCACTTTACATGATCAAGGACCGAGTGCAAAAACCTCTCGAGTCCGTTGCGGAGTATCGAAACCGGTTCTACCGAATGTTTGTGAAGACTGAGCGAGGAGAGCAAGTAGGGAGAGATCTGTTCATAGACGGACTCCGCAGCCGAACAATAAGGGCGAAGCTGTGAAAGCAGTTTTCCCCCATCAATCATACCGTGTAGCAAATCATGGCCGCTGCAGAAGACATGGAACGAAAGTTCGCGGCGAACTTCCTGGAAGGAGGAGACTACTCTAGGGAAGCAGATTCGTCCGAACTCGCCAGGGCAAAAACCGAACTGACTGCGCTGCAAAACAAATTCGAAAACATGGGGTTTGTGTCGGGTCCTGTCACCTACATAGAACAGATAGCCCCTAAAGGACCAATTCCGAATGAGATCCCGAGTGTCCCCGTTCCGGTGATGCCAACACCTGTACGAACGACACCCCCGCCCCCAACTGAGATTCCCGTACGATCGAATGAATCAGTTGCCATATTCGAATTAACCAAAGCATTGATTAGTCTAATCAAGGAAAGCAAAAAGGAAAAAGGAGAGCACAACGTTCAGTTGGAAGCTATGATGAGGAACATGCGGCCTATCGTACTACGCGCCCCTCCAATCCAACAAGGGTTAGCCCCGACACCTGCTTTCGAGGGAGCCGCGAACAATCTGAATGTCTGTTATGCATGCCATCAGCCAGGACATCTGACCCGTGACTGTCCTCACCAACCCCCGCAACAACGGGTCGGGGCCGCACTAATGGCAGCGGCCCCCATCGCTAACGGACCAGGGAGGGTAGGTGCCCTCATGGAAGAAATGGAAGGGGTAGGAAGCGCGCTCAACAAAAAAAATGCAAGGCAAATATTATGTTTTTCAATGTTTACCGTGAGTTGATACGGCTTTAATATATCCTTACATATGTACATGTCATATTTTCTTATGTTGAAACTTTGTTTATTTGTATTTTGTAATCAGTTGGTGTGTTTATTTGTATTCTATAATCAGTTTGTCAGTGTTTATCGAACTCATGTCAACGTGTCCCAACACGTTTAAACATATACCAACTAGCTTTCAGCTTAAAAAGAGTATCTTTCAACTTCGTCTTAGCACCGTACTTTTTCTCTGGGGTGTGCCGAAGGAAACGTACGCGCATTTTCCAGAGACGTAGTCGAAGAGCGCAAAGAGGTGATAGGCGAGGTCACGTGTACTACAATTGACATATAAAAATATATTGTATATACGAGACGGACGTAGTTATTGGTTAAAAAAAATGCATACAACTTGCACACTGAAGATATTTATAGAGGAGCTTAACTTATGTCCACCTTCTACGTACTTTGTTTATAGGACATTTTTTATTTTGTTAACATAAAAAAATACCCGTGTTTGTGACCGTTGGTTTGCTACAATTCATTTGTCTATCCTATCGGAGGTCGTGATATATGTTCTATACTTCATTGGTTGGATACACACTCGTGTGCGTAGAGTTGTGCCAGTTAATCTTTACTTTTATAAAAACCATCTGTGTGCGCGAAACATGCAGCACATTAACATGTCTTAGCTGGCAGGTGCGTCGTACTTCGATGCATAATTACACCCCAATGTCTGGAATGCGCACGCACCTGCCGACCACTAGATGTTGACTGCAAAATCACTACACTGAAATGTTGATCACGGACAATCGAACCGGAAAATGCATAACATCTAATTGGTTGACGTTTAACCGTTTATTTTGATGAAATTACTTCTGTGTTCATATTATGTAATCCTAACATGTGTGGGTCGACATGCGCTTCATACATCTATAGAAACTGTACAAATTTTCCCATGAGCCGTCGGGCTCCGGGCCATCACGCCCGGGCGTGTGTGAGGGTCGGGAAACCCAGGTACAACAAAATTTGTTTAAAAAAAAAAATAAAAAAAAATTGCGGTCCTGGGGTTTTCAGCGCTCTCTGGGAGGAGCCCGAATCCGGCCTTGCGTCTTCTTCTGTTAACTGCCTGTCAAGGGGGGGGGGGGGGGGGCTAACAAGTTTTAAAGGGGCTACAGGGGTTTAAAGGGGGGTGTCTAAGTGTGATTTGCTTATTTTCTTTCAGAATATTTAAAAGTATTTTTATCCTAAGTTCCGTGAGGAATTGAGGTGTGCCCCTCAGCCACACGTTGTTCGGTTTGCAATTCCGCACGACATGTTTCTTTTCTACATTTTTCTTGAATTTTTATTTTTATATCTTGTTTTTTTTGTTTTGTTTTTTTTTCCCGCTGAGGTCGTCCGGGACCATGCCCGGGGGGTCATGCTCGGCCGGTCGCCCGGTAGCTGAACCCTCGCGGCGCGACGCTCACTGAAGGGTGGCAGTGTTGGACAAAGGATGACAAATGAAGGGCAACGCAACTTTGTTTTTTCCAAAGGCCGTCAGGATAACGGCCTGATACCTCTCGAAAATCAAAAGTCCCTCAAGGGTTCGGTCGGGGACGCTTGAAGACGCACGAGTTGCAGGCTGGGGTTTCCCGTCTTTCGATAGCTGCTCTTGAACGAGTTTCAAGAGTTGCTGTGACAACTCTTCACTGCCCTGAGTGTCGATGGCCTGTCTGGCTATGCACCAACTCTTGAAAACGACTTATCAAGAGTGGTGTGGCGAGGCCCTCCGGTCGCATGACCCTTAGGGCACACTGACAGTTGTAGAAAAAGTCGCTAATAAACCCCGATTCTGTGATAGTATGGGGTCACACAGCCACCGCAGGTACGCAGACGACGCAAGTGGGTGAACAAATCCTCCGGCGTGCCTGGCTGCAGGGCAACTAATTTTGCGGGGGCTGGCCCGACGGCGTTGTCACAGACTACCCCCTTCGGTTGGAAAGCGGACAACCACCGCGCATCAAAGAGGGGGGGGGAGGTCATTTTTTTTTCCTAGTGACCCTGATGTGTCCAGCCGTTTTCACGACCGAATCCGTGTTTTCGTTTTTTTTTTCCTTGCTTTATTTTTTTGGAATCTGACAATCTGATTCCGTGTTCTGCTCGAGCTGTGTTCCCTCCGAGGATTGGTACTTACGGGAATGTATTTTGCCATTTTCACGGCCGAATCCGTGTTTCTGTCTTTTTTTTTTTTTTTTTTTTTTTGAGTTTCTAGAATCAGGCAACCTGGCCACGGGGCTGAGATGCCCTCAGTGAGGGCACACTCACACGAACCCTTCCCAGAATGTATACAGTTGTAATCACGGCCAAAGTTTTTTTTTTTTTTT
>BFEA01000025.1:253498-265477 GCA_003427395.1 Chara braunii | reverse complement strand
AAAAAAAAAAAAAAAAAAAAAAAAAATTGCAAGGCAAAAAGTGAGAAATACAGTTTGAAACCCCTTTCATTGGTCTACTTTTGCATTCAGTTGGCTGGACGTTGTCATTCTTGCCTCCACTTCTTAGATAATTTATCTACATTATACATAAAATGATGTTGTGCAAGTAAGGAAGGGAGACAACTTTGCGATACCATGCTAAATCTTTTGTTTAGGAATGTAGTTGTACAAACTGTTGTCGTTTTGTCAATAACATATTGAAGAACGATTTTCGTTTTATGTTTTTCTTTTTTTCGTAGAGAATATGTTATGACAAGTGTCCGTTATAGGGAGTGCTCGAAATAGACCGCCCTCACCAAAACGATAATCGTGGTGCAATTATATCTTTATTTTGTTGTTAGAATGAAACTGTACATCACAATCGACACTGTAAGTGTACTTTGCTCCTCCTCGTGCATCTTTATAGTGTTGGTTTCGTATACACATCATGATGTCGTTCGCTGCAACTGATGGATGGTGAATGATATTGTTCGTTTTAAAAACGAATGCTCTCTCTCTCTCTCTCTCTCTCTCTCTCTCTCTCTCTCTCTCTCTCTCTCTCTCTCTCTCTGTGGTTTGCCCCTTTCCAACAAAAATACACACACACACACACACGCACTCATATACACACATACTCAAAAACATTGGATACACATAGACTTTAAGAAGAGGACACAAATAGAGAGAATATGATGTCTACAACTTTTTTCAACATATGGCACTGCATGTTGAACACGTACGAGTAACATGTGACACTGCATGTGACCCTCTCACAACCACTTCCTTGTTCTTTGTGGTAAATGGTGTCTGTGAATTACAATATATTGCAAAAGACAAAAACCTTTCATTAAATGCACCGGACAACAATCGCACCTTAATTTCTTGATTTAAATACAATTTTATGACTAAAGGAGTGTGAAAGAGTGTACGAAGGATTTTGAGTAATCATCTTATATTCTACGGACACTGCATGTCTATTCGCAATGTATACTCTTTTGACACGTCGTAGTCGGTAGGTGCGTTGTAATATCATATAAAATATTGCAGTCATATTGAAAATGAATACGCACCTGCCGACCAACGTAGCATTGAAGAAAAATACAGTGCAAGTTATGTAGTTGCGGAACATTATTATCAGAATCAGTGAGAGTCATGTGTTGCTTTGACAATCTCTTTGTTTAAAGTTTGTTGGTACAAACTTGGCGACGACATCACCCCTGTATCATCCCTGTTTCTTGGACACGGGGAAACCCACACATGCCATAACATACGTAGACTACAAAATACAATGTAATTCATTTTTTTCACCGCTAAATTTTCGAATGTGAGCAGCAACCAAAGCGGAGTCTTATCAGTACAATATTGTGTCTGTTTGTTATAATAAAAAATGATGACTATTCGTAGCGGACGAATATTTTTAAATTTTTTTTTTTTGAACGATGTTGGTAAACTGTTTGTAAACAGACTTTCAACAATTTTTTAACAGGAGAGGCTGTTTTTATACAAATTTTCAACATAACTTCAACTGATTAGGCTGTTTTTATACACATTTTCAACATAATTTCAACTGATTACAAACTGTTGGTCCATTACTGGAATGATATTGTCTCGTATGACCAGTGTATTCAAAAGGAAGATTTCATTGGGATCCCATGTGTTCAACAAGATGCCCTCATAAATTGTGTAGGGAACCTGATTTTCAACAGCAAAATGTAGTACAAATCATACGAAAATTCTGCATGTTCTGAAGCTGCATTTTTTCTGTTGCTAGCAACCACGGAAGAGGCTGCTGAGCTCATCCCATTAGATCAATACATGTTGCTTGGTTATCCGGGACTTAGAATGATAGGAATAATCCGACCAGCCCCGGAGCAGAAGGAGGTGGCGGAGTGGTGACCTTTTTCCGGAGAGATGGAGTCGGGAGGACCCACCTTCGTCATCGGGGAAATTGATGTGTTGAACATCGTCCGAGTGATGGACCATCGGATTCCACTCCCGATCGACCATTTGCCCTCAATCTCGGAACAGGCTAATAAGCGGATGTTACAACACTGCAAGGCGAATCGGAAACGATTCGCCCTCGCTCGAACACCGAACGTAAAAACCAAAAGCCCCTCGCCGGAAGAAAATACGGCGGGCTCGTTGGATCCGATACAGGTAGGACTAATAAAAAAAGATGATCATTTCCTACGGATTAAACTCATCCCCTGAAAATTGGTGGAATGCGACATCGAAATCTGGGGAATTCCGTACAATGCAATCATTGATTCAGGAGTCGCCGTTTTAGCTATCTCGCTGAGAGTAGTTGAGAGGACAGGCAGGAAAAACGACCTGATCATGCTTTCGGAAAAAGATCATCTCGTGTCGACGGATGAAGAGAAGATTAAAACGGTGGGAAGAATGACCAATGTCGCTTTCCGGTTGGGAAAGGTGCATGCACTGGGGGATGTCGTGGTGCTAGATGTAAATACCTACGACATTCTTTTTGGACTTCCCGCCCTAGTGGCGCTACGAGCGAACCTGGATTTCGAGCGATGATCAATTATCCTCCGAAATACAGGAGGAAAGCCCTATGCAGTTCCTATGAGATTAACCCTTCATACTACTCTCAGTGCAGTCCCGCGAATCTCGCCAATGATAGCGGGGACTCTTCGCATGATCACTTGGGAAGACTCCGCAGACGATGAGTCATCATCGAAGGATGCGGATAGCAGCGACGAAAATGATCCGGAAATTCTGAAGCTAGCACAACAGCGTATTTACTACCCACCGCCCAGAACGATCGCAAAAACGATGCAACTAACCAGCAAGAACACCCAAAGGACCAAGGCGATGATTTTGGGAGAACCCCTTGTATAGATTTCGAGGATGGTCGATTCTTTGGAACCCCCTCAAATCCTATACGAAGGAATCTCCCCCATCCTCGCCCGATATAACGATAAAAAACACTATTGCGATATAACGGATCTTTTGAAGTCCCTGTTGACACCGACAAAAGAAGTACGATTGCTGCGTTTGGGGGCAGAGGCCAGTTCTTTGGAACCCCTTGCGCGTCTCGAAGCCGAATCGGACGAACTCGGAATAAAGATCGCAACTAAAACGGTGCCATGACAAAATATCTGTGATGGAATCACCCCGGAAGGACACGTGGCCATCTGGGAGGAAGATGCCCAGATGATGGTCACGGTGTTCTCCTGGCGATCGGACCATTCGTTCATTTCTGCACCACCCGACGTAGTGAAACAGGCACACACGAAGCAAGTTGACATACAAATCTGGGATCAACTTTTTGAACTACACGTTCCGCAGTATGTGCCTCATGAGATTCATCGGGTGATCGCGGATATTCTGACAGAATATCAGGGAGCGATTAGCGTGATAGACACTGACATTGGCTTGTCGTTAATTATTCAACACGAAATTCAGACGGAAAATTATTCCCCAACCCACTGCAAGCCCTACCGATACTCTCTGATAGAACGCAAAAAGGCCCTCGAACGAATTCGGGAGTTCGAAGCCAGCGGGTGGATTGAACCGGCCATCGGACCGTGGTCATTTCCCGTAGTGTTGGTGCCGAAGAAAAACGGATCAATTCGCATATGCATCGATTATCGTAAGTTGAATGAAATCACGATCAAAGATGTATATCCCCTCCCCTGGATTGATGATTTGTTAGATGCGATTGGTTGCGCTAATTATTTTAGCAAGTTTGATATTTGGCACGGCTTCCATCACATTCTGGTGAAGGAGGAAGATCGGCCAAAGACGACCTTCATGTTGTTTGAAGGCACGTGGCAGTGGGTTCGGTGTCCGATGGGGATTTGCAACGTGCCTGCCACGTTTCAGAGAGCGATGAACATGACATTCCAGAACTTCGTCAACAAAACGCGGCTAACACAGGGAATGATCAACTTCTGTGTAATCGTGTACATGGACGATATCCTTCTCTACTCGGAGACCTATCACGGGAACGCGCAATACATCGAGTGGACATTGGGAGCACTGAGAGATGCTAGGTTCAAAATTACGCTCGAAAAGAGCGAATTTTTCCTTTCGGAAATCTCGTTCTTGGGTTACATTGTGACACATGGAGGACTATGGCCGGACTGAAGAAAAGTCGCGGCGGTAAGAGAAGCCCCAGTTCCCACGTCGTTGACGTAGGTCCGAGCCTTATTGGGGTTGGCATCGTACTATCGCCGCATTATCAAGGGTTTCGCCACGATTGCACAACCACTAGCGAACCTGTTACGGAAGGACTAGCCTCTTAGTTGGGACGCGGAGTGCCAACAGGCTTTCGCAACCCTCAAGGACGCTCTGGCAACAACCCCTATTTTGATTCCGCCGGACCGCTCGAAACAGTTCATTCTCATCACCGACTGACAACCGGAAGCTATCTCCGCTATTTTAGCGCAGAAGGGGAACGATAGTCGCGAACATGTCATCGAGTATGCGTCACGAACGGTGCCAGACAAGCGAAGGAATGACTCGGCACCCCAAGGCGAATGTTATGCAGTAGTCTGGGGAATCCAGCACTTCCATCCGCATCTTTACCGGCAGAAGTTTCGCCTCATAACTGATCACTAACCCTTGCTGGCGTGGAAGAAACTCACTAACTACACGGGCATGATTGGGCATTGGGCGGTACGACTACAAGAATACGACTTCGACATCATCCACCTGAAGACATAAAGGCATGGCAACGCGTACAGGCTAACACGTCTGCATCGGCCCGCTAAAGTACCGAAGGGTGAGGAAATTACACCTTGGAAGGAGCCAGACTTGACGAACATGCCTAAGTACGGACAAGTGGTTATTCTCCCACGTGGCAAGAAGCAGAACGGTGGCAATGGGTGACGGAGGTAATCTCACTACCCCTCTTTCTCCCCTCTCCTCTTCGTCTCTCCTCTCCCTGCCTAACAAATTTTGCTATTTTTGTGAAGCTATCTCCCGCGTGTACTCAGTCTCCATACGTCCTAACGGGGAAGGGTATGCGGAATTGATAGATTGTCAACAGTGTGTCGCCTGAGCCCATGGCTCGTGCATCCAATACAGAAACGACAGTAAACTGTGGTTGTGCCCCTTGTGTCAGACTAACAAGATTCCGACCGAGGCTCGCTTTTTGGATGCCACGTCAGAAGGGTTGGAAAAGACCCGGAAGTTTAGAAGGGCCGAAGCATGGACTGATGTTGCCTTGATTGCCACCTTAGTGGGTAACCTCCTCCGGGATTTCACCAAGGAAGATCGGAGGAGGGCTAACGAGAGGGCTCGGGATTATCGATGGATAGGAGGTAGGTTAGAAAAACGGAAAACGAACGGCAGTGGGATTTGGATGGTTGTACCGCATCCGTTCATGAGGTATGACTGGGTTAAGACGGCACATGAAGAAACTGCGGCTCATTTCGCCGTACAGATCACGGAGTCGGCTATTGACAAAAATGAGTGGTATTGGTCCAATATCCGCGACGATGTGAAATAGATCATCGCCAACTGTCAAGTCTGCGCCGCTGATAAAGCGCCGATCCAGCCGCCAAGATCGATAGTGTCAACGGTAGTTGAACGACCATTTCAAAGAGTTAGCATGGATACTACTGACATAATGGTGCCCCCTGGCCCTAATAGCTGTGAGTATTCAGTCCTAATGGTATTCGTCAACCATTTTTCGAAATGGATCGAGGCCTACCCCTGTCGTACGCGACAAGCCACCGAAATCGCGTGGTACGTCAACCGTTTTCTCGGGATGCACCAGGATACGGAAGAGATCCTGACCGACAACGGGGTTGAATTCATAGGAGAGGCGTTGAGGAATTTGGTCATACACAGCGTCGCCATTCGGAATACCGCGCCCCACATGTCACAATCTAATGGACTGGTAGAAAACGCCAATAGGGTGATAAAGACAGCACTACGACGCAACATCGTGGCACGGGATCCGAGGCCCTGGCCCGATATCGTCGACCACATCCTAGCGGTCCATTGCGGAATGCCCCACGAATCGACGGGCTTGAGGCCCTTCCAATTAAGAACCAATAGCGTCGCTTGCGTTTCAACCCCAGGCTAGCCCGAAAACGCCAGAAGAGCCACAGCGCGAGACAAGGCCAAGCGGCACCTAGAGTTAATGGAACGATCCCTCCCCAGGCTAGCCCGAAAACACCTGAAAATGACCGAGTTGGCCCATGGCCGACAAGTCCGAAGCTACGAGGCCCGAAACCAGAATGCGGGTCCATGGCCCCAGTACAAATTTGGGGGACATCGTGCAGGTAAGGAAATGTGCTCGCCAAGGCAAGCTAGCGGCACGATTCTTCGGGCGATTCCTCGTGATTGAACTCAGACCCAACGACGTGAACATCGTGCGGCTTGCGCCGTAGGTCTCTGGCGGCCGATCGGCTCGACCGATCATTCGCCACGTGTCCTACCTTCGTCCCCTCCCTCCTTCTCCCTCTTCGCATTCATTCGATTTCTCCTCCGCTGCGGAAGAGGACGATGACTGTTTATTGCCTGCCTCTCCGTCTCCCTCTCGTTCTCTCTCCATTACTCCGACCCCGTCACCATCGCCATGAGTTTTCGTACGAAGAGAGCTCTTGGCAATTCGCTGCTGGTGCCACGGTGTCACATCTCGGCGATCCAACAAGTACGTCATCCGCGACTTGATCCAGATCTTCGGCGACTGGCGCAGTTCTTCTGTACCCAGGGAGTGTATGAGGCTGCTGAGTTTCGTTTTGCGAGAAGTCCCCGGGCGGTTGTTCTGGCACAGGCAGTATGAGTTCATCGACGATCGGCTCCGGGAATCAGCCACGTGTCTACGGTGATCACTTTCAGTGGCGACATCAGCACCATCGGCCCGTTGCGGCATACAACCATCAAGACGACGCTCCGGTTGTGGGCACAGCAGTTGGCGGCGGAGTGGAATCATTGGCTCACGCTTCACGGAGACAACCTTTTTCCCACGGACGGCGTCGATTTCGACGGGATCCGAACCTTCTAGCACGAGCCGACGGTGGTGCTCCCGGAACTCATCCCCTTCCCCCGTCCTCAATGAACCCATCCCCGATCTCCACCTTCGATCTCCCCTCCTTCTTCCCACCTTCTGGCAGTCCGGAGTCCACCCGCATCTTTCCTTTCGCGTGGAATCGCTTGTTGTCCCCCTCCTCGGCCCCTGTCAGTGGAGACGTTGGCGAGAACACTTCGTAGAGCTATCGGTGTGTCTGGTCGGGGTAAGCATCACGTGGACGCGACACGACGATCAACGACAGTGGGCCGAGTACCTCGAGTTGCTGATCGTCCAAGCGTGGCGAACGGAAGCGGAGGGCGATTTGCTTGGATTTCTCTTCGGATCAGTGCGACCTGATCAGCGCCACCCGATCACGCACGAGTTAACGATCCCCCTCGCGCAGCTGGCTGACGATCTCCCTCTTGAGATCGTCTCACAGAGCGACGACAGCCCGGTCCCGCACGTCCTCACGCGGACCTTGGCGCCATATCTTCAGTGGTCGGCGTGCTTAGAGGAACCTGGAAGCAGCCGTAACCCGCCGTCACAACGCGGTTACCTGAACCCGCATGATATAGTCGACCTTGCCTTCTTCCAAGATCGGACCGTTACCGAGAATGAAGACGTAGAAATTGAAGCGGAAGAAGAGAGCTCGGAAGAAGAAGAAGTCGAAGAGGAGGACGACGACGAAGAAACTCCCGAAGAAGGGAGTTATAGTAAGCACAGCGAAGGTGAGCAGAGTGCAGAAGAGGAGGAGGAAGAGCTGTGCGACGAGGAAGAAGAAGAAGACCAAGGAGAGCTAGAAGAGTCGGAGTACGAAGGATTCGAGGAGGAAGTGCGTGACGAGGCGCAGGCCCAGGTGCAGAAGAGGGAAGAGATAGTGGTCGGGAAAACACAGTTGGAATTCGCTAGCGCAGCTGGCTAGCCGCTCACCGACGATCCGGCCAGGGATCCAGAGCCACCTAAGCCCGAGGATGGAGAGACAGTTGGCAAGACTTCGGCCGCACCAGCAAGGCGGCAGCGGAGCCGATACCCCTCCCCCTCCACCACCGACCGCCCACCAATTCGTCCACGTACCGATGCGGGGCATCGGGCTTCATCCCCGGTCCTTATCCCGCCGTCCCCTTAATCACCTCTCCTTCCGCCAGATTACCACCCGCATCACCTTCCCCACCAATCCTTTCCCCATCGATACCTTCCGCTGTCGGGACAGAAACCCCTGTAAGGGTTTCTGCCCGAGTTTGTCAAGGTCAGTCGCTGTCCGATTTTTTTATGGGATTGAGGAACTGGTTGAGATTGACGTTGCCAAAAGTTGTTCAGACCAACCCTATAACTGAGAAACCTAAAGCCTGACGTCGTTGATGTATGACGTCGTTGATATGGGACGTCGTTGACATGTGACGACAACGACGTCCGTTCGAGACAGCGGGAGTCGGCAGTATGGCCTGTCGTCCGCGGGTCTCGACATGGCCGCAGGGGTGCGCGGTCGTAGAAAGTCTGAGACTAGACTTATCCTACCTAAAAGATGTCGCGCGGCTTAGCAGCCGCGCGATTTAGGGCCTAAGTAGGCTAAAAAGGAGGGATGCCCAGAGTATAGGGCTACGGTGCGAGAGGAATAGCAAGTTTTTTTTTCCTTTTTCTGGGCCGCCGGGTTAACCTCGAGCCAAGGTGAGGCCAACAGGCCTATACCGAGGCCTACCCGATGGGCGGGCCCGGAGTTGTGGATGGGCAGCCATCCATAGGGAAAAAGCGGGCAGGCAAAGCCTGCAAGGTCACGGTATGGGGGAAACCTGACTGGGCGAGCTCTTCACATAGGCGAGCTGCTCCTGTCATTATCATGATAGGAGCTAGCCCAGTAGGTTATCACAAAGGACTCTTACCTATTTGGTACCGGGATCAAGCTTGGCTGCAAGCATCTTACCGGGCTAGCTCCTTTTGGAGCAGCCCAAGGCAGTTGGGCGCGGCCAATCTCGACCGCGCGATCCTCAAGATCGCGCGGCTGAGATCTGTCGCGCCCAGATCAAAGTGGCCCCTGCGCAAGGATGACACACATAAATCGAGAAAAGACCAAAATTTCCCCTTTTTTGGTCTCGGATGGGGTCGAACTTGGATCTGTTATTCGACAGATCGTGTTAGGGGGGGCCACACGATGTGACCACTGACGTGGCCGTTGGCATAGCCAACAAAAAAAAAAAAAAAAAAGGGGAAAACAGTCTTTGCAGATTGTGTGGGAGCACAAAGGCTTCCACTTCGTCTTGGAGACTGTGTGGGAGCACAAAGACTCCCACTTCGTTTTGGACAGATGATTGTGGCCGCGAGATCTTGAAATCTCGCGGCCAACAGTTCACACACGGAAAGCAAGAGGGGGTTGGAGTTGAGTGGAGAGTGAGAGAGAAAGAGAAATGGGAGGATGGGGAGAGGAGGACCTGCTCCTCCCGACCTGCCAGCTGCCTCCCCGTTGTTAGGGGGGGTAAGAAGAGAAAAGAAAAGAAAAGAAGAAAAAGAAAACAAAAAAACGGGATCTGAGTTTTTCTGAGAAGCTGTATTTTTCAGTTTGCGCCACTATTTTTTTGGTGGCGCAAAATAATTTTGTTGACCTTGATTTTTTTTTCTGTAGGTAGTCAGGCACGTACGCCATGTGCATGAATTTTTTTAGATGTTTTCATCTAGCGAATATTTTTCTAAAATTCTTCAAAGTCGGGGTAGTTTTTGCACCCCGCTTTGAAGCTGTCGGGATTTGAACTCGTGAATTTTCATGAGTTCTTTCCCTACCTCTCCCAATCTGACAACTGCCATCCCCATTTTTAGGGGAGGGCAAGGGAGAAAAGAAAAGAAGAAGAGAAAAGAAGAAGGGGGTGGACTGAGGCAAAATGAGGCTGCTAGAGCAGAAGCAAAAATAAAAGAAATAACGTACCTGGCCACTGTCGGGGCCAGGTTCCCAAACGGTTTGCTGCACTTGGTGCAGCAAACTAGCAAGGGGGCTTGCACCGAATATGGCCAGGGTTGAAGAAGAGAAAGAGGGCAACTTTCTTAATTTTTGCTTGAACCTGGCCGCTGTCCGGGCCATGTTCCCAAGTGGTTCGCTGCACCTTGTGCAGCAAACCGGCTAAGAGTCTGGCTCTGAACTTGGCCAGGTCTAGAAGAAGGTGCACTGCTGAGATTGAACCTCAGCAGTAGCAGACCAACAAGGGTTGTGGCTAGATACAGCCCCCCCTTGCTGGTTTTACAGCAGGAAAAGGGCCAGGTCCTTTTCTTTATGAGTGGACCTGGCCATTTCTGCTGTGTGGGGCTGGTATATGCCCTTGATCTCACCAAGAGATCAAGGGCCCAGCCTGAGCTCGAATTTTTGGCTGAGAGCTCAGGCTGCTACCACTACCTCCCACAACTATAAAAGCAGCCAGCAAGCAGCCAGCCAGCAATCATTTGTGGTTGGTGCTGCTAGCAATTCACTTGAGTGAATGCTGGCTTGCTGTTGCTGGGAGGAGCTGCTAGTGAGAGGAGGGGGAACTGCTGCTGGTTGAAGAGGAGGTCTGCAGGCGAGGGAGGAAGAGAACTGCTGGAGGTGGCCATAGTTGTGGAACACAGCCATAGCCGCCATCTCAGCAAGGTGAAGAGAGAGGGAAGCGCTGGAGGTCTGCAGGGAGCATGAGAGKGAGGGCAGCCATAGCTGCCGCTGCAGCTGGTGGGGCACAGGGGAAACTCTGCCCGTTTTGCACGGCAGCGGCAGGGTCTTTAGCAAGCGGCGCAGGGGAAACTTTGCCCGTCTTGCACGGAGGCGACGAGTCTTCGGCAAGCGGTGCAGGGGAAACTCTGCCTGTTTGGCACGGCAACGACGACGCTTTTTGACGGTGATGCGTAAACGCTGCCGTTTTTTTTTTGCGGCAGCGGCAGTGCGTTCTAGGTAGTGACGCGGAAGCGCTGCCAATTTTTTGCAGCGACATCGCTGAGATTTTGGTGGTGACGCGGAGGTGCTGTCGAAATCTTCTGGCGTCGACGGTGTTTTTTCTGGCAGCGACGCGAACGTGCTGCTGAACTTTTGTGGCGGCAGCAGCACGTTATAGGTGGTGACGTGGAAGCGCTTAGATGGTGAGGGGCATTTTGTTCTGGTATTGTCGGCAACGGCGTGGTGGTGCGGTTGGTGGCGGAGACGCTGAGACGTCGTCAGATTACTGGGAGGTGGTTGTGTGTTGAGAGGGTGTCGCGGCAAGCGACCGTACTAGAAAGTAGTGTAGATCGTTTTGCGGGCGACTTGTTGTGACGATTGTCTTCTCTGGAGTGTGATTTTACACGGTCTTCTTGAGTGGGCCGTCTCTTCAACTTCACTCAAGGTCAGTTGTTTGACTCAGACCCCTTCACACCTGTGTAAACCCACACTTGCTTGGCCCTATTCTTTGAATGTTCACTGGATAGGTAGAGAAGATGTGTGTTTGCGTGTGTGAATGAAAGTCTGACGTGAGTGTGAATCGCATTGTTTTCCTTTGAACTTGTTGTTTGATCTGATGTGCAGGTAGGTAAAAGAAAGCTTGAAAACGAGATTGGTCATGTCAATGAAAATGGGGACAGGGTGTTTGTCTTCTATCTCTTGTTTGCATGTTTGTCACAAGAGAGAAAATCAGTTGACGACGATAAAAAAAACGATCACACTCACAAAAAAAAGAAACTTAATCGGACATGGACTCGTTCCAGATGTTACCCATTCTTTCCCGAATGACCACCTTTTTCTATGCCCGTCTGTCTGAATGCTTTCCTTCTCTGTGATCTTCTTCTTCGTCTAAGTTCACCTTGACGTCAGGCGGCAAGGGGTTGATCGTCTGTTGTGGTAGAGGCGTTTCCTTTCCCTAGGAGGCATCTGAGGCGGGGGTTCGTTGCCTTAGGGGCCGACCCTGTGATCGACTCGGAGTGGACCGCACTGCGGGGGGATACCATGCTGTTGTGGCGGAGCCGGCCCGACTTCT
>BFEA01000025.1:228470-239411 GCA_003427395.1 Chara braunii | reverse complement strand
ASAGMYMKCTCTCTCTCTCTCTCTCTCTCCCCCCCCGTACCTGGTCACACTTGCGGACGAACCCCCCCATAGCGACGACCACCGCAACCAAGGCGTCGAACACCAAAACAACCGCCAGTAACGGCGCATTTGAGGAGGAAATCTCCCCACTCTATTGCTCACCAAATATATAAAGTGAGAATGAATCTCCCGCTAGAACTCGGGATGATACATTGCCATTTCCCCGAACCTTCCCGTTAGTGGCCGCGCAGCTGCTACCGCCCGTACCGGCCAAACCACTCCTCAGATCCAAATTCCGACGCTGCCATCAGATCCCGAGCGCCCTGAAACCTCGGACTAGCATCTTCATGCGCCCAAAACGGTCACGAAACGACCGACATTCATCGATTTCCACTCCCACCTTTTCCCCTCTCTCGACTCCATCGCGGACCCCTTTTCTCATCTAACTCCCTAACTACTAATCTAACACTACAACTAACGCCTCCATTGAACTCGCCCGGTCACAAAACCCCGGGATGGCATCTTGCCTCGCCCGTTTCCGTCCAGAAATGAGAACGTTATGACTTTCTCCCTCTCCTTACTCCTCCCTCTGTCCGCCATCTCAGACTTCGTCTTCGTCTCCTCCTAATCGGGCTTTGTCCTCTCTTTCGTCCTAAAATTGCCGAGATCTAGACTGTCCGCTCCTCCTTTTCCTCCATCTCTCCTGCTTCCACCATCTGCGTCCGCCCCCTTCAGGGGCCTTCACCACTCTCCTGTTGCAGCACACAGTCCGACAGCCCCGTGAGAAAGTGAAGTACTCAACCTTCCTGTTGTTGGACTGCTGGGTTCTTATACTAGCTCTACCGGGCTGAACCTGCTCCTACCCCACTATCGATAGAAGGGAAAGAAGCCAGGAGTGACAAACTCCAATGCATGCACCCTGCCTCTTTTGGGGCCAGGTGCATCGGCTTTCTCTTTTTTTTTTTTTTTTTCCCTTTTTTTTTTTTTTTTTTTTTTTGCGCTGCTTAGTGCCATGCGGCTTTTCCCCATTATCATCACCAAGACCCAGTTCCGAATGCACATCAGTACAGGCCACCCGATCTGAACATCTTACGGTTGCCCTCCACCCCTTTTTTTTTCTTTTTTTTTTTGCCCAAGGCTGATATTACCAATGAAGATATTGAGGCCGGGGTCCTCACAGTCTACCCGGAGTGACGAAAAGAAAAACTGCTGAGAACCGGGCTCAGCGTCCCTGGTATGAACAAGCAGATGATCGTACTAATGTAAACTGACTGTAAAATGACTGTTGAGGTTTTACTATGAGCCTCTTCACCCGTTACCAAGCGCCAGAAAAGAAATTTCACATCTAGCCCTATTCAAACCTCAAAGTACTTCTCTTTGAACTTACCTGAACTTTGATTTCCAGACCCCTCTGTGGGGTTAGATGTACCCATACCAGGAGCCTGGGACCATAGACATTGGTGCTGGAGGGAAGGAATCAGGGAAGGTTGTAGCAGGCCAGAGAGGGATTAATGGATCCACCACAGTCCAGTCATGAAAGAACAATCTATAGTCTCTACTCACTTCTTCATTGTCCCCACCCTTGTTTCCTTTCCATTTAATTTCCCCCAACTTCCTTCCTTGGTTCCCCCCAAGCCAGCTTTGACTGAACTGATTGATATGTTTGAGAATTTCAGATTTCAAGAATAAATGTTGGATTTTGTCTTTTGCCTGTTCCCATCTGTTAAGGATATCTGTTTGAATCTGTTGTTTGATTGTTTCAGTGAATTCCGGGCCGTCTAATCTGGCTCCCTCCATTTCATATGTGCATCTCCTTAACCATATAGCCCACATAATCGCCCTTCTCCCAATAGTGAAGAAATTTCGTGTAGTTCCTCATGTGGCTCTGAATTCCAGGATTCTAGTAGTATGGCTTTCCAGTCCCAAGGCCAAGGGATGGATGGTTGCAGCTGATTCCATATACGGTCCCAYCACCTCCACAGCCATATAGCTCCAGGGCATTGCATGAACACATGTTCTATTATTTCAGGAATCAACTTACTAGGAAACGCAGATTTACAAAAGCGACACCWGCGTGTGGSTATTCCCTTTTGTTCCAAYGAGGACCTATCTATMAGCCAATCGTTTGTAGGGAGACACCTATGTTCAATTTGCCACTGAAGAGATACCAATTTTGCTGGTTTGGCTTTCATAAGTCTGAACCATTTTATCCGTCTGATTTCTTGTTTGCTAAGATTCAGGTGTTTCATCCATCTCTCAGAGACTTTATCCTTTAAATTGATTCTTACTCTTAACATTCGGTAGGTGGACTTCACTGTTAAGGTATGGAGGTTCCGCTGGTAATTTTTTCGATTGTTCCCCATAGATATACTCCAGATCCAGCTAGCTGGATCTAGAGCCACTTTGAAGATGGGTGTATCAGGTCTGAAGGCTAGCAGTTGTTCTTTTTCCTTTAATACCCTGATTCTGAAGATTTGACTGCCCTTAACCCACTTGATCGGGCCTTGGTTTTTCAGATGGATGGAGTTGTCTTGTGCCATATCATAGAGCTCCAATAGGATATCCCCATTTGTGTATATATCTAGGATAGATCCTACCACTTGTGGTTGCCCTCCGATTAATACCCAGTCATTTATCTCCAATTTTGGTCCTTTCCTAAGTATCCGGATTCATTCTAATGGGATTAAGTCAATAATTCTTTCCAGGGCCTCCTCTGGGTGGTGACAATATCGGAGGAGTCTCTGCAGTGCAGAGGGTTCTATCCAGTCATTCGTGTTTTCATCCCATATATCATGGATTCTTATGATCCCTTTTCTAACCCAACCTCTCCATGGCGAGTCCATGCAGTGAAGTACATACCCCTGGGAATCTCTAATCCATATGTTATCAAAGAGAGGTTGTTGGGACACCTCTTCCCATCTTTCTGGAGATATTTTGTCTGTGAGGGGGAGTTTCCTCCATGTTTGAAGAAGGGTGATCCAAAAAGGGTCATTGCTTAGATCATTCCTTGCAGTTTGCCTATCTGAGAGTATTTGGTCTGGTATGGAATGGGGTGACCTTCTAGGTAGAGGCCAAGATCTGTTCTCTAACCACATCAAAGGGTCGATATTCTCAGGGGTTAAGGGAGCTAATCTTCTTATCTGTTCCCATGCCAAAGCAGACCAAGGAGTTTGGGGGTTGAAAAGCAGTTTTTTGATCCATTGAATCGATAGAGTCATTCCCTGAGTAGCTGGGTCAATGATACCTAACCCACCCTTATCCTTAGGTTGGATAACTGATTGCCATGCTACTCTGCTAATCACATTTCTTAATTCATGGTTACCCCTCCATAGGAAAGCAGATAGTTGTTGTTGGAATACTTTGAGGGTTGCCTTGTCCATTGCCCATATGGCTGATTTATAACAAATAGAGGCTAAAACCACATTGTTGATGGCTAGTGTGCGACCCATTAGTGAGGAGTGTTTATTTTTCCATAGTTCCATCTTGACTAATGTCGGTTGAGTGATTCATTCATTGTTGGTTCTTGGCTTTTCATCTGCAGTGAGGGAGATCAATAGTACCTGAATGGGTGTCTCTGGAGGTAACCATTGTACTCGGGATTGATCCCGTGGTCTAGCACCTTGGTGATGGATCCACCATCCCAAAGTTTTATTGCCCCAGTTGACTTTCATATCTGAAAGACGACAAAATATTTCCAACAGTCCTTGGATTTCCACTAGGTTCTCTTGAGTTGCTTCCACCATGAGGGATAGGTCATCTGCAAACAGGGAGCAGATTGGGATGACCTCCTCTGGGATCGAAGTTATTTGTAGGCGCTTGATATCTTTATGATGTCTCAGATTAGCTGCTAATGCTTCCATGATTATCACAAATAAGAAAGGAGCAATTGGGTCTCCTTGCCTAATTGATCTATGAAGAGGAATGGGGGGTGTCAGATTTTCATTAACCATTACTCTTGTGGTAGCATTTTGGTGAAGTATCTGGACCCATCTCCTGAAATTAAGGCCAAAGTTAAATTTTTCTAGACATTTATCAAAAAAAAGTCAATCCAAATGATCGTATGTTTTTTCAAAGTCAATAAAGATGAAGGCTGCATTCAATTTGGATTGGCGAGTAAGCCTGACCAATTCATTAATTAGGAGCACATTATCCTGTATGTTTTTTCCTGTAATAAAGCCTAATTGGGATGGATGTATGATATCTGCAAGTACTCTAGAAATATGATCAGCTAATGATTTAGCTATCATTTTATGAACTACTGTGAAGAGTGTGATAGGACGATAATTCCTAATATTTGTTTTTTCCCCTTTTTTGTATAGGAGCGTTAGTATCCCCTGTCCCACTATCTCTCCCATGTCGCCTGAGCATCATACTGCATGAATGTAGTCCATGAGGTCTTGTGAAAGTGAGCCCCATAAGGCTTCCCAAAATTCTTTGGGAAGCCCATCAATACCCGGGGTTTTCTCCTCCTCCATGAGCATTAAAGTTGTTCATATCTCATCTCTAGAAAGGGGTTTATCCATCATGTCTTTCTGTTCCTCTGTTAATTTTTTATTCAGTGTCACCAAAAATTCCTCAATTTCCTGAATTCTTTGTATCACTAGTTCCTGAAGAGAACAAATCTTTGAAGAAGTCTCTAGCCAGCTTAGTACATGCTGCAGTTGAGGTGACACTTGACATTTCCCTGTTTATAGGATCGTCAAAAGCCTCAATTATAGTTCTTCCTGATCTTGCTTTAGCCATTGCAAAGAACCCTGCATCCATAGATCCTTCAATCTCGTGATATCTAAGCTTACCTCTAATTATCATCTCTTGTCATCTGTACTCCATTTGTGTTAATAGTTCTTTTTCAAGATCATGTAGCTCCTTGGCTATCATTTTTAGGTTGTCAGGACTTTCTGATTCGGTCTCAGGATGTTGCAGATCTTGAATTCGGTTTTGAAGTTGAGTTTCCTTTGAGTGTCTGTGTGCTGCTAGCATTTTGGAATATTCATTGCATTTACGTCATAGGAATACTAGGCCGTTGTTGAACCATGTTATGTCATTATTTATAATTTCTTTTTGTTGTCTTCAGAAGTGTCACACATCCTTAAGATAACTGATGAAGCAATCTATTTTGAGATGTGAGGTATTTAATTTGTAATATCATTTCCCTTGGTCTGTTTTTTTCCTAAAGGAGAAGATATTAATGCACATTGCATGATCCAGACCTTAGAATGGGCTTTTGGGAAAAAATTCTGCCACTTGTAAGGCACCCTCCAGTTCTGCAGCTACTAGGATTAGATCAATACGAGACTTCGTGCTGTGTCCTGCTTGACCTTTCCTAAAACATGTGAATATTTTATTCGTAGGGTGAAGTCGTCTATAGGAGTCAAATAAGTTTAAGGAATGACATAAGTTATTGATTATATGTTCATCAGTTTCTATATACGTTGGGCAAGGGGAGGGGATATTCCATCTGTCCAATTTCCGATCCGGTGCAGCATTAAAGTCCCCTGCTATAATTATTGGAATTCCTACTGGGAGGCGTGGAAGAATATTATCAAATAATACTCTGCGGTCACCAACCTCATTCGGCTCATACACACATAGGATGCTCACCACCGCATTCCCTAGTAATGCAAGGATATATACCCATCTTCCTTGTGTAGAATCCGCCTCCCAATTGAGAACTTGCACTCTCGCCTCCAAGGAAACCCAGATTGCAACCCCAGCACTCCCTGGCCTAGAAGCATGGGCTCTATAGGATTGATCAGGCCAAATGTCTTTGTAACGGTGATTGTGAGCATCGGTATCCATAAGATGAGTATCTTGAATGCATATGACATCCGGCCATATCCTACCATCAATTCCCTTCAAATGATCATAGATAGCTTGTTTCTTATTAGGATTAACAGACGTCAAACCATTAACATTAATAGATCTTAGATCCAAATCTGCATTTCTTCTTTCTAGTTTCCAAATATTGTCTTTGTTATATAGTGCATCTATCCTCTTTATACCTTCCATTTTCATATCGTACAGGTATTTTGAGGCACTATGATCTGGTGTTCGATATATTGTGATGATCTATGTCCTCACAATTCCAACCAGCTCCCTATGTCTAGGATGCCACCAACCTCAAGTATATCGTGTAGAAGGAGTCGAAGTAGAATGGACCCTACATCTTCTTCCGACCAAAAACTGCTAGCTTTGAGTTTTAGCATCTGCAATTCTTTTAATGCATCATTCCCAAACCATCTTAAGTTTGGTTGTTTGGCAGTCCCGTATCTCTGATAGACGTCCCTTTCTACTATCCTACTTGCTCCCATCGTTATTGTGAGAACGGCAGCTCCCCCCTGAGGAGGGGTATTCTTTTATATATTTCAAAATGTCTTCTTGAATCTAAGTTCCTTCTGCCATACTCCCAGTGAGAGAGGGGAAAAATGGGGCAGACAATTTTGTACCTTGGATTGTGACCTCACCAAAATGTGCTCCCTGAGGTTCAGAAAGTCCCACTTCCCATAATCCTTCCTTGAAGCGGACTGGGAGGACTACTATGTCTTTCTTTGCACGAGGAGGAAGAGAATAATTGTGCATTTTAAGCAGTCTCTGTCGAAGTCTCTCCCTTTTACTAGTCAGTTCAAAAGATGGGGAGGAGATGGTGTCATATTTCCCACTCATCTGCACCACCCTTTGTATTTCCTTGGGTGACAGATCTTTTGTGAGGTCAATCTTCCTTGACTGTAACTGAATTTTTGGTAAGTGTAATGCCTTCGTCGTCAATCTTCTTTATATGGTTCCCATTTTAATGGACGTCCCGAAGGACAAATCCCAAGAGCTGCTTAGGGGCATCAGCATTGAACTAACCATCCTCAGGCAACTGAGAATTGCAGTATTTTTCCTCATCTGCCTCCACTAGAGTTCGAGCTCAGATCCACATTTCACCAGTTCATGGTTGTACCCACTGAGCTAGGCCCACAGCTGGAAGGCCGCGTCAATTTTCTTTATATGGTTCCCATTTTAACGGACGTCCCGAAGGACAAATCCCAAGAGCTGCTTAGGGGCATCAGCATTGAACTAACCAGCCTCAGGCAACTCAAAATTGCAGTATTTTTCCTCATCTGCCTCCACTGGAGTTCGAGCTCAGGTCCACATTTCACCAGTTCATGGTTGTACCCACTGAGCTAGGCCCATAGCTGTTGGCTCCACAGGCCTATCAGCAGTCTGGGGTTGTACCAACTGAGTTGGGTCCGCACCTGTTGGTCCCACAGGCCTATCAGCAGTCTGCCGTTGTACCAACTGAGTTGGCCCACCGGTACCTTTGCCAGCCTCGAAACCCACGCCTGGGCCGCATCCCAAACTGAACCCAAAGGGTTCATTCAAATAAGTAAACATCAAACAAAAATAAAATAAAATAAAACAGCAGAATGTGGAGGGGTTTCATGTGACCAGCTAGCTACCGCTGCGTGCCTCCCTACCGTGCCCTGGGCCACTCCGACCTAGCACAACTTACCGTCTTTCAGGCCTCAACGGGTATGCTCACTCTCAAACCTCCCACAACAGCTCGTGGTTGGTGGACGGTGGGGCCGCAAGAGGTTCTCGCCACTCGGTTTCTTCCCCCCGTTGGCTACGCACCCCCCGGTTGGCACATGCGTTGACTCCTTGGCCCGCGTCCCCAGCTAGGCAGAAATAGAGAGACTTTGTCGTCCCCCAAGGTCGGCGGCCAAGCTAATCTCCTCTATATCGCTCCAATTTGAGCGGACGTCCCGAAGGACCCAGGCCTGTATTTTTTCAACAGTTCCGGGGTGCACCAGCTGTGCCACGCCCGCGGACCCCCCCGCCTACAACCCCGGTACTCGCGCTGTCGCCGCGCCCCAGAAACGGGACCGACAGCCAAAGATAACTAAAGAAGAATAAAAAAATAAAGGTAAAAATAAAAATACGAACGTCGGAAACCGGTGCTTTTGGGGAAAGGAGACCACCAGTACCACTCTCAGTTCCGCCGACCGGGCCTACGGATGGGCCGACAACAAAACCAAGGGGGATAGCCCCMCCGGGCCCTCAACCCCTCGGCATCGTCAGCCTCTCCAATGTTCCATCACCGCCGGTTGCCGCCCTCGATCCCTGTACCGCCGCCTTGAAAGTCCAATGTCGTTACCAATAGTGCTAGTACCCAAGGCTGAGATGAACTACTGCAAAATTTAATATAAATCGTTGCCGCACGGCACGTGGGCCTACCAAAATACATCAAGGCCACTCCTGCCCTACGGACCAAACTCACGACTACCGACCTAGGACGCCCGTCGCTCCTAGGGCCTGGTTCCGTCTACGACTGTCAACCTCCCGCGTCCACCGCGCGGAGGTCCCTGCTCATGTTCAATTTTCTCTCGCATGCTCCAATTACTGCTCAAAGCAATGCCACTTCCGATGACGCATGCCGTATGAACGCAGACGTGCCATGGTCACTTCAAGAAAAGAAAACTTATCCTAGTCTTAATCAAAGCCAAAAAGTTTTGCCGACGGAAATGCCGACTCCATAGCATCAGGAAAAAATCATCACGCGCGCCTCAAAACTGCGCGCCCATACACACTTTGCTCCCCGTCAACCATTCACTCAACGCGAACAAAACACGACCGCGACTTCGCACGGTATACTCAGATTCTGAACAAACCTTAATCTTATGTCACTTGCAAAAACCAGGGCGGATACCCTTGTAAGGGTATTCGCGCCGACACCGCTCAAACTCCCCCATACCATTCCAGACCTACCAAGCAGTTGGAGGGTGGGGGGGAGGGGTCGGGGAAATCTAAGCAGGGTCTCAAGGAAATTGCTGAATCGATCTCGGTCCACTCATGAAAAAGGAGCCGGTAATCCCTCAATAGGTCCCTCCTCCCTTGTCCCTCCCCTGGATCATATTGTCCACCTTTCCATTCCACTTCCCAAATTCTCCCCCCATTTTCCCCTCCAAGCCAGCTCAGGCTGAATTCCTTGATTTTTTGTTGGACACCTTTCGGTGAGTGCAGTAGCTGGATCTGCGACCTGACTTTTTTCCATTGTTCTCTTCTTTCAGTTTGAATCTGTTGCTGAATGTTTTCCGTGAACTCTGGGCCTTCCAGCCTTGCTCTTTCCATTTCATATGTGCAGCGCCGTCGCCAAAGGGCCCAGAGCACCGCCCTGCGGCCTATTTTGAACATATTTCTTGTGAAATCATCTAGCTGGTCCGTAGAGTAGGCGTCACATAACAAGGTTTTCCAGTCCCACGGCCACCGGATCTGGGTCTCTAGTTGGTCCCATATTCTGTCCCACCATCTCCACAGCCACATTGCTCCCGGGCATTGAAGAAATATGTGTTCTATTGTTTCTGGTATTTTTCTGGGAGGGATCGCGTCGGTGCAAAGCCCACACCAAGGGAGGGTTAGGCCTCTCTGTTCCAGGTTCATTCTATCTATTAGCCAATCGTTTGTTGGCAGACAGCGGTGCTCGATCTGCCATTGTAGTGAGGCAAATTTTGCTGGTTTTTCCTTGATCGGTCTGAACTATTTTATACCCCTCAGCTTGTTCTTGTCAATATTTAAGTGGTCCATCCAACGCGCCTCCACCCGATCCCAAAGGTTTATTATCGGTCTGAGGAGCCTGTATGTCGATTTAACTGTGAGGCCGTGTAACGATCTTGTGACTTTCCCGCCCTTCCTTGCTGATGTTGTCCATGTCCATTCTACAAGGTCCAGGGCGAGTAGATGGATCGGGGTTTGGGGACAATAGGCAATCCTTTGCTCTTTTTTATGGAGTACTCTGATTTTGTGCAGGTTTTCTTTCTAGCATAGGATTGTTTCTTCTGGCGAAGTTCTTTGGAGGGTGTTATTCCAGCCTATTTGGAAGAGGTCTACTATTATCGATCCGTCAGATCCGCAGTGCACTATGTTGCCCACCTGGCTTGGTCGGTCCCTCACTGCCACCCAGTCTGATTTTTGGAGGGTAGGGCCTTTCCTTAGGATTCTCCACCAGGCCAGGGGGTTCTTTTCAATTAAGGCATCCAAGGCCTCTTCCGGTCGAGGCAGTAGTGCACTCTCTCTCTTAGCTTGTCAGGGTCGATCCAGATTCTTTGTTCCCCGTCCCATATATCCCTTATCCTAGTCACACCCCGCCTCACCCAGCCAAGCCACGGGGAGTCCATGCAATGGAGAGTTTCTACTGTCTAAATCATCTAAAGTGACTAGTCTAAAGGGGGCCCTAATCCGATATTTTTTGTGTTTTGACAATTTGGTAAAGAGTGCGGCGAGGCGCTTAGGGCCTGGTTGCACTACTCCAAGTCTCCATAGGCCAAGTTTGGCGAGTAGGCGTCTGGTTGCACTTACTCGCCAAACTTGGCGAATGAAAAATATGTCAGACTGCTCGCCACACCGCCGACATAAATCATGGCGAGAGTTTTCGGTCTCCCCGCCTGCGCACGACGGTTTGTGGGGGTGGTCCTCGGACCTCGCCACAAAACGACTTTCTGGTGAGTGCACAGCTTCAGGAGTCGAGATCAGGTAGACAATTTTTTTTAACTTTTCTGTAGAAGAAATATAGTGGTGAGTGCAACCAGGGGCCTCGTCCCACTAGCGAAGTATTATACGTTGTGTGACGCTTTTTGTGCTTTTGAACGAGAAGGAAAAATATTTTCGGGCTTTAAAAAATACAAGGAAATTGTATTCAAACGAAAAGAAAGTGCTACCAGTAGACAAGGACGGGGGATAGTACAGGCTGTGCACCCGTGCATCACAGGCTTGTTTCAGTGCATCCCGACTGGGAACAGTTGGCCAATTGTGAACTTTGCTTGTGATTGCGAACGAGACCCGAAACGCAAAGTGGAGTGGGAGGGCTTTACTATGTTCCTTTTCTGTTGAGCACGGGTAGACTTGCTGTCAGCATCCCTGAAACAAAACATGAAGAGGACCTAAGTGTCTCCTCTTATATTT
>BFEA01000025.1:171887-182272 GCA_003427395.1 Chara braunii | reverse complement strand
ATTCACATTAAGGTCCGCGTTTCAGGAGTTATGGGACCACTGAGCACGCGAGTTTCTGGGCACTAGAAGGCCAACTCACCACGTGCTTGCTAGGGCTTCCCTCCACTACTCACGWGCAAAACTAGAATGAATCTTCTGYTAAAACATGGAATCATACCCCGCCATATGKTTTTTTTTTTTTATATAGTGTGGTCCGATGGACCACGGATCAGATATTAAAMTGATCAGAACAGATACTACACTTGATCTTAGCCAAAAGGCAGGTATGAGTCCATGTTGTAGCAGAAGATTCATTCCTCTGTTTTTTTTTTTTTCCTTTTCCTTGGGGCAAGGCCCTTAGGGCCACTACGCACGTGCAAAACTAGAATGAATCTTCTGCTAAAACATGGAATCATACCCCGCCATATGCTTGTTTTTTTTTTTTTTTTATAGTGTGGTCCGATGGACCACGGATCAGATATTAAACTGATCAGAACAGATACTACACCTGATCTTAGCCAAAAGGCAGGTATGAATCCATGTTCTAGCAGAAGATTCATTCCTCTGTTTTTTTTTTTTTTCCTTTTCCTTGGGGCAAGGCCCTTAGGGCCACTGCTCGAGGGAAAAGGAAACAAAAAAAAAAAACAGAGGGATGAATCTTCTTCTAGAACATGGACTCATACGCTGCCAGATGTTTTGTCTTGTTTGCAAGTAGTGAAGGGTGGAGCAAGGCCCTTAGGGCCACACGATATTTTCTGAACGTCTCTACAGACGTTGGGATCTGTGCAGGTGCACTGAGGTGTCCTTTGGGAAAAACACAATTTAACAAGGAATTTGTATGCCCAATTTTTTTTCATGTGCCCTTCAGGGCCTTCGATGTTTTAGAAGGGAGGGGCACCATTGGCTACCTCAGCCAGCCCTTCCCATTTTTTTTTTTTATCTCTGGGGTGTTGGTTATATAATATTTAGGGGTTCTGGACCCCGAGAAAGAAAAGAAAAATCCGGGGTGCCGACCGGGACTCGGAGAGGGGAAGGTGGGGGTCGGCGGGGGTCGGCGGGGGTCGGGGGTCAGCGGGGGGGGGGGACCGGGGGTATGGGGACCGGGGGTGCGGGGCCTGGGTGCCGGGGCCTGGAGGGTGCGGGGACCGGGGGACTGGGTCCAGGGTCGGCGGGGGTCCCGGGGCCGGGGTGCTGGGTGCCGGGGGCGGGGTCCCGCGGGGGTGCCGGGGGTCGGGCGGGCGCGGGGGTCTTCAGCGGGGTCCGGGGGACAACCCTGGCGGGTGCATCTGGCCATGTTCTAGCGAGAAGTTCATTCTCATTTTGCACATTTTGAGAGTGGTGTGGCGAGGCCGGTCATCTGCGCTCTCCAGAAAATGTCGGGCCTCGTCTGAAGAATTGGAGACTGCCGCCTTGGAGAGCGCAGTGTGGCGGCGAGCCCTCTCGAACGGAAAATTCACATCCTCCTCGTTGGAGAGTGCTCCCGAACTTTTTTGCATTTTCGGGATAGGTGTGGCGAGGCCCTTAATGTGAATCCACAGCATATATACTTGGCGTGCCATGACCCTAGCATGGCTATGAGCATTACTAAGGGCCTCGCCACACCAATGTCGAAACATCACGAAATTCGACATATGTCAGGAAATTTTTGACATTCCCTCTTTCGACAGAAAACCCCTCTTCGCCACACAGCATGTCCAAGTGAAGAACTCACAAGTCCTGTGCACAAAAGAGACAAACTGGGGCGAAGATAGGACAAGCATTGGTGCGTTCTCTTTTTCGACATTCGGGCAAGAATTCGACATCCCATCCGAGGACTGTTGAAAATGTCCAAGTTGCAGGCTGGGAAATGAGCCCTTCTCGACAGGAGGTGTCAAAACCCTTTCCCTGACAGCTCCTGAATTTTTTTTGCATCTCCTATCTCGACATGCTGTGTGGCGAGGAGAAGATGTCGAAAATGCAGTTTTCGACATTGGTGTGGCGAGGCCCTAAGTTCATGGTGAGAAGCCTCTTGCTAATTATCTGCAGGGACCTCTCGGGTAACCTGCAAGGGTTTTCAAATAAATTATAAGGAACAAGGAGCTATTTGTTTGCTCTCTCTCTCTCTCTCTCTCTCTCTCTCTCTCTCTCGTGTTCTCACACATAACAACGACTTTTTTTTTCTTTTTTTTTTTGCGCATCGGTGACCACTGCACTGCTCCGGGTGCACCGCACGCTTGCGCTGCAGGTAGGAAACAAAACCAAAGTTACCAACCCCCCTGGTACACTTTCCAGGCCTTCCAGATCGTTGGCAAGGGGGATAAAAAATCAGGCACCATTTTTTTGGGGCGGGCGGATCGTTGGCGAGGGGGATAAAAAATCAGGCACCATTTTTTTGGGGCGGCCCAGGGCGTGAACAAACGCCCTGGACCACCCAAAAAACTTTTGCCCGTTGGGTTGGGGCCCACACATCCGGACCGAGATCCTGACCCGGACCCCGGACCCCGGACCATGGACGGTCCGGATCCCTGTCCGGTGGTCCGGATCGTAGCTATGATAATTTGTTTAAATCGAATTTCGTTTTTCATTTTTTAAAAATCTTAAACGAAGTCGGATTCCAAAATAAAAAATATAGGATTGTAGGGTTTTCCAAGCCCTATAACCCTATATTACGTATTTTTAGGGGTATAAAAAAAATATTAAAAAAACAGACCGCGGACCGGGCCTCATTGGCCGCGGCCGCGACCGACTTTTTTGGCCGCAACAGCCGAATTGCCCGAGGCCTAGGCCGCGGGTGTCACATAGCTCTGGAGGAGTGCTGCAGTAGTAGTAGTAGTAGCGTTAGCAGTAGTCTTCAGTGCTGGGCGCTACTAGGAACTAGAGTAGTGTTGGAGAGAGAGAGATGGTTGGCGGAGGCCAGGGAGACTTACCTGTGACGCCATAGCTCCAGCTTCGTCTTCGATGTACTTGCAACAAGGCGCCACCTTCACAGGTTAGTACCGGACTGAGAGAGAGAGAGAGTTCTTCTTCCTCTTCTAAGTCCACCATCTCTCCCTCACCCTCTTGCTGCCTAACTTCTCAGTATCTGCAGACTACGAGAGAGAGAGAGAGAGATTGGTGACTTTGAGACTTGACGACATTTGGATCCAGACTCCACATGGGGATTGAGAGATTGGACGAGGGATTATTTGGGACCTGTACCGAAGACTTGGTGTTGACGACATTCCCATCTTCCCCTCTTCTTCGTCTAACCCCCCTCTTCTTCGTCTGTGTATGGTTGGGGACAGGCGCATTCTTCCTGTGTGAGCGCAGGGCCCCTTCATTGATTGTTCGGATCATTGGTATATTAGCCTTCCGCTGCACTATCTTGTACTATGTGAGAGAGGTCGGTTCTTGTTCTGGTCTGCACCTGGTCTGCACCGTAACGGTCTGCACCTGGTCTGCACCGTTACGGTCTGCAACTCTACGCATACACCTAATAGATCCAGATTTTAGCTCAAAAAAATATGAAACGGTCTAATCTTGTGGCTCCACCCTATTCAACCTTCTCTCTCTCTCTCTCTCTCTCTCTCTCTCTCTCTCTCTCTCTCTCTCTCTCTCTCTCTCTCAACAATAAAACAATTTCTCTTCCAGGCTGCTGCACTGCTTCGTATTCGCTGAATGGTCATTGCTGCTCCAGTTTCTCTGTTCTCTCTTGTTCTTACCGTGCTTCCCTCCAAGGATTCCACTTCTCACGGGGAACCTATGACTTAGAAGATTGAGAAGCCGAAGCCTTGGGGAGAACTGCACCACTCACGGCATAGCCAAAGACAATGGGGGTGGATGTCGTTATGTCGCAATGTCTCAATGACTTAATGATACCTCTCTAAATTCAATACTATAAGGTTCACGATATAGGGGGGCTGCAGATACCGGGGATAGTGGCCCGTTGGTGGTGGCAACAGTGGGAGAACAGACTTGGTTTTGAAAGAATGGGTGGGCGGGTTCCCGGGGGGCACTTGGCTACTTGCAGGATAGAGCTGTTCAAAGGGACTAGAAAGACATGCAGCCCAGACGGATAGGGAGAAGCTCCGGGGTAAATAGTCTCATGGCCATGTGCCCGAACAATTTGGTATTGTAATGTTGTATCTATGGGACGCTGGACCCGTTTTCCAGCAGGTGCTGCTCCCCACCAATAGATGGAGCCCCCCGGGGGGTGCTAGGAGTGTCTGCTCTTATCAGCACTCCTTTTTTTTTCTTTTTTTTTTTTCCATGTGTTATCAACAATCAGCGTGAGCGACGTTTCCATCATTGACTCGGAAGCATGGCAAAAGGGGCGGCATTGCCGTGACACTGATGCAATCACACGCCACTGACGCCAGGCTCAAAACATTGACAAATGCAGACTCTGAGGTCTGCTGTTGAAGAAAGAAAAAAACATCCCTTCAACTCCCCGTCAGCTTCTCGATCAGCAGGGAATAATTGTGTTGGTCTTCCATGATCATTGCGGAGAAATTACTTGGTCACATCATTAGTCAGTACCTACTCTAGGCAAATTGAATGAAGCCTGCTCACCAATCAATGCCTCTTAATGAGTCTTACACAATTATGTTCCACTGGCTGTAGCGAAGACAAAACAAACTTTAAGGGGAAACTTCAGTAGGGTCACAAAAAACGAGTTATAAATGCAGTATGGGGCAAGATACAGTTTGCAATTGCACTTGGGGCACCCTGCACCTGGCCAGAAAGGTGGGTTGTATACATTGCCCGAACTGCAATTTGAAACTGTACTATCTTGGCCCATAGTGCAATTAGAAGTTATACCTCATTTTTGTGACTCCCGCGTAGTTTCCGCCAAAACAAAATACAATGCTGAAGCTCCACCCTGAAGAACTCCCAGTTCAGTCTCCTTTGCCTCCTCCCTCCCAGCGGCTCTCGTGAGTCTTCTCATCGGATTCCGCCCCCCAGGCCCAAACTCCACCTCCCCAACTCTCTCTTCTTGCCTGCCTCTGGCCTAGCCGCCCTGAATAGCACTGGCATTGCTAGTCCGCATCATGACCACTCATGCCCTAGCTGCTGGCCAAAGGGCTTTAGCACTGTAGACCAACCACCAGCTATCGATCGTTCCCGGCATTTCCTCAATATGCAGATGCTTCTGAAGAGGGCAGCCTACTGCCTTTGGACTGGCGGGTATGTCAATCTGGAAAAATTCCTACCGCAGCATGGCGTATACAGCTCAATGCCATTGCTTTCCACTTGATTTTTTTTTTTTCACAGTCTCATCTGATGTAGCCATCAGCGATCGACACATCCAAGACATTAAGATGTGGTACACCCCTCTATGGATTTGCATCTGACTCCACTGACTCCACTGCACTCCAGTGTTCAGTCCGGTCTCACGGTGCATGGCACACGTGGAAAATAGCACACAGTTTAAATTGTCCAATTGGAGTTTGGAATCCATTTCATAACAGAAGTACCTGGCAGAAGTAAAAAGCATGTATGTATCCTATACATCACTTATGTCACACACACACACACACACACACACACACACACACACACACACACACACACACACGCAGGCTAGATCATCAAGTGTGGCAAGATGTCCCAAGGTAGACAGGCAACATCGCAAACCATCTTTGCGATGACCTCATTTGATTCCAGGACTGCCAAACGATTGTGTGCGCTGAAAAATGATGGATATTTTCAACCTACCTGCCATCGGGCTTAGTTTAATGGTGGGAGAGGGGGGGGGGGGTCGCTTAAATGGGACGGACAAATTGTTCACGGGGAGAACTCTCAATCCATTCTATATCGGCGCAACCAGGGCCTTCTATAAACAACGCTGGGTACAGTGGGCCATCACATGGAAGTTTGAGATAGGCCTGAGGGTACTCCCCACTGTGCCTGAGGTAGCTGTCCAAATCATTCGCAAACGTCAGTGCCCTCTTCTTCATATCCAATATCACCACGACGGCGGTTCCAGATTCATCGAACCTCTCCAACTTCGATGAGGCAAGAAAAGTTGGACACAGTTCCCAGGGTGCTGTGACCCAAGTCGCATGCTCACTGGACAACATCCAAGGGTCATCCATCGTTGGAAGGTCTGCGAGTCCCTTGGTGGCTGATGAAACAACCCCCACGTAACAACGGCGAAATTTTGTCAGGACCCGCACTCTCCAGATATGCTTGCCGCTACGAAGTGTAGCTTCATCATCGTGAGACCGTCATACTTTGTATCGGACCGCACCACCCGCTGTGGTACCTCTTCTAAACTCTCGCATTTTTCATTCCTTATGGACCACAAGGACGGAAATAAGACCTTATTGTACGCGTTACGAATTCCACCTTTCCTTGTTTCCACAGGTGCGAAGGGTGGTTTGTGACACATGGATCGCCATGGCATTGTAAAGAAAGAACTGGGAGGCACTCCCCTGGTAAAGCAGATGCCCTGCACTCTGTAGGCTGCAAGGAGTGCCTCCAGCCGTAGGATTCGCAGTGGCTCTATCCTCTCCTGCAGAAAGGAGGATTCAATCGAAGGAAGGTTAATGTGACCTTTGAATATGTCCTCCACATCCTTCCTCGATAGCACAACCTCTCTCTCTGCTGCATCACAATCCTCGTCAGTACCGTCGTCTTTTTCAGAGGTTTCTCTTGACTCGACATGATGTATAGATTCTTTGGCTGGTGAAACTTCTTCCACCTCCGGCGCTCTCACGTCCTCACCTGATGGTAAAACCTTTCTTGCTGCTGTATCACTGTCCTTGACGCCCGTTTCTTTCTCAGATCCAGCCGCCGGCGCGACAGAATCCATAGGTTCTTCAGCTGCCGGTGAATCTGGCTGCTCTGGCGCGGTCTTGGTCTCTTCGTTGTCAACGAGAAGGGTAGTATCGGATACTGCTGACAGCACGGCCTCGGCGACCAGCGTTTCTGTTACGTTCGGATGGAAGCGAGCATTGTCTAGACAGTACACGATGCTCTCCTTGCTCCACCCTCGAAATGTCGTTGAATCCACGACAAGGACGTCATTCATTACCGTCAGAGCAATTTTCAGTATGTCGTCTGCTTGCCTAGGGATCGCGGCGTTCAGTAGTTCCCCCAGTTCGCTTGCATAACCAAGCCTAGACACCCACAGCAAGACCCTTTCGCACAAGCTGTTCACCTGATACTGCTCTGCGAGCATGTACGTGTCCAAGACGCCCTCCCAGCAGGTGTCAGGTTTCCACCTAAGGGGACACCCATGCAGGTAACTGATCACAGTCTGCAGACTGTCTGCCTGAACCTCAGGAAGAGGTATTCTGTCCATGGAACCCTCCTTCATGTCCCCATAAAGCATTTTGGAGAAGTACTCGCTCCTGCCTGCCAACAACGCCCGATTCGCCCGAACCTCTTTGGACGCCGTGCAGACAAATGTGACATCTAGCAATTCCGGACGATCGAGCATGGTTTGCATCGCAGCAACCACCTCTTTCGCCTGTTTGGCATCTTCCTTGTCCTCTTCTTCCGGTCGCAAGGACGGGTATGGGATAGCCGGTCGGTCCTCCATCTCCGCGATCTTTGCAGCGGGACAGTTAGCTCTTCACGCCAGGGACGGTTCTCCAGCAGAAACTAACTTTTTAGCGTTAGAGAAACCGGTTGTTGTGGTCCTTGCGGATGCTGACTTGCAAATTCTGCGGCCATGCGAACGGAGGCCAAGCTTTCAATGTAGTACCATACTGTCCGTACTAGGTTTTTCAATTCAAACTGAAGTGGAAAATTTTCAGATCTGAGGCGGTGATGTCTACAGCGGCTGAGCTTCTCCCTCTTCTTCTCCTCTGTCTTATCAGCACTCCTAACATCTACCCGGGCTGTGTTTTGGGAAAAAAAAAAAAAAAAAAAAAAAAGAAAAGAAAAGAAAAGAAAAGAGAAGCCGAAGCCTTCGTCCATTGAGGCAAGAACGTGAAAAACCCTGAACTGTCAAATATACGGACTGCTGTGCCGATTCAGAGTTCGAGAAACCCTCTAGAAATTCAAGTCACTTCACACACGTTTTCTTAGAAGCAACAGAAAGGTCCAGATCAGAGCTTCTCCATACTACAGTCGTGATTCTTCACGGCGCCATCGACTTATTCCATGGGAAGGACACCATATTCAGCATTCTTCAGCTCGAATGTATTTGGGTTGTTTGTAAGAGTTTAGTAGAAAGAAAGCTGTGTCGAAAGCTGCCAGCCGTCCCTCGTTCTGCTCCCCAGCTCCTGTGTGAAGACCCCATGTCGTCTGCCTCCCCTCCTCAGAGAGCGCGCCCACTCCTCCTCTAAGCCCTGGACAAGCTCATGGCTCTGTTGCTCGAGCTCTCGTATGAAGCTCGACAGCTGCAAGACCCCCCTTCCCCGTGCTGAGTGCCCCAGGGTATGGTGGCTAAGCTCCACGCGGCCATGCTCACGGCAATGTGCCGTGCCGCGCGGCTATGGAAGAAACCCTAGACTATGCAGCTTGCGTCACGGGACTTGAGTGCTCGGACGCCCGCCTCCCGCTTCGTCCTCCCCACTGGCTGTGCATATGTTATTAACAGCCCTCTTGTTCTTAGCTTTTTGTTTCTTCTGATTTCTCTTTTCGTTGCACTTTCCCAAATCTTAACAATCATTTACCATCTCTGCCTTTTTTTTAAATTCAAATTGGTACAGTCCGGTGCAACGCTGTGTCCCCGGCAGTGGATTGCGCGATTCTGGCAGCCAATTCTGCAGAACAATGATGGGCCTCACTCCATCAACTCTCGATTCTAAACTCTCCAAATTCGTTTGAAAGTTGTCAGTGATCTTCGCCATGGCTTGAGAGAATTAGATCAAAACTCCAACAGAACACACACACACACACCAAAAAAAACAAAAACAAAAAAAGGATCCTCCGTGCCGCATCTTTCATAAACAACTCCTCCCTCCGCCTTCCATCTCTGAACATTCTCTTTTGTTATCCCCCTCTGCCAGTTTCTCCCATCCCTACACCCCCATTGCTACCTCCCCCCACCCTGACCATCCCTGGCCCCATCCTCAGATCATGAGCACTGCCTTCTTCTCCCCTCCCCTCCTATCATTCTCCCCCCCCGTCCTAATCTCACTCAAGATCATTGAGGGTTGAGCCCACGGGAACTGCTTATGCCAAGCATCGTGCCGCATGCACAAACACACACACACACAGCCACACACCTGTGGAGAGAGAGAGAGAGAGAGAGAGAGAGAGAGAGAGAGAGAGAGAGAGAGAGAGAGAGAGAGACAGGGGCACATTTAGACCCCGGATATTACATGTATGTTCCTTTTTTTTTTCCTTCGGTGTGGAGTAGCTATCTGGCGTCAAAATGGAGCTTCAGCCTCCCACCCTTTTCCTCTCCTACATGAGGATTGTCTACAGGACTCATATCAACACCATGAACAACAAGCCCCGCTTCATAACCCAATCCATTCTGGAGGCATGAGCATAAAAGGAAGTAGGGGTAACTACGCGGGAGTCACAAAAGACGAGTTATAGTTGCACTATGGGCCAAGACACAGTTTGCAATTGCACTTGGGGCACCCTACCTGGCCACAAAGCTGGGCAGTATAAATTGCCCAAGTGCAACTGCAAACTGTATCTTGCCCCCTGGTGCAATTCGAACTCGGTTTTGTGACTCCCGCGTACTATCCCCAAGGAAGTATTATCTGATTCTTAAACCACTAGTCCACCCGGGCGTGCCAGCAATTGCGGTACGGTAGCCCCGAGCATCTGATACTTCAGGAGTGAGCCATGAACAAATCTTTTCCTTTGCTGATCCCGCCAGAGGCGCACCCCTTTTTCCCTTACAACTGCCACCGCCAGCAATTGTGGTCTGGCAGCCCCAAGCATCTGAAATTTAAACCACCAGTACTCGGCCCAGCTATTGATGCCGAGCCGGGATACCCCCTGCGCGCCAAGTTTTGCCGAGCCGTCGGGGCATCGTTTCGTTTTGATTTTGGCTGGCGCTTCCAGGCATTGTGGTTCGGTGCCCCGAAGCCCGCAAACTAGCGGCGCGTTAACGGGAATCACCCGCGGCCGATAGCTGGGCCAAGTACTGGTGGTTTAAGGAGAGAGCCATGAAGAAATCTTGCAGGCTTGGGCTGTGTACTGGCCATTTGAAGCCTTAGAAATGAGAAGCAGACATAATACTAGAGCCTGGCGCCCGATGTACCCGAGTAACGTGGCTTGCTTGACTGTGCCTCAACTGGGGCTGGGAGGGGCCTACTGTCTGGTCCAAGTCGCCCTCTGAAATACCATGGTGATAGTCCTGAGTAGTAATACTGAGGTAGGATAGTAGGGATAGGGGTGCGCTAGGAGAATTGCCGAGAGGATGGGTAAGGAGGTGGTCTTACGGTGAATAAGAGAATGTCAGGACAGCCAATAGCTGTGTCGGCAACCCCGTGTGTCCGGAGTCCGGTCTCTACAACAACCAGGGCTTT
>BFEA01000025.1:143537-157100 GCA_003427395.1 Chara braunii | reverse complement strand
AGGGGGCGGGGAAACTAGAGGAGGGAGTGGTGGAGGGGTTGCCATGCCCGCCCGACGGGGCTTTGTTGATGGACGGCGTTGTGCTAGCGTGGGTGGTTGTCGCTCTGGTCGATCGACGTAGCTGTTTTTGTGCCGCTTGCGTTGGAAAGGAAGCCATTACGAGAATAATACCTTTTTATGTAAAAAAAAAAAAATCCAGCGTCCACGTGGGCGAATGCATCTTTCTTGCGTGCACTGTCTTCTTTGTGCTTCTCTCACCCATGTTCGTGGTTGTGATCTGTGTACGATCTTGGAGAGCAGGGACGTCCGGTAATTGCATGCGTCTTTAATGTTGTCATGGACAACTTGTGAATATGGTGTGTGATATTTGATGCAACTCTTAACCTTTCAAGCACACCATTTTTATTTTTATTTTTTTTTTTCGCACACGAATACTGCCAACTTCAATCGTTCGAATTTGTGATTGTCATTTCCGTATTGATTCACCGAATGATTGATTGATTGACTGTCTAATACATCTATTGATTTATTGACCGATTGATTGATTGAATGATTCAATGATTGATCGATTGTCTGATTACTTGTCTAATTGATTGAATGATTGATTGATCGATCAGTCGATGGATTGATTGACTGGTTTATCGATCGATTGAACGATTGATTGATCTATCGATTGGATGATCGATCCATTGATGGATTGATTGATCGATTTATACCCTGATAGACTGATTGATCGATTGAACAATCCTCATAAAACAATGATCATGATTTTAGTGTGATTGAACCCGTCGATGTGACTCCGATGGGATTATCACCGAAAACATGCAGCACACAACCAAGCACAAAATGAGCAGGAGAGAAATTTAAACCGTAACATGGCCACACAACTACAGAAGGACAACAAAAATAAGTGTTGGAGGAGTTCAAAACATAGAGTAAAGGTGATACCGCCATCATATTCAAATCGTTGATGGAGCACCGCCCATCCCTCTACAAATGTTCAGCAACAAAATAACACTCACAATACGAAAACTTGAAATAAATCTACACAAAAAAAACAAAAAATATATGGATCCGGCTATCGACGTTCCCCCACCCCCACCTTCCTCCTCCCCCCCCCGGCCATGGAGATGAACGGCGAACATTAGGACAGTCATCCTCCGCAACAGAGCAACGATCGAGGTAGTGTTGTGGGAGTGCACGAGTGCGTTCACTCGTGTTTCATGCGCTCCGCAAGTGCTTCACGCAAGGCTAGCACAAGAGGCCGATTGAAGTTCTCCACAATGGGGTGGGGTGGATGATCCATCCCCAAGTCCACTCACCAGTGCACATCATTCGCATCCACCTCCCACAACAAGTTATTGTCGAAGTCGATGCCGACATCCAGAAGGATGTTGTGCAGAATGCACACGGCTTGGAACTGTTGCGGAAGAGTGTCCATATTCGTTTTGTGTGTGTGAAGGAAAAACCTCCACATCCCCTTCCTCTCTCCACCGCTCCTCTGGCGACCTTCTGCTTGTTGTTGAACCTCTCCTCGTAGGGGATTTGATCGGTCCCTCCAAAAGGCACCACGATCCACTCCATGAGAGGATAGTTATTATCGCCAAGGATGTACCCGTGTGTTTGCACCCCGAATGGCGGGAGCACAGCAAGACCACGAAAAAGATCCCCCTCTTCAGCGTGCGTCTACAAAGTGGACAACTGAAGCACTCGGATGTCGTTACAGCTCCCGAGATAGCCGACAAAAATGTCGGTCACACGCAAGTCCAAGTCCACAACCACCTGTGCAACCACTGAAAAACAATGCTTTCGGTCGAAATAGTTTTCGGACGGCGCATTGGCTGGTTTGTCCGCGTAGATGTGCGTGCAGTCTATGCAGCCATAGCAGTTATGGAAGCCCTTCGCCTCAAACGCGCGCAAAACGACCAACCACCGCAACCCAAGAGGCCAAACGATCTTCTCCCAGTACACACTGAGAAGCGCCCTCATCACGTCCTCCACTGCAATCAATTCTGATGCGCAACCTATATCGAATGACGTGTAAAGTAGGGCCCTTTCTTCCTTAACACGTTGAATAACTATCAGACCCTCAGGCTTAATATTAAGCTTTATCTTAGGCTGTCGAATACGCCTTCGGGAAGTTGGACCACTTTAGATTACATGCTCGCCTTATGATTCTAACACTTTTGGAAGACCTTAACCAAACGTTCACTCGTACATCTCCCTACTTGCCCAATGATAAAGCGCGTATCCGACGATGTGATCGGGCATGAAAGGCTTCTAGAAGAATGTCACCCTGCGCTGCAAATAAGGGGACAACGCCTTGACGATCTCCAGGAACACTCTACGGGACATCCACAACTTCTCATTTAATAGCCCTCCGCCGCGTCATCCATCTTTCGGAGATCCTCCCATGTCCCGCCCGTCGTCCTCCTCATCTTTCATCTCGAACTCGCCTACGGGATCGCACTCGATGCCATAGCACAACAGATTGAACAATGGATTCCGACAACGACACACAATCGAGCGCCTCCATAACTTGTTGCATGAGCTGTATTTGCTTGCGAATGGACAGTCTCATATTCAAGCGAGTTGTGACTCTCTCAGTGCGATAACGAATGGTGACAATTGACACAACCGCAACCACGACATTTCTCTCCGCAACCACGACATTTCTCTCCGCAGTCGCCAATGCATTCCCAACGGCCCGCACCTCTCCCTCCATGTTCATGACGTGCAATGCGGAAATGCCCAACACCCCTTTGCTCACCCGCGCCGTCGTCTGTGTGTCCATTCAACTAGCAACGTCGACGTGCAATGCGGAAATGCCCAACACCCCTTTGCTCGCCGGCGCCGTCGTTCCCTCGTCTCCACGTCGACGGATATGGCGGCAACACTCTACGTGCTTCACGGAATCCCACACTTCGCGCAAACCCCCTGCGTATGCGGTCAGCTATGGCGGTCCACATGATTGGCATGGACGGCCCGTAGAGGAAGGTGGAACCCGCTGGCAACGTCGCACGGGACGACCGTTACCGTTCCTGCTACGTTGGTGTCATCTCTTGCGAGTGCCCGCAAAGCACTGCAGATTTGACGCGTAGTGTTGATAGCTTTGTTATGTTTCCAGAAAAAAGATTCTGTTTTTCGGATCCAGAAACCAGTACTACTAAAGTGGCTATACATACCAATACCCGCCTATTAAGCCATGCCCACCAGTAAGTACTCCTCCGTACGGACGTTTGGCTCTAGTGTGCACTCCAGCAGCCCTCTCCCCTCTGGCGCGGACGCATCACTACGAAGGGTTCAAATTTCAAAATTTCAATTGGGATGCATCACTACGAAGGGTTCAAATTTCAAAATTTCAATTGGGATGGTCGCCCCATTTTTTTTCCCCAACCCGGTGGTCTGCGGCGGGCCTCCCTGTCGCCGCCACTAGACCACACCGACAACGCGCGAACATCCGAGCACGACAACGGACATCCGCCCCCGCGGCCGCGTGTAATACCACCATGTATGCGTATGAAATTGGCCACCGGAGGCCTCCAAGGGTTTTCCTTGGGACCCATCGAATTAGGACGCGGTGTAACAACGACGCCGAAAACCAAAACTTTTTCCAAGGACTTCGTCCTAATTCCTGAGGATTTTCCAAGGAGGGTCTAATGAGGCCAAAACTCGCACGAGTACTCCAAAACGTGTATCCAACTGCATTTCCAAGGACTTCGTCCTAATTCCTGAGGATTTTCCAAGGAGGGTCTCATGAGGCCCAAACTCGCACGAGTACCCTAAAAAGTGTATCCAACTGCAATCACAGCCAAAGCTTGTTTTGATTCTTGGGACGTACGGATTTGAGATGGGCCCAAAAATTGAAAAACCTTCTGACGCTCGAACCGTGCACCGAGCCTGCCTTTTACTTCTTGTGGCGACGAGTTATTTTGCTGCAAGGCTGAGGCCGTGTACTGGTGGTTTAAGGGCCACAGTGAAATCCTCCACTGCATTTAAAATAAAAAATAAAAGGGATAATTTGCAAAATACCCCCATAAGTTGAGATACATGCCAAAATGCCCCTAAAAGATGTGGGTAGAGCACAATACCCCTCTAACAAAAAACATCGGTTGGACCCCCATCTTTGCAATATACCCCTACCGGGTACCGTCCAACTTTGTAAAATGCCCCAGTACTTGCCAGCTTTACGTAGGCGCTATTGCAAAAGGCCAAGGCCCAAACGGGGAAGTCCAGATTGCAAAGTTGCACACCCGCCTGACAGGGGCACAACACAAAGATTTTGGCCCAAAAAGGGCATTCGGCTCTACCAACATCTTTCAGGGGCATTTTGGAATATATCTCACTTAAGGGGGTATTTTGCAAATTATAACAAAACAAAACTTAAGAATATTGTTTTTACTTTTATTTTTTAATTTGTTTTTGGCCCCGCCGGGCAAGTGACCCCGGGCCACTCTGGTAGCCTAGATTTCTAAGGCCATAAAAGGCCAGGACACAGCCCAAGCCTTGCAAGATTTCTTCATGACTCTGTCGCAAAATTACAAATGCATGGGGCTACAGGACCACAATAGCTGGCGGTGCTGGTCATAAAAGTTTTAAGGTGGGTAGCTGACGGGTTCGGCAAAGCATGGCACACGGTGTACCGCCACGAGGCCCCGGTGGACTGGTGGCTTAAGAATCAGACAATAATGCCTTTTATGTCGATGCCTCCCGGCTCATTTGGGTTATGCTCGGCCTCAGCCCTTGCCTCACCCCTTATTCACACGAGCAGCCCAGTGCTTGCCACACGTCTACTCAAATGTGTTCAACATGGTCCTCACCTGGCCGGTCAGCGGGACCGGGCCTGCGAGCACATCAATCGCCATTGATATATTAATAAACTGTTTACCGGCCCACCAGAGTCCCCAATCAAAACACGAATCGCAGCACCGACTTGAGGTATAGAATTTCAGGGCGGAGGCAGACCCTGCATGATCTTGTGTGTGTTGAAAGTGGATTTTGCCAATGGGGGTTGCACCACCAGTGCTATTGACCATATGCTTGCCGAGCCTCGAAATGGATTGCGTGCCTATAAAGATACAAACCGGTGCGGGCTTCTTTTGGCTGGAAACCCGTGGCCGCATGCCGGCCACATCGGAGAAAAATGGCAGGCAAACGCACTGGTGGTTGAAACCCACCAGTACCTCCAAGCCTGTTTTTGCCGATGCGGATTTGCACTGGAAGCCAAGCTTTACCAAACCGCCAGCAGCACACATTTTACCTTTTTCCAGCTGGTGCCGCCAGCCAGTTTGGTCAGGTAGCACTGCTCACCTGAAATCTGGGGATTGGCTCAATTTCACCTCTCAAGTTTGCCTGGGCGATATACTGGCGGTTTCAACCACCACTAGCCCCGAAGGCAGGCATACATGGAGATCATGGGCATGCGCCCACGAGTTTCGCCTGTGCTGCCATACATGGAGACCATGGGCAGGTTCGGCATCCTGTTAGACAGCGGACGTCGCTACCTTTTTAGGTGGTGCCCATATCATTCACATGTAACAGCTTCCCTCCTACATATTATAACAGAAGTAGATGGAATTGGGAGTATCACGTCCACGCCATAGGCCTACTCTTAGACTGCTGTGGTGGCACTGACACAAAGAGAGAGATTCTGTATTGTCAAAGGGCATTTGCGGCAAGAGTTCTTAAGACAGCCAGACAAGAGGGCATTCGAGTACTCCTCAAGACAGTCAGAGAAACAGGCAAACCCAGCTCGCAACAGATCCCCTATAGAATATTTATCGTCGGCACATCATTGATCTTCATTGTCGGTGAACGTGATCTTCACTGATCTTCACTGTTCACTTCCCTGTGCATTCATATTCATTGCCATTACAATTACCATGCGCTTCAACGAGTTTCCTGCGTTCCACACGTGACATTGGGCAACATGTTTTTCGCATCATTCATCATGAAGACCGTCACAGTAAAATGATATTGAAATACGACACTCAGGTTAAGTTGCGGATCTTCACGTTCCTTTTCTGCAACCTGGCGAGTGGTGCTGCCACAAAGTGGCCTCCATATTATTATATTTCTTTTGCACTTGCGACTGCTGACGCTTTTGCAACCACCAACGATTCATACACTACATCACATTCACCCTCGTGATACAGGCTAGGAAGAACGGAAACTTCCCGGACAGATCCAGGTTGATTGGTGTTTCCCCGTACAAAACATAAGAATAGCACGAGGGTGAGAGAAAATATTAGGAAGTGACTGAGAGAACAATATAGATTTGTTCACACACACACACACACACACACCCACACACACACACACCATCATCGCGTTCAGCGTCGGCAAGTCCAGAGTTCGCCCATGTAAAGAGTTAGAAGAGTCATTTTCTAGCAATTGCCCCTTGTTGGAATATACTTTCCCAACTGCACATCCTAGTGCAGATCATGCACCTGGACTACCACGATGTCCCTGTGCATTCAAAGAAACTCATGGCTGCGTTCCGGTTGACAAGATTCATGATATTGCTATGTGCCTGGACCAGCACGTGAAAGCTGGGCAGTTTAAGCGATTAGAAGTTTCCAAGATTGTCCTTTGGGACATCTGTCAAAATTGGAACAATACACAGAGAGAAGATTCGCATGGCCCCTGCACAAGGACGACACGCATAAATCGAGGAATGGTCGATTTCTTTTTTTTCCCTTCATGTGCAGGGGCCAGCTATCACATGCATTTTTTAGATGAAAAAAAAAACAACTAAATCTAGGAAGGGTCAAATCCCCTCGCCCCCCCAACCAAACACCTCCCCCACGCTTTCAGGAAATGAGAACAAGAATGAAATGATTGCGAGCAAAAACAAAGTCATAAACTGCCTCAAAATAATATTAATAATAAAAATTAAAAAATCCGATTAAAGAGGAAAAAAAAACAAGCTCCAGAAAAAAAAAGGAAAAAGATCACCAACGGGCAAAAAAATGTTGTGGCCCCAGCTTCTTTCAGATGAAAAATCAGGGAAAAAAACAAAGTCATCAGCTGCCGACTCGAGGGGCAATTTCGGTGGAAAGATATCTACCAGGAGGTACACCAAGGATGAGGACACGAGGCCAGTGGCTGACGTACAGAGGGGGATGAGAAAATTCTTCTCTGCGGTAAGGCTCCCCTTGTGAACACGAGATGAATAGCAAGGGACCAGCACCGCCCGCACCTGGACGTCTTCCAAGAAAACAAACGTTAACGACTTTTTTTTTATTTTTCTTTCTTAACAATCGTCCCGAGGCTCGAAAGCGGGGCATGCAATGCTGTGGAGCGGAGGCACGGCGTTTAAACCATAGAATGTAAGGTACGTTTCACAGGCGAAGTGTTCTACTTTGGCCGTGCGGGCGTCATGACTCTCGGGCCTCAGCCTGCCACATTTCTTCCCCACCAGCCAAAAGGTTTTAAGAAAAGAGCACCAGGTCATTTCGCTTTTTTTTTTTTTTTTTTTGGCACACAACACAAACCCGCCTCGGGAAAACTAGGCTCTCAAGTACTCGTGGTTCCAAAGTGGGAGGACTGCAAGAGGAAAAATTCACTCTCAGCATTCGACTCCATGTAAACGATTGATCCACGACTGACCGTTTAGTACATGTTCACTAAAACAGTTGTCCTTCTGACCGGTAAAACTTGAGTGCTAGGGTCTCGCTCCACTACTGTCCACTGTACAATTTTTCGGACATTTCTTGGACAGTTGTCAGAGCGAAAAATTGTACAGCGGACAGTGGAAAATGCGACATCGGTCCACTTACTGTCCGCTGTCCACCTCTCAAATTCGTGAGTTCACTACGGACGCAGTGATAGAACTACAGGACAGGGCGTCCAAAGGATTTTGTCCGCCCGGACGCTAGGTGCACTGTCCAAATTCGGGTCCTCACGGTGAGTCACTTGAAGGACTTTCCACTAAACGAATTTGCAGGCGGCTGGCTAAAATGTCCAACTGTGCTGCCGTTGTCCTTGTGACCGGTAAAACTTGAGTGCTATACGTTAAACGATTGATCTCAGACTTACCATGGTCAGAAGGACAACTGTTTTAGTACCAGGCGGCTGGCTAAAATGTACAACTGTGCTATACCGATAGCCGTTGTCCCTCTGACCATTAAAACTTGAGTGCTATACGGTAAACGATTGATCTCAGACTTACCGTGGTAAGAAGGACAACTGTTTAGTAACAGGCGGCTGGCTAAGATGTACAGCTGTGCTATACCGATAGCCGTTGTCCTTCTGACCGGTAAAACTTAGTGCTATACGGTAAACGATTGATCTCAGACTTACCGTGGTCAGAAGGACAACTGTTTTAGTAACAGGTGGCTGGCTAAAATGTACAGCTGTGCTATACGGATAGCTGTTGTTCCAACTTGTTTGAGAAGACAAGTCGAAAATTAATGTCCTTTTGAAGTTTTGGCCCTGCATCAGCTGTGCTAAACCCATAGTACCCGTTGCTTGACGAAACAACTCCAAAACTTAGTTAGCGATTGTTCGCGACTGTAAGTAAGCCCGCAGAGGGTTAGCGATTGCGACCTGGATGGACATAGTGTGAATTGTCAATCAAATATGTGTGTGATTGCAAGCCAGCCGGCAGATACAGGAAGAACTGTAGACGACCTCCACTGGTCGAAGGGGAAGACGGTCATGTCAGTCAATTGCTATATGTACGTAAGGGACACTAGGCTCCAGAGGCGGCAACAGGGTGCCCACAGCCGCACCCCAACCCGCCGCCCATAAGGTGATTGGGGCCGGGCTTGGGTCTTCCTATGCCTTCTTAGGAGGGCGGCAGGCGTGCGCACGTACCGGACGGGTCTGGGTCATGGGCAGGCCAATTTTTGCTCTGAGTCATCGAACGGGTGGATGACAGGGCAGGTCCATAATTCCTCTGGGTCACCCAGCCCGGAGACCCAGGACCACCCAAAAAAATCTCGCCCCCCCCCCCCCCCTTGAAAAAAAAAAAAAGAAATCCGCCCAAAAATAAGAGGATTTCATCAGCCTGTCCAGGGTGCAGGCGTGAGGTGGTGGCCCTAGGGGCACTGGCAGTCCGTTCGGAGCCAAAAACCGTGCAAGAGGTTTGTGTACATCCGTTCAGAAGCAAACAAAAAAAAGAAGCAAGCTCTACCCTGCACTGGTGGTCCACTGGGTCCATCCCCTCTCCTTTAAAAAAGAGGTGCGAGCGGATCTAGCCACAGAAGGCAGCTAGATCCGCCCACTTGGCCCCACTCAAGACCTCCGACATCTCTTGGCGGTGCCTCATACCTTTGCGCCACAGTGCAAGGCTGGTGGGAAGCGCAGGTGCAGAGGTGGCAGCCCTGGCTGCACAGGGCTTCATCAGCACAGTGCACGCAGGCGCGAAAGAGAGAGAGTAGCGGGAGGCATTGAGCCTATGAGCTGATGAGGCTGTGGCAACTCACGGGCAACCAAGACGACCCTCCGGAGACTTAGCAACAACCAGGTTAGTCTCCTTCTCTTTCTCTCACTTTTTTTTTTTTGGGAATCATCAAATGTGCTTGTTGTCATTGTGCAAGGGCTATGCAAAGTCTCTCTCTCTCTCTCTCTCTCTCTCTCTCTCTCTCTCTCTCTCTCTCTCTCTCTCTCACAACCAATCGAATGGAAGTGCTTTTTTTTTTTCCATTTCTCAATTGATGTGTGTTATTATTGCGCAAGGGCCATGCAAATCATCTCTGTTTCGCTCGCTGTGATTTGTACACGTGTTGAAATTGACAGTGCACAAATCCATTTGAAGTTTACCCTTCTTTTTTTATGTCTTGACTTGTGCTCATTGCCATTGCGCGAGGGCCTTGCGAAGTCTCTCTCTCTCTCTCTCTCTCTCTCTCTCTCTCTCTCTCTCTCTTGAAATCCTGAATGTGGTCCCTGATTCGCTTGGTCCCCGTCAGAAGGACGGGTTGGAGATGTTCAAGGTTCCGTTCGTGCAAGTTATAGACGAGGTAGTTGTTGCAAAATCATGCTGGCAATGAAATGGTAACAATGTAAGGAACAGGCACGGGTGGTTGCGGACGGGGAGGAAGACAATTAGGTGCTGAACATTCTCAAAGATTAGAATCTTATTTTCAATCAGTGCCAGTAGGATGCGGGCGGGTAATGATGTTCTTCCGGGTGTGGGTGGGTCTGGGTGAGGACTTTATCCGGCTGCTGGGCGGGTCGGGCACGGGGCTGGAATTAAAAAAAATGTTCGGTGGGTTCATTTTGAATCAGAAATTAAAAATCTTGGGTCGGGAGGGCAAGTGAGAAAAAAAATTTGGGCGGGATGGGTTAAGGGTGAGAAAAAAAAAAAAAACACAGAAACAACCCACATATGAAAGTCAACAGGAGTAGAAGCAACCCACATAAGAAGGTTGGAGTATACTAGATAGTAGCCGAAAAGGGAAAGACAGCATGATGCCTTAGCAGCTTCTTGTTTGCGAACCGGTAATCTGAGAGGATCCTATGTACACACCAATGACCCACACAGCCTGCATCTGATCCCGTCCACCGGTCGCATTCTAAAGACGGGCTGTTTTTTTAGTATTCCCTCAGAATTCTGGTGCTGGTGCAAGAGTTGTGGATGGGCAGAGGGGGACCAGGGAGGGGGGGGGGGGGGGGTTGCTTTCTCCTGTGTTCTCACAGACTCACCCTTGCATTTGCCGACCCTTGTCACCCTTGTAGATGCCGACCCTTCTCACCCTTGCAGATGCCGCGACCCTTTCTCCCACCTCTCCCATTCCCATCCCTTCATCTCTCTCCTCACCTCTCACCTTTCAAGGCCACTACGTGACGTTTTGTTGCCTGTACGTCTAGTCTGCACCTTGCTTTGTTCATCACTGCATTCCAGCCGAGATAGCCAGGCTACCCACTTTCATCAGAGCCTGGCAGAAGGGTACATGTGGACGGAATGGTTAGGGTGTGGAGGGGGGTATGGAAGAGAAGGGGGGGGGGGAAGGGAGGGAGGGAGTATTCACTATAGTGAAAAATACAATCGCAAAGTACGTACCCAATTGCCAAGCAGTGCTACCGCGAACAATCAAATGCCAGCACATGCAGACTGTTCCGTAGGCCCCCCCCACCAGCTTCAGCTACACGCCTGTTTCGCCACCCCCTTTCGTTACCGACATAACGTACCACCCAGTGGCACGAAGAAAAGACACCGGAAACTTGAAATGCATGACGACTCGTCGATGGTGCTCCAACGAAAGACGTACCTAAAACACCTTTGACCTCTCTTGTAAGATTAAGTTGTTTAACGACAAATATATCTTAAAATTCTAAAAGGTAACTAAATAACATATTCAAATTTCAAATACACGAAGAAGAAAGAAGAAAGAAGAAGACGAAAAAGACAAAAGAAGAAGAAGAAGAAGAAGAAGAAGAAGAAGAAGAAGAAGAAGAAGAATCCTGTGTTGTGTGCCTTTCATCACGCTTCAATTTGCAGTAGGCGAACCAACCAGTGGATTTGTGCACACATTCATAGTGGAAAGACTCGATAGATCCAAAAATACAAACATAATAAAATCAATTCAAAATAGCGAAAACAATCATTGGCCATTGGACTACAGCTTAAGAGCATACGAAAAAAAAACAAACAATTTGAGCACATGTTAGAGGAGCACAAAGAGGACAAAGAACAACCCATAAGAGTGTCAGGGCACACTCACACTAATACTTCTGGCATGTATTTGACCCGAACAACGACCAAATCCAGTCCAAAACTCCTAGTGTAAGCATGCCCTCAAAGAATCAAACTAATCCAGTCCAAAACTCCTAGTGTAAGCATGCCCTCAAAGAATCAAACTATCTTATTTTACTATGAGACGATAAAATAACCTCAGCTGTGTGCGCGAAACACACAGACAAACACATTACCAATCTACCATCCTCTTATAAGTGCCGAAAAGAATCGACCTATCTCCCATCCAATTGCCCTGGCCAGCCAAACATCCGTTCCTACTTTACTGCCACGTCATAATTCATGCATGTACATACTCTTCCCGTGCGGACATTTTTTTTTTTTTTTTTGTCGCTGAGAATCTCTGAAAAACTGGTTTTGCATGGGTGCCTTACCAAGAGTCTGACTAAGGTCGAGGGTTCAAACTTCAAAGCCCTTTTTCCTTTTTCGTGCTCGTCAGCTTCATTGCCTCGGTGGCAAATCGGATAGTTCAATTGTTGCGCATTCATTGCTTCACGACCGGCGAGAGAACGTACCCGACCCCGAGCGCAAGCGCAGCAATGAGCATATGAGTCAGCATGGACTTCAGAATGCTAGTTGACTGATTCCTCGTATCTGCAACTAGACCCCTCGACGGAACCGCGACAGCCTTGTGTAGTGACGACGTCGCCGAGTCCTCCACCAGCTTCGCCAAACTCTTCGACTTTTTCTTTCGTGTCGAGCTTGTGCTTGCCTGCGACTCGGCTGCAGCCAAACTTTTGCCCAGCAATCCCGCCGTAGAAGCGGACTCCATTTTCTGCTACGAACACAACGCATCAACCAACCCCAACAAGCGGACCCATGAGTTTGCAACTTTGCGCGTAGAGTAGAGTTACACAAAGCTCTACCGTCCGGTGACAATAGGGCTCCACTGCGCCAAAGCAGCTAAAAGGTACAAAGGGTCATTCAACATCAGTTGGCACACGCACAATCTTCCGCCTCCCCTAACAAATATCTCCGCCTGTTGATCTGAATAACCCCAAGGGTATAGACAGTTCAAAACATCTTTCTCATATTATTAAGCTCGCTAGCAATGAGATCCCTCGACAACATTATCCTTCCCTTCCGATCGTTTCCGTAAACATAAACATGAATTCTGCTTGGAACACCACTGTCGCCTGAGGCAAAATTGTCGGGCCGCATTTGCGGAAACAGACCTAGAAATACCAACAACCATCACGGGTAAGGCGTGCTGGAGCGGCAGGCGTTTCACCCTCGTAGGCCGAGCTGACCCGCGCCGGACCCGCTTGTGCACTGGTGCAAGCCCCCACCCGGGTGCAGCGCAGTGGCTTAAACCACCAGTACCCCTTGGCCTGGAGGTGCCGGAGGTGCTGCACTGTGCGCCAAGCTCTTCCGAACCCCCAGCAGCACACTTTTTTTCTTCTTCGGCTGGCATTGTTCTGAAATGTTGGGAGTAGGCAATGAACAAATATCTGCAACGCTGGGGTCGTGTACTGGTGGTTTGAAACCACCAGTACGCCCGACCCTTGTAGCACCGCCCTGCGAGCCAAGCTTTGAAGAACTGCCCGCGCGGTACTTTTTTTCTTTCTTGGCTCGTTGTGCCAACCATTATGGCCCGGTATCCCTGAGCCTCCAGAATTTTAGGAGTAGGTGATGAAGAAACCTTGCAAGACCGGGACTGTCTACTGGAGGTCTAAACCACAAGTATGTGCGAGTGTCTTTTTGCCGAGGTGGATTTCGCCTGCGCGCCGAGCTTTGCTGGAACGCCAGTGCGGCGTATTTTTTTTTTCCTTTCCTTTTTTTTTTTCTTTTTTTTTTGTGGCTGCCACCACCAGCCGTTTTGGTCCGGGCACACTGTTCGACCAAAATCTGCAGATTGGCTC
>BFEA01000025.1:127576-138165 GCA_003427395.1 Chara braunii | reverse complement strand
AGGTGTTACACCGGCTGCCTCTGCAGTCGTGCTGCGTCCTCACAAAAGATGGTATACGTACACATCAGGTCGCTGGAACTCCATGGACTTTTGGTATTTAACTTCTTGAAAGTTCTTGTCCATCTTTTGTGAGTGTGTATATTTGCAGATTATGCGTATTTTTCCTGTTCCTTACGTTTGATAACAACGTTCCTTGCGAGTTAGTTGCTCAGCGGAAGACGGGCTGCGGCGAGCGGACTCGCTGTCCGTACTTGGTGCTTTGATGAATTCAGACTTTCTGTATGTCCTCGGTGCTTTGTGCAATTGCACTACGTCCACCGGCTCTATACATCATTCTGTGAACTTCATATTTGACACCACCCCTCCAAATGCCTAACTGATGGATCGGTCCTGCAAAGCTTTTGAGCAGACGTCTTCACGTCAGTAAAATTCTGTTGAAGGAAACAGGATGTGAAAAATTGAGGGAGGAGGAGGAAGCAAACCACATATGGAGGGAGGAGGTACGAGTTGTCTCAGGATCCCGAGAGCAACCACACAGTCCGTCACTGCGAAAGCACTGCGTGCACGGTAGCTTAATGATCTAATATAAACTGCCGCACAGTGTTGTCATATATGTCATATGCCTTGGATTGAGTTATACCTTTGCTTGCTTTTCCGCTTCCCTTGCTGCTACAGCTTCTGCCTCCGCCTTCTGCACCTTTTCTGCAGCTTGAAGCAACGCCTCTGCCAGGTCTCCCTCTGACTGTGACCGCAACGCATGGACAAATACAAAAAGGACACGCAGCACAAAGAAGTGCGCACAATCATCGCCAGCATACATTGAGTCAGTAAGAGAGCAATTCATTGGGAGCGCTGTTATGAGTGTTTTTCAATACCTTTCTTTCTTATCATGGACAATGACAGAACCTGACAGCATACATCATCACTCAGAAAGAGGGAGAAGAGACGAAGGGGGAAAGAGGGAGATAGGGAGGATCAGCCACCAAAGCCAGATGTTACATGCCCAGTTAGGCAATGTATGTATAGTCAAGGATCCGCAATGTGATAAAAAGGACTGAATGGACAATGCGATGTTAGTGGATCTCAACAAGCAATGTACATCCTGATACATACAAAATGGCACTTTGTAGCGCAGTGGAAGACTTGGATATAAGCCCTGACCTCACCGGGACTGACCTCTCTCACGTAGTACAAGACAGCGCAGCGGAATGCTAGAACACCAATGACTACCCAATCAATGTCGCAATGCAGACCAAACATACATCATCCTCATCACAAGGTGTGAAGGGGTCTGGCGCTACACACAGGAAGAATGCGCCAAGTCCAGACCATACACAGACGAAGAGGAGGAGATCAGATGAAGAAGAGGGGGAAGATGGGAATGTCGTCAACGCCAAGTCTTCGGTACAAGTCCCAGATAATACCTCTTCAAATGTCTGAAGCCCAATGTCGAGTCTGGATCCAAATGTCACCAATCCCGCTCTCTCGTAGTCTGCTGATGCAGTGAAGTCAGGTAGCGAGAGGGTGAGGGGGAGATGGTGGGACTGAGAAGAGGAGGAAGAAGAACTCTCTCTCTCTCTCTCTCTCTCTCTCATGTGCCAGGCACTAACCTGTGAAGATGGCGCCGTGCTGCAGGTACCTTGAAGACGAAGCTGGAGCTATGGCGCTGCAGGTAAGTCTCCCTGGCCTCCGCCCAATCTCTCTCCAGTACTACTCTAGCTCCTTCTAGCGCCCAGCGCTGAAGACTACTGCTAACGCTACTACTAATGCTGCAGCGCTCCTCCAGAGTGCTGCTACCGAATCGTGAAGACTACCTCCTGCCTCCTGAACTGCACGTGAAGTGCCTGGGAAGTCCCTATGAACTACCTGCAGCCTGCAGGGTGGGCCAGTCTTATATAGTGCTGGCCCGTCCAGGAGGCTGCTCTTGCCAATGCTAAAACGTGCCAGACCCTGGCGTTCAAGCTCAAACAAAGGTGGTCTTGAAAAAAGGCCCAAAATGGCCTGTGCTAAAACCATGGTCTGGTGCCTAAGTTTCAGGGCAGGTCGATCTTATGAGGGCCTGAAAATGGCCCTCAGTTTCAGGCTGAAAACACTCAGGGCCTGGAGGGCCCTGTTTTAGGCTGAACGACACAGGGCCTGTAGGCCCTTGTTTTCAGGCTTTCAGGCTGAAAACGACACCGGCCTGAAAATGGTCCGTGCAGCCTGTTGCAGGTGCAGCATGTAACACCCCCCCCTCCTTATGAAGTCAAGCCGGGTCGAGAGCGAAGCTGACGATCTGAAGGTGGAACCTGGATGCAGGTGAGACGTGGAGCCGAAGATACCGGCTTCCCTTGCATCTTGCGTTCGTAGCGTGCGAGAACATCTGGAGCTGTTGCTTGGAGTTCCACACGGGTCAACCAACGGGATCACTGGGAGATGATGTTGCCGACCTCTTGAAAACCGTCCATACAGGGTGGGTCTTGCGATCGTCGCCCGGGAGAATCGTCATGTTCCGCTGGCGTGTAAAGAGCCAACTTGGAGCAATGAAAGACCGGGTAGACGGGCAAGTGGGCGGGGACCTGAATGATGAAGGAAGGTCCTTCGGGTGCATCCCCAGCGGGTGCCACGGTCGGCTAGGGCCCCATCCATTTCGGGAGGAACTTGCGAGAGATATCTTGTTCGAGGCTGAACTCCACTGCGGAAACCCAAACGAGATCGCCGACGCGGAATGGACACAGAAGACGCTGGCGATTGGCCTGTTGGCTCATGCGTTGCTGCGTCTTAGAGATCTGGTCACGTGCCTTGACAAGTAGCTCTTGCATCCGACGCAAGAAACGAAGATGGTCGTCGCTCTCGACCGCTCGTGGAATGATTGTGTCCAATGGAGAAGTGACCGGCGAGCCGTGCTCAAACTCGAAGGGCGACATTCCGCTAGCCAGGTGGATGGACGAGTTGTATGCCAACTCGAAATCCGGCAGCCACTCAACCCAATCCTTTTGGTCGAGACGGATGAGAGTGCGAACGAGGACCTGTGCGCTGTGATGCGCCCTCTCCGTGTGGCCACAAGTTTGGGGTGGCGAGCCGAACTTGGCTTGAGAGATGAGCCCCATCGTTTGATGAGCGCCAACCAAAAATCGAACATGAACCAAGTGTCGCGGTGGCAACCAATTTCCTTGGGTTAACCCTTGGTTCAAATCCAACCGCCGTAAAGAACCTCAGCCAACTCCGGTGCCTTGGCATGATAGCGGCAAGGCAAAAACATGGCGAACTTGGTGAGTCGATCGACCACCATGAGAATCCCATCCACACCGGGCTTGTGCTTGGGGAACGGCCCGCTAATGTCCATGGCAATCGCTTCCCTTCAGTGCAAGGGGACCGATAATGGTCGCAATTCGCCGTACGAACGATGGCTGCAGGATTTGCAGTGCGGCAAACCTCGCATGACTCGCAATAGCGTGTGACGTCTCCGAGAAGGCCGAGCAACCAAAATCGCTCGCGAAGTCGGCCAATCATGTGATCGACTCCAAAGTGTCCGATGGCGGGAGCATCGTGGAACTCGCCAAGAAGCCGTGTGCGCAAGTGAGAGTCACTCGGTACGCAAAGTTCCTTCCCCCGTGTGTGGACAAGCAAGCACCCCTCTTGGATCCGGTAGTGAGAATGCGCCGGATTAGGAGAGCAGCAATTCGCATACTTGTCGCGAAACTCGGGGTCGGCTTGGTAGTTGCAGATGAAACTGTCCAGCAGATCGTCGTCGATCTCGAAGGTCGAATAGACTGGTACAATGATCCGGACGCCGTGAAAGAGCATCCGCAAAATGGTTAGACTTCCCAGGAATGCGATCGGGAAAGAAGTCGAATTGGTCGATGAAAGCCATCCAACGTGCGATGGTGCTATTGACGGTGTCTTGGGTCTTGTAGAAGACCAACGGATTGTTGTCCATTACCCATCGAAATTGACTTCGACCAAGGAGGAAGTGCTGCCACCGCTTGAGCGCATGGACAAAGGCTAGGAGCTCCTTCTTGCGTGCATCATCAATGGAATGCACGACGGGCACTTTCTTGCTAAGTACTCGACCGGGTGCCAGTCCACACCATCGTGTTGTTCGAAGTCGACACCAATGCCATAGCTGGACGCATCCATAGTGACGCGCGTTGGTGATAGCGGGTCGTATATGCGCAAGACCTCCCCAGATAATAACGCGGCTTTGAGAGCACGCATCCTCTCCGAAGTCAAACGGCCGATCCTCGCATTGAAGCTTGATCAAGTGGGCCGCAGTTTTCGAGCATCCCTTGATAAAACGTTGGTAGTAGCCGACAAGGCCAAGGAACGAACGGACATCCATGACGTCCGACAACGGACTGATGCCCTCCGGTGTGACACAATGGCCCAAGTATTCCAGCTCTTGTAGGACAAATTCGCACTTGTCGTGGTTGGCTTTGTACTTGGTGCGGCGGAGCGTCCCCGACACTCATCGAAGGTGGTCAAGATTATCCTCCAATGTCCGGCTATAAACGAGAATGTCGTCTAAGTAGACCAGCACAAACCGGTCCAACATCGCACGAAACTCATTGGGCATTGCTGCTTGAAAGGTCATCGGGGCATTGGTGAGGCCAAAATGCATGACCACCCACTCAAAATGCCCATACCGAGTCTTGAACGTGGATTCGTAGCGATCGTTCAGCCAGATCGAAATCTGATGATATCCCGACTTCAAATCCAACTTAGAAAACTACTTCGCGCCACCCAATCGCTCAAGGAGATCGTCAATACGAGGAAGAGGCCCCACATTCTTAACAGTTTGCGCGTTGAGTTTCCGATAGTCGATGCACAATCGTAGATCCTCGTTCTTCTTCTGTACGAAGAGAACTGGTGCTCCATATGGAGAGCTACTAGGGTGGATCCAACCCTTGTCCAACAAGTCATCAAGTTGCGCGCGAAGGACCGTAAGCTCCTCGCCCATGCGGTAAATGCAACCTTTCGGCGGCACGACACCGACCTGAAGAATGATCTCATGAGAGATCAGCCGATCTGGCACCACACCGGTAGGTGACTCGAAGATGTCGGTGAACTGGTCAAGCAACCGCACCACACGGGGGTCCGAAGACACGTCCGTGGGGCAAGAGTCGGCTACCACGACTGTCCGTAGGAAGCATAGGCCTATCTCGTCGGGCTGCTCGTAAGCGCAAGTAGCCCGGAACGACTTGGTCGTCGCCACTTGGCACCGGATCGAAGGGTGCGGGACAGGAATTGTACACGGCACTTCGGCGCCGAAGGCGTCCCGAACGGTAAGAGTCCGCTGGTGGAAGTTGATCGTGTGATCCGCACTTGCAAGCCAAGGCATTCCCAAAATAATGTTGAAGTCCGTGTCCAAAATGTCGAACGTCACCGGTTCGCATGCAGGAGGTGCGAAATACACCGGTATGGCCTTGACGTAGCGATCGATACGTTGCTGCGTCCTTCTGTCCGCCAACTTGATCGCCGTTGAGTTTGCCTTCCTCCGAACTTGTGCGCCAAGACCAGCCCTTTGCATAGAGGCTTGGCTCATGAAATTGTAAGACGCGCCGCTATCCAGCAAAGCGTTGTAGGACGCTTGCCCAACTTGGATGCAGACATAGAGGAGCGGTGCATTGTTGTGATCGTACCACTGCTTGCGAAACTCGCGGGCCACCTTGGTAACATACACAAGGATGTCCCCCACCGCAGCTTCGCCCTCCGTCGATGAAGTTGGTGGTGCATAGAAGGATAGATACATGTGAAGATGAGCGCATAATGCTGCGCATTGCGGTCCCGGCAAACGGCCCGTGTTCGGGAGAGGAAGCCATGCAAAATCCTCGAACGTGAGAGGGTCCAATACCTCTATGTTGAACTCGCTCGCCAAATCCCGTGAAGAACCATTTGAAGGCGATAAGTTGTCGATGAACTCGTCAAGCAACCGCACCACACGGGGGTCCGAAGACAAGTCCGTGGGGCAAGAGTCGGCTACCGCGACGGTCCGTAGGAAGCATAGGCCTATCTCGCCGGGCTGGTCGTAAGCTCAAGTAGCCCGGAACGACTTGGCCGTCGCCACTTGGCACCGGATCGAAGGGTGCGAAACAGGAATTGTACACGGCACTTCGGCACCGAAGGCGTCCCGAACGGTAAGAGTCCGCTGATGGAAGTTGATCGTGTGATCCGCACTTGCAAGCCAAGGCATTCCCAAAATAATGTCAAAGTCCGTGTCCAAAATGCCGAACGTCACCGGTTCGCATGCATGAGGTGCGAAATACACCGGTATGGCCTCGACATAGCGATCCATAAGTTGTCCTTCCGTCCGCCAACTTGATCATCGTCGGGTTTGCCTTCCTCCGAACTTGTGCACCAAAAGCCCTTTGCATAAAGGCTTGGCTCATGAAATTGCAAGACGCTCCGCTATCCAGCAAAGCGTTGTAGGACGCTTGCCCAATGGATGCGGACATAGAGGAGCGGTGCGTTGTTGTCATCGTACCACTGCTTGCGAAACTCGCGGGCCGTGTTAGTAACATACGCAAGGATGTCCCCCACCGCAGCTTCATCCTCCGTCGGCGAAGTTGGTGGTGCATAGAAGGATAGATACGTGTGAAGATGAGCGCATAATGCTGCGCATTGCGGTCCCGGCAAACGGCCTGTGGTCGGGAGAGGAAGCCATGCGAAATCCTCGGACATGAGAGGGTCCAATACCTCTATGTTGAACTCGCAAAGGAAATTGGTTCAGGTATGAGACTGACACTTCCGTTCCTGATGCTCAGGCAAAGATCAATCTAGCTCTTCGCCTGTTGCCATTGTTCATGCTTCCTATGCTTTACTCTTACTCCTCCATCATAATAGTACTTACACTAGCTTCATGCTTCCTATGCTTTACTCTTACTCCTCCATCATAATAGTACTTACACTAGCTCTGTCATAAATGTATCGGACCGCATTTACAGCCGGATACATCCGGAAATAAGTAAAAGAAGTTCTAGTGTAAGTATGTCCTAGCTGGGAATCCAAAGCTTTCGTGCACTGCCCCCACTCCTTCGTCTCAACATTTGTGTTCAAGAAGACCAGATAAATAACAGTTTACGAAACAAACACACAAAATAGAAAACCCACACAATGGCAGACATGTACATTGGTCTGAGCAGACTTCACGTACGCCTTGCAGGCTAGTATAAAAATAGATGTACACGAATGCAACTTACCCAGCCTCACATCCCCCTACTAAGAGCATACTCATACTACCAGTGCTTTCCTAAATGGATCGGACCGCAATTCCGGCCAGACCTGGATGCATCTGACCGCAATGATGTCCAGAGCGTCGTAGAAAAGGTCCTAGTGCTAGTACGCTCTAAGGCTAGTGCTCCACAAACTTCACTACTTTATGCATCTTCGACTCAGTTCCCCTCCCCCCCCATAATAACTGGAGAGGCTCCACAGCCCACAAATTCCTCGACTTGTTAGAGAAAACAGCTGCACCGCCGCTGTCACTTCAGGGCAAATACTCAATCCCATCGCTGAGTCTGTCCTTTCATGCATCTTCAACTCAGTTCCCCTCCCGCCCCATAATAACTGGAGAGGCTCCACATCCCACAAATTCCTCGACGTGTTAGAGAAAACAGCTGCACCAACGCTGTCACTTCACGTCAAATACTCGATCCCCCCAAAACAAAAACCAAGAAACCCAAAAAAAAAATGAAAAAACGGAGGAAGAAGAATAGGGGGATTACCCAGGTTAGAGCATTTAGTTTAGGGAAAGTGGAATAAGGCCCAGATCGCGCTTATCCACCATTGGGAAACTCTTCTTAATTTGGCACCGGCTACTTTGAAATTTAAAAACACACGTGCCTTGTTATTGGAGCCCTGATTAATAGCGATTATCCTTGGCCAAAATCACCAATGTACGTCTGTGACGCACAAGCCTAAATGCGTGGACTTCGCCTCCGCATGTGTCAGTATGTCGCTCTTCATCTATCGATTGTTCATTCAAAGATTTTGCTCACTTTGCTATGTTAGGCAATCCCCAGGCTTGTTAGGCCATCCCCTGTTAGCCCTGATAGTACTGCAAACGTGCAAGCTTCCAAGCATGACAGTCACAAATGAGCATTGCGCACTGTCATCAACCATCTGCACAGCAAAAGCACTTTAACACAGGCCTTGCATCCTGACCACTGCCACATAAGGAGGATGGGACAACAGAAAAGTGAGAGAGAGAGAGGGGGGGGGGGGGGGGGGGGGGGGGGGGGGGGGGGGGGGGGGGGGGGAGGGGAGGGGTGTTTTGTGAAGAAGAAAAACCACTACCACAACAAGAAAGTCGATGATAGCCGCCTGAGCACCATTTGTTTGCTTCAGTACATTATAATAACAAGAGGATGCCCGCTGCCTCCGCGGCGGGGTATAAGAGCAGGGGGAAAACACACACACACACACACACACACACACACACGCACACTGCATGAGAACAAACTGGAAGTCTCTTCCAGGGAGTTGGGTGGGGCCGCAGGAGGCAAGGGCGGTTAACGCAAAGACCGAGCATGCATCCCCTGGATAGGCTGAGGAGTAGTGGTAGCTATGCTTGCAGGGGTCCCCTGGATAGGCTTAGGAGTAGTGGTAAAATTGAGAGAACGAAAAAAAAAAACAGAAAGTTGTTCCTTCCAGGTGAGGTGCACTCAACAGAGGGCCTCGCTCCACCACTCACAAAAAGTGCAAAATGAGAATGCATCTTCCCCCAAACCACGGGGAAATACATCGGTATTTTTTTTGTCTTTTGTGAATGTCATGAGCAGCGGAGAGAGGCCAGGTGAGCTGGTTTTTGGCTAGAACATGGTGAGCAGCGGAGAGAGGGCGGGTGAGCCGATTTTCGGCTAGAACATGGAAAGATACGACCTCGTATCTTTCGCCTTTATGCATGTGGTGAAGTGCCCCAACGAATCTACATGTGGCATAAGCATCCAAACCCCCCCCCGAAAAAAACAAAATCTATTGAAAACAGAATAACGAATCTGCCAAAAGAAAAACAAAAACAAAAAACGCAACACAATGTATCGGTGCGCCCCTAAACACACAGGGCCTCACACAAACGACAAAACTCATTGCGGTGTATGATTCTTTCCATGTTCTAGCGGACGATTCACTCTGCACACCACGAAACAGATGCAGCAATAGGAAAAGGGCCGCTCCACTACTACCACATGCACAAACGACAACAATCATGGCGGTGTATCTTTCAATGTCTCCCCCCCCAAAAAAAAAAACTAACTGAGGAACAGCTGGCAAACAGCACGTGACCTCGAAAGAAGACAAAAGCAAAAAACAGGCCACGAAACTCGAACATGCAGCGGGAGCTTAGCACATGCCACAGCCACTCCGACGAACGTTCCTGCTGAGCCCACCCCCCGTGTCCCTACTGCTTTCCCAAGACTGGCAGCTGTTTCGAGTGGGAATGTCATGTGAGACCCGCTATTCGCTTAAAGAGAGAGCAAGTAAGAGATTGACAATTGAAGCAGGGGAATCTCTCCCTCAACCTCATTCCCCCTCTCCACTACCTGACCAACTGATCAAGACATCCTATTCTTTTTTCCCCGTGTTCAAGAAGGAAAGAGGAGATGAATTTCTCCCTTTGTCAGGGAAGAGATGCAGATCGTATAACATTCCCTGGAACTCGTTTGAATTTCTCCCTTTGTCAGGGGAGACGTGCAGATCGTGTAACATTCTCTGAAACTTGTTTCCCCATGTGATCGTGAAAGTCCGATGACAGTATGAGAAAATTGGTCTCACCTTCGAGTTCCTTGCCACTTGCTGCTTGTATTCTCTGAGCTTCTGTTCTGCAGCCGATACTCGTCCTTCCCACATCATAATAGCCATTTGCTGCAAGCCCAGGGAAAACGAATTAAAAAAGGAATAAAAACAAAAAACAGAAAGAAAAAGAAACTGTCCATTATGCATCCAAATCTTCTCTTGTCAGTTCACCTCAGATTTTGCATTCCACACCTATCCAACACGGGGATGATCCACCTGCTGTTCACGTCCTACAATAGTACCCAGATACTCGTAATTGTGCTTCGCGCCTTTGGTAAGTAGTTTGACAACTTTGATAAGATCGAAATTAAATAAATCTGGGCATGCATATTGGAAAGGAGTCAATCCAGCGGCAGGTTCCCCTACTACTACCTTGTTACAACTTCAACATATGATATATAGAACTATACATGATAACTATTAATGATATTAATATGATATATGATTGACACAATATATATTATGATATATAGCTAGGGCGAAATCCCGGGCGCCCGGGTCCCGATGCCACGCCCGGTTTGACGACTGAGGACTGGCCGGTCAGGCCCCAGGGCCTGAAATGCGTGAACCACATGCTAGTTGAATCTCCAGTGGGTCATCACAAAACGGCATGGAGCATCTTTCTTGGGCTTCCTCAGTATGTATTCCTTCTCTGTGGGCAGACGACGACAGGGAGGATCGGTCCTACGCAAGCGCATTCAGCTGCTGCAGAATATGATCCGCAACAGCCCTCCCTGGTGGTGATAAACTATGAGCACATCGCTCTGTCGGTGGTGTGTGTGTGTGTGTGTGTGTGTGTGTGTGTGTGTGTGTGTGTG
>BFEA01000025.1:97653-114360 GCA_003427395.1 Chara braunii | reverse complement strand
ACAGAGAGAGAGAGAGAGAGAGAGAGAGAGAGAGAGAGAGAGAGAGGTTCCTCAGTTGTTCGGTCTTGCTCCCTCTTCTCAGTCTCCTTTACCTCAAGATACCGTTCCCATGATGACACTGACATTTTGCGAACTTGCCAGTTAAGCCAGGGGACTTTCCACTGCAACAATGTCTGCATGCGTGGAGTGCTGGCCGTATGAGGAGAGGCCTGGATGTTGACTATTAGAGCAGCAGGAAGGTGAACGATGGTCATACATGAGCCGTTCATTAACAACGATTGACAATATGAGCGTTTGACTTTTGATGTAGATAACCACAGCTGTGAGGAGGAGGAACAAAGGGATTTTTCGAGTGGACTACATACTACTGCTATACTAGTCCGCTGCTAGGTCATGGCACTAAAACGAACTCGTCAGTTTGTGCTCCGTACAACATGGGACGTTTACGTATCTCTCGTTTTTGCATTTCTACTATTGTAACTTGCCAGGCCATGGTGAAGGCAATCCTGTGTTGGGCAAAGTTAATTTTGTCCCTGCCATTTTGTCTCCAGAGGTGAAAGTGTGGGGTCACTCGAGCACCCAACGGACCCTGCACAATGTAGGCCTCTGCAATAGCATGGACCTTGTCTTTCTTTGCACCCAATGTATACAACTATCTCCTAACATAATACACCCCCTGTGTATAGACCGTCTCGATTTGAACCCAGATCTCTATCTCAAAGCCCCTGCAACAGCATGGACCTTGTCTGTCCTTTCACCCAATGTATAAGCTGATTCCTACCAAACTATCTCCAAATAGATTACATCCCCCTGCAGGTGCATGGGTCCTGGGGACCAACTCACGCAGATGTGCATACATCAAACATCGTCTTCACACTCAATGGACACAGTTGCCACACACGAGACAAAGGTAGATAAGAATAGGACCAAGACCCGTCACTTATATTATCAAAAATTATGATTACAATGAGTTCACAGTTCCCTGAGCCAACGCGCTTCAGCGCAATACTAATCCCACATCAGATACATCAATGCCACCTTCGTCACTTGCTTCTWGCTCAGGTAAGTGTCCTCCATAACCAGACCTTGAAAGAACACTCTCTCTGTCTCAGTCCCTTCCTCTCACGATGCATACACACTCTTCTCTCACGAGGATCTACTCTGAATGTCACTCATAGCTATCTATACTAACCCTGCTAAGTCTACACTAATCTGCTGGGCAGCGATGGCTGCTTCCCTCCAGCGCCCAGTCTTCTTCTTCCCTCAGCGCATCTCCTTTTTCCAGCGCTGCTTCTGCCTGACTAGCGCACAAGTGCACCAGCACTTCCACGCATTGAATGCCAGTAGAGATCTGCGTGGAATGAGGCTGGCAGCTCCTTAAGTAGTGCTGGCCTCTCCCCGTTGGGTCTGCATTGTCTCAATTCGGCCTGTCCTCTTGTCCCAGACCCTGCATTGCATGTGTCCCAGAGCATTCCTAATGAAAAGCAACTGCTGTGGAGGCCCTTTGGCCTGGATACGAATTTTGAAGTCTGGATCTGGACTGCCCCCATGACTCAGACCAAAAACTGAGACATAACTGTTGACTTCCTTTTGAATAGTCACATCTAGACGAACAGACACACTTACTGTCCGAACAGACATCAGCTTATTCATGACCTACACAACTGCTGGCGAACAGGTAAGTCTTTTGACAATGCCCTTTGCTTCAGGATGTGCCCGTTGGTAGAGAACTTGGACTCTTGACCTGCTTTTCACGTTTCTGAGCCCTGGCGAGATACCTTTTCAGGCTGCTTTACTTTTACATGGCCCACGTTGCTTAGTTACAAGGCCTGAGGCCTACATTGGGTGAAAAAGGCCCTTTCACAGGTAGACCATCTGGATTCAAACCCAGGTCTCTAATTCAACAGTTCATCGCTGTACCAACCGAGCTAGGCCCGTCGGTTTTACATCTATTGTCGTCAACTCACTCTATTATTAACACTTCATGTCCCCTCCTAACTCTAACATTTGCTCTATATATACTACCCACAAGTTCCACAACCCAATTCTCAATTCATGACATATCTCTCCGAAACAGACGAGCAGCATCAAACTTGCCATGAGGACCAACCAACATCGTTGCTGAGGACGGAAACGAGCTTCAGCGTTGAGGACTTGAGACATAATTGGAACCACTAAACATCAGCGCATTCCCCAAATTTTGGGAGCATCAAATTCAGAGTCTTTCACTCTCTCATTGTGTGTGCCCCGAGTCAGAATTCAATACGCGATCAAAAACACCAGCTAGCATGCAAAGACGCTTACATACCTGTGCCCGCAAAGATGCTTCACTTTCTTCCCGCTGGAGGGCTTCAAATTCTGCCTGTTTGTTGGCCTCCAGTAATGAACGCACCTGCTCTTCAAGCACCTCAATCTTTAATTCAAGCCCCAAGCTCCCCCGCTCAACACCAATTCCAGCCAAACCCACATCATCCAAACAAATCAGAAAAAGAAAGTTCATAAAAAAATACATATATATCTTATTTTTCATTAGTATTTGAATTTAACTTGAACATCATCCTCTACACTTCACTCGATGATCCAATTTAAAAATAGAGAAGCCTGAGAAACACAAAGACAGATAAATAAGGCACATTTCTCCAAATCACGTGTTCATTGACTACATCCAGTCCATTGCTAGGACACAGGTACACCAGTAGAACTACACCCGTAGAACTACACCAGTGAGACACCTGCACAGAAGTCCTGTTGCTGTGGTGCCAGTGTTCCATAGCGCACCGATCGGACTCCACAAGAGCTTCCTAAGGCTGGAGTTGCATACATATGCATGCAGAAAAAATTAAAAAAAAATAAAAATAAAAAATTCAAAACTGTTGAAACACACATACAACGGACACTGAACCCGGTTTCCAGCACGTGTAGCGCCCCACCAATAGACAGGAGCAGTGATCCATCCTCGGAATAAGCCCAGGGATGCAAATAGAGACAAGGACCAGCAAAGCAGAGTTATCGAGCCCCGGCACCAGGCCCCCGGCGGGGGTCCAGGGGTGGGCAACCCTGGCCCCAGCTCCGGAGCTCCACCCCCCTCCCCCCCTAAAAAAAAAACAAAACAAAACAAAAAAAACAAAGAAAAATAGTGGGGGGTGCAGAGCGAAAGTGCGCACCCCGTGGGCCTACCCCCAAAAATGGGGTTTTGTGCCCCACTTCAGACACCCCCGAGGCCATACCCACCACCGGTGGGACCGGGGTGGCCCTGGGTGCGAGGCCGGGGGCAGGGCAAACAGCCGGTGGGGCAAACAGCAGGCGGGGGAAGGGATGTGTGGTGGCGGNAGCTATACTCTGGAAAAGGTACAAGTTTTGGCAAAGATCCACTTCTATTGCATCTCATTCAGGCTGCAGGACTCCGACGGCCGTTGGCATAGTCCACAGTGCCTTCTGCCACTGAATTGAAGTTTGTGGGCCACGGGGGGTCGGATAAGTAACATTGCTTACTCGACCCCTCCCCCTGAAAGTGACACCTCCGTGAATATCCCAATAATATCCCTGTCTCTTATACACATCTAGATGTGTATAAGAGACAGGGTGTGGGTATGGAGGGCGGGGGTGCGGGTGCCAGGGTTGGGGCAGGGGAGGGGGCAGGGGTGAAATGGCAGGGTGAGGGGTCGGGGGTGAGGGGTCGGGGGTGAGGGCGGGGGTCCGGGGGTGAAACCCGTACCCCGGCTCGGGCCCCGGGGAACCCCCCCGGGTGACAACCCTGCAGCAGAGCGATGATAAGGACTCGAATGGACAATGCAGTACCAGCAAAGTATCAACAAGCAATATTCATCCATATACATGCAAAATAACACAATGTAGCGGCAGTGGAAGACTCGAAGATATGACCTGTCCTGTCAGTCACTGAAGCAACTCGACCCATCACACACCACACATGTGAGAGAGAAGGGAGGGACAGCATACATGGAAGAAAGGTCCATCCTTGAATACACACATGGCGAGATCCCACGGATGAGGAGAGGGGGGAGGGGAGGAGCAATGAGGCAGAAGGCCAAGACAGCGATAGCATAGTCCAAAAAATAGTATCCCTGTCAAATGTCCAATCAATGTCTGCCCCTGTGATGTCAAAATCAGATCCTGCACCCCATAGCCCGAAATAATCTCCGGCTGTAATCTCTCTCTCTCTCTCTCTCTCTCTCTCTCTCTCTCTCTCTCTCTCTCTCTTTTTGTGAAAGAAGAAGAAGAAGAAGAAGAAGAAGAAGGGAGGAAGATATGGAGAGAGAGAGCAGGAGGAAGAAGAACATGTCGACCTCTCCCCTGCCTCACCTACAGGTAGCTGATGCCGCAGACTACCGTGCTGGTGTGCCTCTCTGTGCTCCAGGTCGCTGGCGAAGGAGCCAGCTATGGCACCCACGTAAGCTCCTTGCTCCTCGCAGATATGGCCACCGCCTCTCCCTCACCTCTCCTAGCTCCAACACGTCTACTCTACCTAGAGCGCAGCACTGTAATGTCGCGAGCTGCTCCAGCAGAATGTCACCCAAAAGGAATGGGAACTCCCGTCAACCCAAACACTGGACTGGCCCAGCTATCTATAGTGTTCGGCCTGGCTGGTGTGTCCCTTGCCGGCAACCAGGGCCATGCGATCGTGAGTCCGATTGACGGTCCAGGTCACAGGAGAAAGTCCTGCTCCTCTGGTTCTGGCCAAAAACGGCCTGCCTGGGTCCCTACTGGACGTCCAGGCCCTTCCTGCTTCAAGGCCAAGCAGAAGAAGACAAAAGTTGGCATTTTTAGAGGCCCAGTAGTTGTTGGCTAGGTCTATGCGAGTACCAGTCCAACCAGTCTGACTCTAGGACCTGTACGGTCAATATCAGAGTCTGCAACAACGTTTCCCTCCGAAAGGGAGGACGTACCGGTCGCTGGGAGGCAGTGCGGCCTCGGAAATCACTCACCAGGAGCCAAGCAGGCCGCTATATCTCCAGGAGGAGCAAAGTGCTCCTCCACATTGTCGGCGTGCAAGTTTGGCGACACACTGGTTGGAGCGCTGGCTGGAGCAGCGCTAGCATCAGAGCAGCGCTGTTGGGGAGGAGCAAGGACAGAAAGAGGAAGAAGACCAGGACTAGGAAGGAGGAGCGGCAGAGGTACTTACCTCGTTATGGTGGATTCCCTCTTCATCACCTTGGTAGGCGTTGTATCTGGAAGGCCCCAGTTGGGGTCCAGCTACACCAAGAAGCTTTGTGTTGTCCTTTGCACAGCAGGGAAGTGCCCTGTTAGTCCGCCATATCCTCCGCCTTGGAGGAAGGAGGAAGAAGGATGGCCATGGCTATGGTGGACCTCATGTGATACCTGCAGTAGAAGAGGGATTCAGACATTGATTCTGGTTCAGCCATTCAAATTTATTATTATTATTTCTTATTTGAATAAGAGGGGAGGAGACGAGGAGGAGGAGAGTGGTTGGCGAAGAAGAAGGGAATTATCATTGGTCTATGCTGGTATGCATCACCTTTTTCTTTCTTTCTTCTTTCTTGTTCTTTTTGTTCTTTCCCTCTCTCTCCTCTCGAGTTCATTCATTTCTTTTTGCAATTTGACGGCATTGTACTTTCTCATGAATGTGTACTTCAAAATTAGCCAGGATCATTACATTAGTATCAGAGCGGATTCTACTTGGTGGCGAGAGTTGACTTTGCTGCTCCACCCCTAACCTCAGTGGAGGGCTACCACTTAGGTTAGGGCTGGAAGTTGAGGGAAGTGGGGGAGGATGGTTAAGGAAAGCTGACCCCACTGGTTCGGTCGTGTTGGGTCGACACTTGACCTAACTCGGTTGTGTGAGAGTAAGTTGGAGTGGTGAGACACTTCGAGAAGACTTCGTGCTACAATTTGGGAGAGGCGACAGTGAGAGGCACTCGCACCTGGAATCTGATTCAAGGGAGACACTTGGCAACTTTAGGGCCTCCCTCAAGTACACGAGCTTGGGGGAGGTAGCCATTCTGCATCTACGGACTGCAAGTTGCTACTTTGATCTTCAGCATCAGCGAGGGATCCGGCGTTCACTTTGGTGTTGGAGTCAGATCCTCCTAGTAGATATGACACTAGTGTAGGGGTTACATTAAAGGGGTCAGGAGGACCATATGAGAGGGGGGTTAGTTCTACTCATCTCAAAGCTCAGTCCACTCAGGTAAGTGCCATGCACCTACGGGATACCCATGTATGTGTGTGCACTGTTCATGGTATTGATTGCCTGTTGGGGTTACTCCGTTTTTTTTTTTCCTGCTCCTCTGTGGTCTTGATTGTGACTACGAGTATGCAAACTGTTCTCTCACCTGATGGATGAAGAGACGAGGTGTCTTGCTTTGGACATCTACAGTGCATTGTCTTTTTGTCTCTGAACAGATGTAGACTGTAGGTTCTTTCTGAAGTTGAAATTCGTTTTCCAGTTCGGTAGAGGCAGAAAGTAGGTCCATGTGGGACTCTTCCTGGTTGGGACTTGGTCACAGCCTACTGGGGACATTCTGGGTACCCCGTTGGACCAGGCCCACACAAAAAGGGGCCCTTAGGCCCAAATCTGTTTGACGTTAGATCATTCTCTTTCTGTCTGGGACGCGAAGTTTTATTCTTTGGCTACAGCACTCGTGAAAGGCTTTCCACGATTCAGACCCCAAATTCGGATCTCAGGGTCAGATGCCCAGGCCAAGAAAAGGCCGAGTTCGTTGAACTCGGGAAAGTCACAATCGGGTACCTCAGCAGTCTGGTCCAACAGGCACCCAGCAAACAGTCACATCTCAGGGACAAGAGTCACGTCTCATAATAAAAGCCATTCAGAAGAGTCRCATTCCACGAGTGAAAAGGCAGATTCACCAAGCAAGAGTCATGTCTCAAGACAGGAATCACGTTCTTAATGAAAAGTCATATTGAAGAGATCCCACGAGTAAAAGGTAGTATCACAGGCAAAAGCCGTGATCCACAGGCAAGAGACACTGTCCACAGTCAGAAGTCATGTTCACAAGTGAAAAGTCATGACTCCAGGGCCCAAGCAGCAGCAGTCCAATGGAAATTCGGGAAGGTTCCAGGCCTTGACATTCAGTAGCAGACAGGCCGTGGGGATGTGGTACAGGGAACCAGACACGACCCAAGAAATAGAGGCTGGCACGAGTTGAAGTCCAAACCAAGACTACAAAAGGACTGGCCAGCCTCACATTCGGGGAGATTGCTCATTCGCAAGCAGTGTGGAAGTGCTGGTGCACTTGTGCGCTGTAGTGAAGGGCAGAGCGCTGAAGCCAGAGTACTGCGCTAAGAGAGATAGAGAGAGAGGGGAAGAATTAGAGCTGGCAGGGAGAAGGCAGCCATAGCTGCGCCAGCACAGAGAGTTAGTATTAGACTTCAGATAGTTAGTAGGCAGGTCAGTGGGTGTATCCAGAGTAGATTCTTGAGTAGAAGTTAGTGTGTGTGCATGCATGTAGTGAAAGAAGACACAACGAGGACATAGCTAGAGGGAAGACCAGTAAGGAGGGGAGATACAAGAGGGAAAAGAGCAGTGGGAGAAGAGAATCTTACCTGAGAGCTTGTGGTTACCTTTGACATGCGCTGGTGAGCGCTGGTGACCCGGAACTCTTATTGCTCTTGTATAACCCGTTGGAATTCATAAGCTGCGCTATCTGGTCTTAATCTCTCTGACCTCCAGTGTGAACTTTGTGTGATCTCATACATGCTTATGGTGTGAATATGTGCGCTCATTGGTGTTGAACAGTGAGGTTCGTTGCACTCGCTGTCGAGGGGATCCTGGCTGAGATGTTTTGTATACTTTTACCGCACGATCCTGGCGAGGGGATCCTGGCTGAGATGTTTTGTATACTTCTACTGCACGATCCGGTCCACTTCTAGGAAACAACGAGCAAAGAATCTCCGCCGCTTATCTTTGTAGATCAGCGGCAAACGACCGCCGCGCGCGTTTTCTCAAAAATTGGGGGGCCAACAGGCCTCGCATTTTGATTTGGCATAGTGTGGTCCGACAGACGATGGACCAGTTATCATTAGCATGACATACTCGTCCATCCTCGGCCACCAAGGAATTACTATGGAAGAGCAGTGGCTCTCCTGAGGTTATATGCTTCTGCAACATCACGAAGCTCTGGGGAAAGAGTTATGGGTTCGGGTTTCGGCTCTGTCTGAGGTGCAAGCCCAAGAATGGACCTACGCTATATTTTTCTGTCAATCTAAATAAATGCACGTGGCTCCACTACATGTATCTGGACAGACTAGCAGGCGAGATACTTTCGGACTGAGGACACTGATGACCCAGCGTATTTGAAACAAAAAAACAACAGAAAACGCTCTGCCTGCACGAGCTGAAATCTGCACCCATAACTTTTCGGCCGTCGAGCTATACTCTGGAAAAGGTACAAGTTTTGGCAAAGATCCACTTCTATTGCATCTCATTCAGGCTGCAGGACTCCGACGGCCGTTGGCATAGTCCACAGTGCCTTCTGCCACTGAATTGAAGTTTGTGGGCCACGGGGGGTCGGATAAGTAACATTGCTTACTCGACCCCTCCCCCTGAAAGTGACACCTCCGTGAATATCCCAATAATATCCCCACCCACCCCTGGGGTCCCCCCCAAAAAAAATTGGACCTTAAAAATTTTATTACGGATTTCGACAGCTCTTGAAGAGCGCAGTCAGATCCGCCAAAAAAAAAAAAAAAAAAAAAGAGAATTAGGCTTTATTTTTTGAAAACCGGTTTCCCGGTTCACCCCCCCGGGGCTGGTCCGGCTCCGGTTCAACCGCGCAAGCTGAACCGGCCGGTTGCCGGCCCATCCCTGCTCTAATCTGAATTATATTTTTATTTTTTTGTGGCTGCTCTCTAGTCCAAATGTAATGCCGCTCCAGGTAGGAGTTCTACCTTTTCTTCTTTGAGCTTTTCAATTTGTTTCTTTTTCTGGGTTCATATTTCGATGCCCGTAGAGACTCGTGGACAAAGTAAGAGAGAGAGAAGGGAGAGAGAAAGCACTCATCTTGAGGGACTTGCTGAGTCTTTTTCCGTAATGTCTGAGAACCCCGGTAGTTCTAACACGGCCACGGTAAGGGCCAACTGGATGCGGCCAACGATGAGGACAAACCATCGTTCCAAGTCCTCTATGACAAGGCACTGGCAAGGGAAGAGAAGGCATAGGGGAAAAGCAGAAAACCGTTGTTGCGGACCATGAGCCTGATTTTAAAACAATCCCCTCCTTGGTTGACACTGAGGTGAAGAAAGATCTGGTTAAGTACGTGTGTGCTCTCATAGACTGTCACCTGCTAAGTGAAATGCCTGGTCAGATATCCAAATTGTTTGGCCAGGTAAGTCAAATGCAGATGCAAACGGCGGAGATGGCCAAGGAGCACAATGATCAGATGCGGCATATCTTCCACTACCTCCTGCCTCCAATGCTGCTAACCAGTTAGTCTTAGTTCCTCTCCATGCATCTACTTCTTTGTCTCCAAGTGTGGTTCAATCCAGACCTGCAGTAGGTGCAGACCCCGCTGCCGCTGCAACAAGTGACAGTGCAGGAATTTCTGCAACTGATACAGCCTCGAGTTCAGACACAGCATTTGCTAGTGCCGGTTATAGCAGTCCCTATGTGGACAAAGGCAGTACAAATACCGTCTAAGTACAACGGCAAGGAATACGTGGAGTCTTGGATCAGCTCCACGAGAGCCTACTTTGAGGTACTGGGAACTCAATTGGTGAGCCAGTCCTTGATTTTGGGGACAAATGTCGAACCTGCCGTACGAGGCTTCTTAGAAGTCCACACTATGCAAGTCGGGGATACTAAGATTGATCTGACATAGTGGCTCAAGGCCACACCGGTGGCCACACTGGAAGAGATCTTGATTAAACAATACAAAGATCCACAAGCAATTGTATGTAAGCAAACCTTTTGCTACTCCCGGGTTGGAAATGACTATATACAGTCATGCATAGATGTTGTGAAAGGTGCGGTTCCCACTACTTACACACATCGCCTACGCAAAGATCTCATTGGATACACGGCCTGGCTCTCCCTCGTGCAGGATGTAGTCAGCCTAGAGGCACAGCAGGCAGCAAGAAGCCTATAGGTGACAAGCAGTTTAGAGGCAGCAACCGCTTTGCTGTGCACGACTTGCTGGAGGCTGATGAGGAGGTCTATGCAAATGACCCCACTCTTGATGACGATCAAGAGCAGGACTCGGATACAGCCTGTTCATCTTCAGCCCATGAATATGATATTAATAATGATGAAGAAAAACTTAACGCAAAGAAAGTCTGCCAATGTAGAAGAACAAAACCGGAACTCAGGGAACAACTATGTCCCACTCCCCAAAGGAGCCAAGATCCCAACCAAGCCGGAGAATGCTGCAACCAAACCTTGGTTGGACCTCCGGATCAGCAAAAGTGAATGGAAGGCTAGGATCAAAAAGGGAGTTTGTCTGCATTGCCTGAAACCCTATCATTAAGTCCAAAGTTGTTATAGGCCGTAGGGAAACCCAAATCAGGCGTACATCAAGGGAGACTGAACCTAACGCAGATTAACAGTCCTCTCTTGAAGCCCCATCATCTGCTGATTCCAAGGTTGATGCATGTAATGTTCTCTATGTCAAGCCTTGGAAGTCTGAGATGGTCAACTTCCACTATCACCTAGAGCACTGGGCCGAATGAAACAGCCGCGTGCTCAAGGGGCAAAGGAGTTGATCTTCTTCAAACTTCTCATCAACCACTACTACCTCCGTGTTTTGGTTCATTGTGGCACGACTACTAACTTCATGTCTCCACACGGGGTACACAAGGTGGGCTTGGGAATGAAGCAAGTGGAGTTGCAGACCCCTTGCCAGACCCATAGGCAACAAAGAAGTCTCCTCCACGCATGCAATCAAAGGCGTGCGCACTACCTTTGACAAAGATAAGACAGTCACACATGCACTCAACTTATATGTGTTTGTTAAGTGTCCTTTCGACGCAGTTGTTGGATTGGTCTGGATACAGTCCCAATGCAAATGGACTAAGTGGAAGGCTGATCTCTTTGTGGTGCATGATGCTTTGGGAAATGAACGCACAGTATTACTCGACAAGAAGAGCGAATCCCCAATGACTTGTCTTAATGCAATGCAGTTCTGCAAGAAATGGCGCAAGCACAAGGAGGAAGAACAATTGTATGTTGCCTGTTTTCGTCCTACTCATGTGCCTTTTACTTTTGGGGCTAGTAGAAATCTACTTTGCCTAATGTGCCTACTAATATTTGTACTTCTTCACATACTTCTTTTCCAAATGAGTCTACTTCAGATTCAGTTTCCTTTACTAAAAATATGTTACCTGATCTAGGTGATCCTTTTTTTGATCCGCCACCCCCGCCGATCCCAACAAGCATCCAAAGTCTGGACGAACCCCGTGGACTTCCCACACGATCGGTCAAACACATGATTGAGTCGGTTGAGGGGGTTGTTCCCCCAAGAGGTTGAATACACCGTATGGGATCCGGCGAGTTTCAGGAACTTCGAAAACAGATCAATAAGATGATCGACAAGGGAAGGATTAAACCCAATGAATCTGAATTTGGTGCACACGTTCTATTTGTCCCCAAGAAAGGAGGCAAACTCCGTATGTGTATTGATTACCGCGGTCTAAACCGCATCACACGGAAGAACGCTTACCCATTGTCACGCATAGATGATTTGCTTGATGATGCATTGTGGGTGCAAGGTTTTTTCCAAGATTGATCTCAAGTTTGGGAACCACCAGATTGAAGTTCATCCTACGGACCAGCACAAGACTGCGTTAAAGACACGCGATGGGCTTTACAAATTCACCGGAACGCCCTTCAGTCTCATGAATGCACCAGCCACCTTTCAAAGTCCTATGGACAAGGTCCTTCGCAAACAGATTGGTCGATTTGTGGTTGTGTATCTGAATGACATTCTGATTTTCAGCAAATCGATCGAGGAACACATGAAGCACTTTGAAGAAGTGTTCACCATCCTCAAGAAAACGCAGCTGCATCATCTATCTTGGGCACCTGTTGTCTGCTGCAGGCCTTGAGCCGGAGGCAACCAAGGTTGAGGTCATATGCAAGTGACCTCAACCCGCAAATGTCCATGAATTGCGTTCTTTTTTTGATCTTGCATCATACCACCGAAAGTTTGTGCCCCAATTTTCTATCATTGCTCACCCGTTGTCCAAACTAACAAGCAAGAATGTATCTTACACATGGGATGCAATATGTGTGACCGCTTTTCAAGCCTTGAAAAAGGCCTTGGTAAGTTATCATGTGCTCCACATTGCAGATTTCAAACTCACATTCGTAGTCACTAAGAATGCGAGCCAGTATGGGATTGGCGCGGTGCTGCAACAAGGTGATGGTGATGGCTTGTGGCCGCTCGAATACTACAGCAAACACATGCCCAACGAAAAGGTAGTCATTTCCACCTACATGTGCGAGCTCCATGCTCTGAGCGAAGCATTGAACCATTGGAAGCACTATCTTTTGGGATGCTGTTTCAAGGTCCTCTCAGATCCTGAGACCTTGAAATGGATAAAGGAGCGAACCACCTTATCCCCCACGTTGACTCGCTGGTTCCATGAAATTGACTTTTTTGACTTCGAACTAAAACAAAAAAAGGGTTGTTATAATTGAGTTGTTGACGCATTGTCTTGCCACCCCAAGTAATATGACTTGCGCTGTAAACTCTTACGACCCCCGAAAAAAATTGGAGGAGCAAACTGCCAAGGACCCACTCCTTAGTCTGATCCTTGAGCAGTTGTGGCCTGAACCTAGCCGGCAGCCTGATTTTCACGAATGGAAAGAACGACCGTTTGTGTGTTCCCAACCATGATCCTCTCCGCACACATTTCCTGGATTTGGCTCACAGTCGGAGAGGACAGTTCGGCATGGCAAAAACCTACTGGATCAACTGAAAAGTTTGTGTCTGAGTGTCAAGTTTGTCAACGAATCAAACAGTCAAGACGAAGCCCATGGATTGCTTAAACCGCTTCCCTTCCCCAACGGTCCCAGAGAGACTGTCTCTATCGACTTCACGAACATGGGAAAGACGGTAAGAATCGATATTCACAAGTGATGGTGATTGTTGATCGATTTTTCAAACTCCTGAATCTCATTTTATTGCCACCAAGTGCCCCAGCTGCACTTGTCATCCGTGAGTTCCACCAGAAGTACATTCTGCAGTTCGGGACCCTTAAAACCCTTGTGAGTGATCAGGACCCACGCTTTATAAGTATTGAATGGAAGGACTTCACGTCCCAACTCCCTAGCCTCAAACTGAGCATGACATCTGGTCATCATCTCGAAGCCAGAGGTTTGGCTGAGGAGATTAATCCAACCGTGTTTCAAATTCTTCGTGCCTTAATCATTTTGGATCACGAAACGCAAGTTGTATTCAATCAAGGGGTTGTACAACGACTCCATCCATTCTTCCACCGGCATGACGTCAAACAGGCTGCATTACGGCTGGAAGATTCGTAATCCGCTCTCCTACTTATTTCCCAAACAGCCGGCTGGTCTAACGCTTGGCAGACCTGGCTTCAGCGCCAAGTATGATTCCTTGTTGAGGGTTGTCAATGCAGCAACGATCAAGCAACAGCACGCCATGATCCATCATGCGAATAAAAAGCACACACCTTCGACTATCGAAGTGGTAAGTAATGTCCGAGTCATGATGTCTGAGTTTTCGAAAGAAGAGGGAGTGTCATGCAAACTTATCCCTCCTCATTATGTGCAGCAATGACCAAGCAACAACACGCCATGATCCATCATGCGAATAAAAAACACACCTTCGACTATCGAAGTGGTAAGTAATGTCCGGGTCACGATGTCTTATCCCTCCTCATTATGGTTTGTGGGAAGCCTTGGATGTGATTGGCGATGATGGATTCAGTCCATACGTAATTGTTGTGCCTCCTCATCTATGCACATACCCAGTCTTTCATGTGTCAAAGTTGATTATATACCATGGCGCTAAATCCTTTGACTATCGTGAAGACATGATCCCTCGTGCAATCAGTGGCAGTCAGAAGATCGATAGAATTAAAAGACATGTAGGGGAAGGACGTAACAGACAGTAGCGGATTCATTTCATGTATCACCCGTTGGACGATCTCTATTGGATCTCAAAGAACGAACTGCTGCGCAGCGCACCTCGCGTTGTTAAAGCGTACGAGCGTCAGATAGCCTCTAATGCTGTACCAAAAATAGCTGCAAAACTCACTGCTACTGAGTACTCACGAAATCTTTTTGCTATGTTTGCTTACGATGTGTTTGTCGAGAACTCAGATTCTGAGTTACTCACTTGAAGGGACCTCGCTCTTGAGAGGGGGGTACTGCAATGACCTGCCAAACACGGACTGAGACACACAGCCGATTACTGAGTTTTGCCAATGGAATGTATGCCTTGCTGAGTTTTCCACTTGATGCTGATTTTCTGAGTGTGTGTGTACTTGCTGGTCTGCAAGCCTGTATGAGTGCTTGTCGCCCTGAGTGTGTGTGTGACCCACAAGGGCACTTGTTCGTTCGGAAGGCCCGAAGGGCCGGTACTTACCTGTGGCCGTGACATTGAGGGTTGCAGCGGGGAAAACACTCTGTTGGTGAAAGAGGCCCGCAACACTTACAGCAGTGGAAAAACACTCCAGTAGCAGGTAGGCCAGTACCACACCCAGTAGAGGTAGATCTGCCGGGTACTTGAGGCCGAGCAGAAGAAGACGAAAGTTAGCATCCAGTCCTGCCAGTCTGAGTCTAGGACCTGTACGGGCAATATCAGAGTCGGCAATGATGTTTCCCTCCGAAAGGGAGGTCGTACCAGTTGCTAGGAGGCTGTGCGGCCTAGGAAGTCACTCGCCAGGAGGCAAGCAGGCCGATATACCTCCAGGAGGAACAAATTGCTCCTCATTGTCGGTGTGGAAGTTCGGCGACACACTGGTTGGAACGCTGCCTGGAGCAGCGCTAGCATCAGAGCAGCGTTCCTGGGGAGGAGCAAGGACATGAGGAGGAAGAACACCAGGACTAGGAAGGAGGAGCGCCAAATTTACTCACCTGGCTATGGTGGATGCCCTCTTCATCACCTTGGCAGGCGCTGCATATGGAAGGCTCCAGTTGGGGTAGAGCTACACCAAGAAGGTTCTACGCAGAGTCAGGCATGGTGGCCTGAGCTACAGAAGCCATGGCTTCTTTGTGTTGTCCTTTGCACAACAGGGCAGTGCCCTGGAAGTCTGCCACAGCCTCGGCCTTGGAGGAAGGAGGAAGAAGGGTGGCCATGGCTATGGTGGACCTCATGTGATACCTGCAGGAGAAGAGGGATTCAAACATTAATTCTGGTTCAGCCATTCAACATTATTATTATTATTTATTGTTTGAATAAGAGGGAAGGAGATAAGGAGGAGGAGAGTGGTTAGCAAAGAAGAAGGGAATTATGATTGGTCTATGCTCGTGTACATCATCTTCTTTTCTTTCTTTCTTCTTCTTCTCCTCTCTCTCCTCTCAAGTTCATTCATTTCTTTTTGCAATTGGACGACATTGTACATTCTCATGAAAGTGTACTTCGAAATTGACCAGGATCATAACAAGCGGGTAGCAGGTAGGCCGGTACCACTCAACTAGTGGTAGAAGTGTCGAGTACTCGAGGCCAAGCAGAAGAAGACAAAAAGTTCGCATTTTTAGAGGCCCAGTAGTGGTAGGCTAGAGGTAGGCCGGTACCAGTCCAAGTAGCCCGAGTCCAGGGCCTGTACAGACGATATTAGAGCCTGCAATGATGTTTCCCTCCGAAAGGGAGGGAGGTACCGGTTGCTTGGAGGCTGCGCGGCCTGGTAGTCACTGCCCAAGAGGCAAGGAGGCCGCTATATCTCCACGAGGAGCAAGTAGGAGCGAGTAGCTCCTCCTCATTTGCGGTGTGCAAGGTTGGCGACATACTGCTTGAGCAGGCGCTGAAGTCAGAGCGCTGCCTGGGAGGACGAAGAGAGCTGGGCGCTCAGCCTGGCTATGGCAAGCAGCCCAGCTTGAGGAGGAGGAAGAAGTGGGCAACAGAGGAGAGTTGCCAGGTACCTACCTGGCTATGGTGGACACCATCTTCATCACCTTGTTAGGCGCTGCATCTGGAAGGCCCCAGTTGGGGTAGTGCCGCACCAAGGAAGCATGGCGGCCTGATGAGCAGCGACCTAGCTGCTTTGTGTTGTCCTTTGCACAGGAGGGCAGATCCCTCCGTAGTCCGCCATAGCCTTGGCATGTGTGAGGAGGAAGAAGGGGGAAGCCATGACTATAGTGGACCTATTGTTGTGATGGCAGTAAGAGCGAGCTTCGGATATTGATTCTGGTTCAACTACTCGTTATTATTATTATGTGAAGGAAGAATAAGATTGGCAAAGACGAGGAGGAGGAAGGAAAGAGAGAGAAGGGGATCTGGCATTGGTCGTGATGGTGTACATCTTCTTTTTCTTCTTCTTCTTCTTCTTCTTTCTCTCTTCTTCTTTCTCTCTTCTTCTTTGGACTATCTCTTTGCAAGTGCTGTCATTTCTTTCGCAATTGGGTGGCATTGTCTTTCCTTGTGAATTTGCACTTTGGAAATGACCAGGATCGTAAGACATAGCCAGAAAACTATGTTTTTCCTAGGCTGGGCCGGCGCCCGGCCGGGCGGACCCTGGCCGGTTGGGCCCGGGGGGGTCCGCCCGGCTGAACCGGGCATCGCAAAAACATAGCAAGGAATTTTT